>BCHY01000001.1:3547995-4006982 GCA_001599775.1 Exophiala alcalophila
TGCATGATCGTGTCGATGCGCTAATCCTTGTACCTCGGGCGATACGAACCGATGCGGGGGGCGGATTTCGTGTTCGCGCTGCGTTGAAGTTTAATTGTTTCAGCTGGATCTCTTGACATCTTAGTCAGGAAATTCGAGGTGGCCTCGAGATGTGTTGAAGCGGGCGCAGATCAGGGTCTTCTTTCTACTGGAGACTCTCCATGTCAAGGTCCAACCCCCGAGGACGTGGAGCGTTCCAGTATCCCATCCTTCCATTTACCTCACTCCCATTTCGACATTGAGGATGTTTACGATCTTCCACAGACCCGAAGGGCCAGACGGGGATGAAGCAGACTTTATTCAGGGGGCATTCTGCGCATTTCTTCCACACAGTCCAGTCAAGGTAACCCATGAGCGAGGTCAGCTTCTCTCTGGAGTCCGATAGAGACAATGTGGCGTCGAACGCTTCAAACAGGGTTGAACAGACAGTCTTAGTGACGGAGCGGATGGCTCGCCCTGCAAGGGATCTCGACATTTCGATATCAGTCGGATTGAACTGAGAAACACATCGATCAATCTCTGCCGTCGTGTTGCGAGCATCGGAATCAACAAAGACCCGAAGCATCAGGCGCAATTCGCGGAGCAAGTCATCAGATGTTGTCAAGTCGTCCGAAACGAGGAATTTGAGCTCGTCAGCATACCGCTGTATCACCATGTCTGCGATGCTCTGCCAGTCGACATGATCGTTCACTTCAGCCGAGGGATCCCATCTCGTCACCATCTTCGTGATATCGTTACGCACCGCCTGCAAAGACACGTCCGAAAGATTCTCCAGACGAGGCAAGCCGTCGTCAGCCCTGAACAGGTCGAGATCATAGTTGTAGCTCGTGACAAAGTGGTCATAGTTCAGCTTCACCCTTCCTCCGCCGATGCCATCATATCGAGAGGCGATGAACTTGAGCCAATCCCATATGCCCCATTTGAAATCCCCTTTGTCAGGATCGGATTCGGGTCCGTCAGGAGTGAATTGTCCGGTTCGCACTGCTTGGACAAAGTCCGTGGTCTCGGAGAACGAGCACATGATGACTTCGAATCCAGCTTCCATTCGAATGAAGCCTTTGATCTTCCCTTTCCAAGTTTCGGTCGCCAACTTGCAAAGCTTATCGGCGCGTTCCCTTTCCCAGAACCTGCCACCTCGTTCTTCGGTGGCATTTAGGAGGAGAACGTCTTGGGTGTCCAGGGTTCCCTTTTCGCATTTAGCTGCCGACATGCCATCGATATAGAGCAATGACGTCGTCTCTTTGGTTCGATATGTATGAACCCAGCCTGGTTTGAATCGAGGCTGGTCCGGTTTCTTGGGGTGATCATTGTCTTCCACTATCGGCCACTGAGGATGTCTCGGATCCATCGGAGGTGACGAGAAGCTGTGTTCTGAAGACTCAAACAGAGGCAGCTCACTCTCCTTGTCGCTTGGATGCCGCCGCGGAGGTTTGCCTGGCCATGTCACCTCTCTCGCGAAATTGAGAGCATGTTCCGGTTCGAACGCCAGCCACTCCATTCCCGGCACTGGTTCAGGAGAATCAGTTCCATGGTAGAATTGTGTTCCGGCGGGGACCTGGGCCAGAAACAGAGACATGCCATTGTGGTTCACGGACGAACCCCATTGGCGCATTGCGGAATGGATGGCGTTGAAAATGTGGTTGGCATTCTTCACCTCCTCATCGACTTCGACATGCTCAACAATCGGCAAGGCTGCACTGTGTACAGTCTTCGAGAGGCCGCAAGCAGCCGCGACGATGATAGACCACAGCATCGTTGAAGGTGAGTGGGAGAATTCTAGAGAGGCAGGATACATCTATCTGGACGCCTGGGTCTTTATCACCCGCGGTGACGCGGCAGAGAGCGGATTCAATTGTGGGCCAGTCGAGCCAGTCAACAACCCTTGTCAACCCTCTGCATTGACAGCCTTGTCGAACGCCGAAGTCGGGGAGGACCCTTCACGTCAACATTTGATGGCATGTGTTCACTTGCATATCGACCATGACAAGAGCATCGATGAGGGATTTCGCATTGAATCGATCACCAAGATAAGTCCCCCTTTGTCTTCTGCACCCTGTTGCGATGCTCTTCTGGAACATACAAGGACATCAAGCAACAATTTCCAAGACAAGTTCCCTTTTTCTTCTGCGCCCGCGCTGTGATCTCGCTTTTCTCCCTGCTATCTTTCAATATCATTGCAATAGTGTCTATCAGGTTTGCTTCAGCTTGCTTCATGAGTCTTAGACGATTCTTTGTTATGATGTTTGCTACAGCGATGGGCATCAGCTCAGGCATGGGATATAATACTGCAGAATGCTCTTCTGAGCGGACTGATCTCCCATACAAGCTTCATTCTCTCTTCTTGAAGATCCCATATGTCTTCATCACCTCACCAGCCATCAATCATGTCCGACATCAATTCCGAGAATGGCCTGTGGATCGGATCTCGGGTTCTAGCAACCATCCTCGCCCTAGGAGCGGCCTGCTACTTCATGAATCTTCTTTTCTCTCTTCATCCCGTTCCTGTGCGCGCTCTCTCTAACTTTTCGTCACAGCCTTGCACCTCTCTCCATCCCATCCCACACTCTGCACATCAACCACCCCCTTACCTGCACCTGTCCCAAGCAGCGGCCAGCGTACCGATACACTCTCCAAACCCAACACACTGCTCACTTCCAATCTCCCCCGCCCAGCCAGTCAACCTGACCGCGTCTCCGTCGTGAAGCCACATTCTCTCTGTTGCATCTCCTTGTCCATCTTCAGCAAGACGGAGAGCTTTTTTCCCACCGCGCGTAATCTCCAAAAGGCATCCGAGCGTCCCGTCTTCAGAGCCGGAGATGGTGCCCGTGGCGACGAGGTCGCCTGTGCTCAACGGACAGCCGTTGACGGTCTGGTGGGCGAGCATATCGCGAAAGGTCCAGTATAGCCATTGTAGCTTTGAGCGACATGCCACTGTTGTCGTCGAGGGCCCTTCCCCACCAGCCGTGATAATCTCGACTTGGAGATCCACGGCGTAGGAATTGCTGGAGGGATTCTTGTCTTCGAGGTACGTCGCGTTGGGGAGTTGTCTCGCTGTCGTAGATGCCACTTGGAAGGGTCGGAGGGCGTCGATGGTCACGACCCAGGGGGAGATGGTGGTGCCGAAGCTCTTCCCGTTCAAGGGGCCCAGGGGATCCATTTCGAGGCCTTGGATGTCGCGAGCTTTAATTCCCCCCTCATTTGATTAGCAAAGAACATAAAAGATAGAATGGGGGAGAGTCGGAACTTACCGCTCCAGTCGTTCAACAGGACGAATCCAAAGATATGCTCATCCGCCTCATTGACAGAGACCTGCTCGCCGAGCCTCGTCGACCGTCCCACGACACACGCGACCTCCAACTCGAAATCAACCCGCTGCGACGGCCCAAAGACCACCTCTCCCTTCTGGCTCTGACTACTTCCCCGGTCCCGGTACTGACCCCATGGCCTCCGGATCTCTGCGCCAGACACGACGATCGACGAGCTCCTCCCGCCATATCCGACCGGGTAGTGAAGAAATCCAGCCGGGAGACGACGTACCCCCGTGGCGGCTTCTCCCGCGTTGAGCACGTGGTCTATCGAGCATGAAAAGTCTGTGAAATCCTTCGTCTGCACGGGTAGATGGTATTGGATGTCCTTGGCCGGGTATGAGCAGTCATGGACTTTGTGGCCAGGGCCAGAGTCATCCTCGAGGTGTTTTCGTAGTACATCCTGGAGACGGTGGCGGAGATGGGTCTGTGAAGTGCGTGGGAGGGCCGCTAGAGCGTTCAAGTTCGGCTGGTCGATGGAGTCTTTGGTCTGCTTGTCCAGGTCGGTCAGGTATCCCTTGTCCAGGAGGAGAGGGAGGATGAACACTCGGTCGTAGAGTCGAGTTGCAAGGCGATGGGAAGGGTTGTCTGGAGTTGAGACCACGCCGTAGGGAATGTTGGAGAGGGTGAAGTGGTTGTTGTATGAAGATTCGTCCATGATTGTGGTGCGTTAAGCCGCTTTTGTCCCTCGAGAAGGTCAGTGGTGTAGGCGGGCAACTCACGCAGTAGGGCACAAGGTCTTCTGGGAACAGTCTTCCTCTCGTGCTATATCCCACCTGATATGCTGTTGCCGGTCATTGTTCAAGGGCCGAGGGGTGCCCATGTGGTCCCGATGCGACGACCACATCCCGAGAAGAGCGCGCCGTATAGCCTGGCTCGGGGAGTATTGGCCCCGCCATAAGTGTTGGAACTAGAGGCACGTACATCTCAGAAGATTGTAGGCTTCGTGGATCTGGAGTGAAGCTCGCGAAGAAGAGCGTTGAGATGGGAACGGCGTGAAGTGGACGAAGCGGATAAGTGACGAGGCTGGCAATGGGCCAATCGCAGGCGCCACACCAAGTCTCACAGCCTTGTCGACACTCTCCAGGCTCCAGAGATCGCAGAATTCAAGATCCTGCTTATTCTCAGCCCTCAGCCCTGTCATGGACCTCTCCAGCTTCGAGAACACTTGTTGTATTGGTTCTATATTATAAACTGCCTTTGATCTCGTTTCTGCCATTCCATCATCTCATGATAACTCGACGAGCTCCGAAGCGCCACGCTGAAGTATATTCCCTTCACAAAAAACGCAACTGATCCCCTATTTCTCTGGCATGGTCCTCCTTCACGCCGAAGGTCTGAATCTCGACTTCTGGCGAATCTTGGCTCCATACTTGTAGAACAAAACCGGCACCGGAAAGAATGCAACGCAGAGAAAAGCGAGCAGTGAAGTCGCCCATGCAACACCCAAGTTACGATACATTGCTGGGGCAAACAAAGGAAATCCTGCACCGGCGATGGATCGGATAAAGGTGTTGATGGCGATCGCACTGTTGGAGTAGAAGCCGTAGCAATCGATGATGTAGTTCATGCCTTGCCAAAAGGTCACCAAACACCCCATACCCAGCAGAGCAGTTGCAATGACCTGCGGGACCCAGGTGATATTAGGATTGGATGTCCTAGAAGCAATTAGAATCCGAACCAATGTACCATCTGACGGACTTACCATGCAAACAAGAACAGCCCAATAGGCAGCACGGCGGCTCCGACGATCATAGGCGGTAACCTTTCCTCAGGGATGATTTTTCCATGTTTCTTAAACGCCTTGGTGAAGTTGGTCCTTGTCGAGTATGCGATGAGTCCCGTCCCCATGGCAATCCCGACGATGAAAGCGGCAAATGGTAGGGATCCCACACCGAGATTCCAACCTCGTTGTTCTTGAAACGAGATTGGATATGCTTCAAATAGCAGATATAGAACGCCGTAGATGAAGCTCATATAGGCGGTGATCAGGGCAAGAATCGGTTCTTGAATGAACATGACAAAAGGTCGAACCAGGTAAACAAATACCAGCGTCCTCGCGGTGACTTGACTCTCGTCGGCCTTTGCATGAAGTGCCCAATTTTTGGTTTCATATCTCAGACGCTTCGCTTTCGTCTGTAGGATCCTGGCCGAAGAGGTCTCAGGGATCACGAAAAGCCCAATGCATCCGAAAAAGGCTGTCATGATCATGGTGATCCAAGCCGTCCAACGCCAGCCGAGATGTGACTGGGTGACGAACCCTCCAATGATGGGACCGGCGACAGGACCGGTGAAAGCGTTTGCTGCGAAGACGCAAATTCCATAGGCTCGGTCGACGGGTTCCCAGATATCGGCCATGGCTCCTCCCACGACGGCCAGAGGGGAAGAAGCGGCGAATCCCCCAAAGAACCGGCCGAGCATGATAGTCTCGACGTTCTGGGCCACCCCGACGGGAATCTGGAAAATGGCAAAGACAAAATAGCCGGCAAAGAGAGGGATGCGACGTCCAAACACTTCCGATGCAGGTCCGAACAAAATAGGACCGAAAACAAATCCTAACAAGAAGAGCGAGACACCCAGTGTGGAGGTGACTTCACCAATGTGGTATTCTTCCGCAACTGGGTGGATGGCGACGCTGTAGATGGAGCTCGCAAAGGTGACAACAAAGGTCATGCTGCCCATGGATGCCGTAATGGCCCATCGCTTCGCCTTCGACCAATTTCTGGGATTTTGCGGGTCATCAGGGCCATCAAATTCCACCAGGTCACTGGTGGTGTTGCTAATTGGAATGGACAATTCTGGTGGTGCGTTTTCCTCATCCTTGACGCCGTCTTGCGACACGACGCCGCTCTCGGGATCAAAAGGCATGTTTCCCTTCTCGGCCACTGGGAAGGGTTCCAGTGTGGACGAAGAAGGTGAGTTGAGTGCGGTTTGAGCAGCTGAAGTGTTTGCCGATTGATACTCCATGTTCGATTAGTTTTGGAGGAACTGAAGCGCTGCCGAAGACGCAATTGGCGACGCCATGGCTCTCATGATATATAAAGAATCGTAGAAATAACCAGACTTGGGCGTCAGGTTGATTTGCAAGAAATCTGGCTCGAGGGGAGAAGCCTTCCGCCACTCTGCCGTGGGATTAACAGTCTTGCGGCCATCGGATATACGGCAGGGCCATTTGTACGAAGACGGCCCGAGGAGCTTCTCCAGTATTGGCTCGACCCTGGAATGCAGTCTCATCCCGCAAATCAAGTTGATCTGTGCGTCGCTTGTGCATGGTCCTGATCTGCCGACTCCAGGCTCCGTGTTTGATGCTTCATCCCCGCGCCATGATGCTTCCCCTGTTCAATTGAAACCTTTGATCGATTCTTTTGGTGTCTGAGGATTCTTCTCGACAGCAGCAGAATTCGACCCTCCAGGAGCGCGTAAATTGTTCGTTGCTGAGAGAGCAATTTCTCTCGACCGGAAGCGGGGTTTTTTCTTCGTACAAAAGGACTCCGAACAGGGTTTATCTCCGAGCGCTTGGTCTTGTCGTTGCCAGTGCCCAGGGTATCTCTAAACTAAACAATACGCTACAGTCTCACTCGCGGCGTATTGCCACAGTCGCCGTCGTACCTAGAATGACGCAGTTGAAAACGATTGCTCAGTAATCTGTGCAATTTCTTTTTTCGATTGGGAACCGGCTGCGGAGGTTTATCTCCGGTAAATGTCTTGGTGCTGTTGCGCAGGTTCACGTTGACTGTAACGTTGCTGTTTGCGAGGATAGTGCTGGCGGTTGTCTGACATTCATCATTCTGGCCAAGTAGTTGGATTGTGAGAGACGTTCACGGATGGACCAAAAGATGACAAGACCAGGCGAACCGTCGTATCTGCTGCAATTGTAGATTTCGAAACTCATCATATTTCCGGGTAGACATCTGTTCTCCTGAGCAAAGGAATCCAGTGTCTGGCCTCTTTGACGGGTTCTAAATCAATGTCGACCGTGAGGATTTCCGCTTCCCGGGCATGTTCTTTCTCCTTTGCAGGGTCATCCACCCGGTCTAACCGGCCAGCAACCTGGCCATTGGGCGCAACGACGATGGTGTCGCCGTAGCTTACGCGTTTTTCGTTATGTCTGCCACACTGGGCAGCTGCGATGACCCAACTCTGCGTCTCGATGGCTCTGCATCTCATCAAAATCTCCCAGTGCAGTTTTCCTGTGGGGACGGTGAACGCAGAAGGGTAAAGTAGCACATCAGCTCCTAGTCTGCGCAATCGAAGGGCGGGCTCGGGAAAACGGAGGTCGAAGCAGATCATACTGCCAACTTTGCCGAGCACAGAGGAATACGGTGCGACCACCTCTTCTCCAGGCTCGGTGGAGTCGCTCTCCTTCAATCTTGGGCCGTCAGGTCGCAGATCAAGGTCGAAGAGATGAAGTTTCTGGTATCTGTGGACAATCTCCCCCTCTTTGTCAATCCATATCAATGTGTTTCGGATCCGTTGGGAGGGAGGATCCGTCGGCTCGTGAATTCCAACATTGATGGGCAAAGAGTGGTCTTTCGCGGACTGTTGCAGACCGCGGACAAAGGGACTCTTGGAAACGTCTCGACATAGGTCTACGGACTCGGTCGCGGACGAAGCTATATAGTCGGAAGCCTCTGGGAGGAAGAGAGCCTAGACGGGGCGTTCGCTGGTGAGGGACTGGACGATGTCGAGCACATGAGGACGTCGACATCCCACGTATCCGCCAATGACAGGAACAAGATGCTTACCTTGGCACCAGCCTCAACAGCCTTCTGAACAAGCTTCTGGCACTGTGCGAGGTTGTGCGACATGGACGCCGTCGAGCATATCTGACCAACGGCCTGGGTGCGCAGTGGTCAGTCAACTAGGCCACAGCGCAGAGGGGTCAGGCAGCAACCCTACAGCGAGAACCATGGCTGGAGAAGGTTATGATCGTGCTCGATGTCAAGTTCCTCCGCTCATCCGACTTGGAGAGGGGCGCAGATTGAGAGAGAGAAGTTGTCTTGACAGGAGAAGTGGATTGATGATGAACAGGCGCAGCTCTCGGAGCACCTTCCATTTCCGGCGGTACGAAGATTCTATATCGGCGACGACGACATTCTCTTCTCTCTTCTCTCCTGCAACCATAGCATGCCTCAATCAGTGCTTTCTCCTATCTGGGATATGCCAGATGGGCGCCTCTCTCCCTGTCGACGAGTACAGGCTGCTGTTCTCCGGGGTCGTGATTCTCGGCAATCGGACTCACTCCACCTTTTGTCCGAACGAACAAGCAATCACTCCACGCTTTGATCTACTCCCAGAGACTCGATGTCATTGGTATTCGCTATCGAACCCCGCCTTTCGCTTCGACCGAGTCAGTTGAACTACCAAGAACACGTTTGACGCCTTTGCGGGGATGCGGCTGCGCCTGCGGTTCCGCTGTGTCAATTCAATAGAAATGTGCAAATGGCATAGCTTTTCTGAAGCCCTTACGTGAAGGGAGACGGAGTATAAATGGTTCCTAGTGTCCCGCCTCCGTGGCGTTTGTCCTTTCGTACCATTAACCTTCAACAATCCGAGCGTTCTATCCAACATGGCTTCAGTTGATATCCCCAAGCAACAAAAGGCTGCCGTCAAGGTTGGCAGTGGAGCAGACGCCAAAGCTCCGGTCAAGCAAGTCGATGTGCCCACCCCTGGACCGGGAGAGATCCTGGTCAAGATCAACTGGCAAGTGTACTTAACAACCAGGGTGATCGTGATCTAACAATCGGCAGGACTGGTCTGTGTGCTTCTGACAAGTCTCTTATCAAAGATGAGTGGGCGGACTTTGGACTCTCTATGCAGCCGGTCACCAAGGGTATTGCCGGCCATGAAGGAGCCGGTATTGTCGTTGCTGTTGGAGACGATATGCAACACAAATGGAAGGTAGGAGACCGTGCCGGTATCAAATGGGTCTGGGGTACCTGCGGCGAATGCGAGTTCTGCACAAATGGCGTCGATGAACTCCATTGTCCTCATCAGAAGAATTCCGGCTTCAGCGCCGCCGGAACCTTCCAGCAATATGCCCTGAGTGACGGGAGATACACCACACGTATCCCAGAAGGCGTGTCCGACGAAGAGGCCGGTCCCATCATGTGCGGTGGAGTTACTGCCTACGTTGCTTGCAAACGAAGCGCGGTGAAACCTGGTCAATGGATCGTATGTTTCCACGTGGTCCTCGTATTGAGGATCTGCTAATAGGTCGATCAGGTTCTTCCAGGGGCGGGAGGTGGTCTTGGTCATTTCGCGGTTCAATATGCAAAGGCAATGGTACGAGCTGTCCCCTGACTATCATGTAGCTAGGTGTAACCTTCTCCAGGGTATGCGAATCATTGCGATCGACGGCGGGGATGAAAAACGTGATCTCTGCAAACGCCTAGGCGCGGAAGAGTTCGTCGACTTCACCAAAACCAAGGATATCGCGGCCGAGATTATGCGGATCACCACATATGGTGCCCATGGAGTCATCGTCACTGCCGCTACCAAGGAAGCTTATGCATCTGCACCTGGCTTCCTTCGTCCAGGCGGAACGGTGGTGGCAGTAGGGCTGCCCAAGGATCCTACCATTCTCGCAGGCGCACCTCCTCTCATGTTGTGTCTGAAGAAGTTGAATATCGTCGGCAGTGTTGTCGGAACATTAAAGGATGTCGAAGAAGCCCTGGACTTCACGGCCCGTGGATTGGTGCATGTGAGTCAAACCATTCTGCTGGATGATCCCCGTCTAACATGTGTACAGCCTATCTTGACCAAGGGAACTTTGGACGACCTGGACAAATACATCGACTTGATGATGGCTGGTAAGCTCGCTGGAAGAGCTGTGCTGAAGGTGTCATGATAGCAGAGTTGATGAAATAAATCCACGATTTTTGTCTTTCTCTGCTCCCTAACGCTGCTTGTGTTCAACACCCATTGGCACGATTCATCTCAGTCAAACGTGACTTGGACAAGATTGTCACACATCTCCGTCCCTGAGTCAAGCCTCGGTTGCATGACACCGCATGTTCCTGACTGTCTCACAACAAATTCTAGAATGATGAGTATCGCACCAGCACAAGACAGATTACCCCGATCAACCCCTTCTCATGTTTATATCTCACAATTCAGAGTCTAACTCCAACCTCCATCACCACGAAAACGTCATCAGCGCCGGATTCAGGACAATAGGTAGCAACAAGTGACTCGCAGTGACGGTACTCATAGGCAAAATAGCAATGAAATCCGTAATGAGCCAGTCGAAAGGGACAAACCCACCAGGATTCGTGGCGAGGATAATCATCCCGACGATCCCCAGCAGGGCAAAAGCGATGCTGGACTTGAACTTGCGCACGACTTTTGGCACCTCGATGAAGAAGTTACTCTCCTCGGCCTCCTTGGAGGTGGCGCCCCAGGACATATCGACCTCGAACATGTGTGCCAACAGGGCCTGGGAGACGTGCAGGGACAGACCGCCCAGGAAGATGGAGAGCATCAGGATCCATTTGAAGTTCTCGAGTAAAGCCGGGAGGAAGGATTTTTCGCCGATGCGGTATCGCATGATCGCGAGGGCGAGGTTGCCCAGGCCGTTGAAGACGATGATGATGCTGAACCAGACTTTCCAGCTGTCGATGTAGTACTTGTCCAGGTAGCCGTTGTACCAGCCGATGGCGAAGTAGTTGGCTAGGGTCATGGTCCAGGCGGCGCCGATGGCGTAGTAGGTGCCGATGTAGCTGATGATGGTGACCTTGGAGGTGAAGCGGATGTTGGAGAAGAGGAAACGACGGAAGAGTTGGGTGAAGGGTCCCCGGTAGATCCATTTGCGTATCGGATGGAAGAGGAGTTCGTTGCAGCCGAACGCGTATTTCTCCCAGCGGGCCAGTTCGTCGTAGACAGTCAAACTGACTCCTTCCTTGAAACCGCCGTGGGCCCACGATGCCAGACGAATGATGTACCCGTCACATTGGAGTCGGAGAGACATGTCAAAGTCCTCACTGACGTGCGACTCGGACCAGAACTTCTCGTAGCCATCTTCATCGGTGTAGGAGACCTGCTGAATCGCACCCCATCGTAGGATGGCGTTGTGACCAACAAATGGAGCCACGTCGCCATTCGCAACGGTGTACTCGATCGCCGTGTAGATCAGGTTCGTAAAGAATGTGATGCCGTTCTCGAAGAATGTATGTACCACTTGCATCACCCCGGACGCGAATTGCATGATCCCGACGTTTGGTGACTGCTCCATCTCGCTAACGGCATCGAGGAGACAATCGGTCGGCACTCGAGTGTCACTATCGATCAGCAGGATATAGTCGCCGACTCGAATGTTGCCATCTGCCCACGCCCGTGGATTCTCCTCGAGGACCTCTTTCATGCAGCTGTCGTAAGCCCGCATCTCGTCACCCTGTGTCCACGTTTCGCTTCTGTGGTAGTGTTGTAGTTTCTCTTCGATCTTGCACGACAACATCAGACCGAAGTTCATGTTGGAGGCCTTTTTGAATTTTCCACGGCGCAGAAACCCTTGACTGTTGTGCTTGGGACGAGCGGTCCAACCGATGTTGTGGTCCTGATAGAATTCGATACGGGCTTCTCGTTGTTCTTCCTCGATGAGCTGCAGCCCGTCATCGTTGATCAGCATGTTTGCGCTACCGCCTTGCAGCTCATAAGTCGAGATGGCTTGCTTGATTGATTTGACAGTCGGGGCGATGACGGAGGCCAGGCCTTCCTTGTAGACGGGGCATTGGACCGTCACATGTGGCAGTTGAGTGTTCTGCAAACGAGGGGAGCATTTCGCGGAAAAGTATTTCGAGTTGAGTTGCATTTGTCTGATGGGGCCGATGCATTGGGCAACGCAGCCCACGATGGCTTGTGCGAAGAACTCGAAGAAGTTAGATATGAGAAGTGCAAGTTCGAGCGTTACTCACCAGAGTGAAGAAGACTTGGACCGGTACCAAGAGGAGGAACGCAAGACGAAGATATGAGCCATCGACGGCAATCTCTGTGGCCAACGATCGACAAGCCAGACCGAGCAAGGTGACAACGATGACCAGTGTAAATGCAACGAGGATGGTGTTCATGAGGTTCGTAGGACGGTCCTCTGGTATCACATCTCCCGATTCCATGTCAATAGCGCCGTTACCGTCTTTCTCGTTGATCGTTTCGTCGTCCTCAACAACCTCGCCAGTGTGCCAAACAAGTTCCATCAATTGAGCCTCGATCGAAGTCGCTCTTTTCACCACATTGGAAGGTTCATCATCCCAGACCACCAACAAGGAGTCAGAAGCTATGAAGGCGGCGAACTGATACTTCCGCGCGTTGCGTAGGTCATCCATCGTGGGTAACACCTGGACACGAAGCCCGTTCATCAGAGGAACGTCTATCGCTTCAGGGGCCCAGGCGAGGAAGGTTTTGATGACTCTGGAGTTCACGGTCATGGCGACCTGTGACATGAGCTTTCGATCAGACAACAGGAGAGAACTTCTCACCTGCAAATTGAGTTCTTCACAAGCTCGAGCAAGTTTGGATTCAAGTAGTTCTCGTGGAGACGCCAGATATCGTCCTTTGGATTTCCGCAAGAGTACTCCTTCGCATTCTCCATTGCCGTCACATACCCAGAGATGAGAACATTGTTGCTGGTAAAGGTGATTGACCATGACCTCATGTCTGATGTCTTCGAGGGCACTTCGAACGCTGAGAAAAGACGTGACAGAAGCGGTGCTGCTCTGGAGAGGCGATTCATCGAGCTGGAAGGAATCATGATCGGGTGAGATCAGAGGAGGAGTGGCGGGGTTATGGTTGGGGCCTGGAGAATCTGATCGGCTGTCGTTCGAGTTCATGGCATCAAAAATACCGATGTCGAAGTGTGTCCTGTTGGATCAAAGAAGGCAATCAAGGAGGCTGTCCGTGGCCGCCCGAGTGAAGGTGACTGCCAATGCGAGGGTACAAACCTTGGAACACTCAACGCTGTCATATAAAATCCAGTGGCTTACAGTATGAGACCAGAGGCGCAGTCGTATTGCACAGATCGACACCCTTCTTCCAGAGTGGTTGCTGGGGCCTGATCCACGTCCGCTGCCGGGCGAACCCATGGCGGCTACAGTCGAGATACGAAGGGATTGGGATGGAGGCCTGTTTTGTCAGCCGAGACGACACCACTTACCTCCAAGGTCTCAGCATGATTCAGAGCAGTCTGGAGAAGACGTTGTGCCAGAAAAAGAGAGAAGAGTTCAAACGTCGCGAGTCGCGACTCTGCGCGTTGTTTTGCTACTCCATTTACGGTTAGTCTCAGCCTCATCGTGAACAGGGCTGCAAAAGAGAAACTTGTCAACTTGACCACCACTTCACCACCTCAATCCCTCTTGTCGCCATATTGGGTGTGTGTCTCGCATGATGCTGTGGCATACCAGTCGACTCTGGCTTGATCACCGGAGCCTTAGAATCCGCTTGCTGACAGTCCTTGCCCGCTACAGGAGAGTGATCTCTGGGTCGTTTGAGACAACTTCTCGCCGGTGAGATACTTTCTTGAGCGCCGGATTCCAAGACATGGGAGATTCGACAAAATCACGCAGACCATCTCAGACGGTAGGAAACTAACACCAATTCCGATCCTGATCATTCACCCTGGTTCCAATCTTGCCATCATGGCAAAGTATCCCAACTCGAGTCTGTTCTCTGCTGTACAAAGCAACCTGTGAAGATTTCTCTTTGGCGTTCTCCTACCCCTTCTCATCCTGCAAACCCCAGAATCGACTTACCCATCATGGCACAATCTGCAAGTTACTCTATCCGAGCAGATCGATCAATGAGTCTCGAAGCTACACCACGAGCCGGTTCACCAGATTCATTTGCAGCCACTCCCCAGTTTCAACACGAGAAACCCGGGAACCCATTCCTAACCCCTTATGCTTCAGAAGATCCCTCCAGGGTGACCTCATCTTCCATGCTCCACCAACCCAAGCTCACGCAAAGATATTTCCATTCTCGGAGAGTGAAGAAAGGAGAGGTGGAACGACCATGGACGAAAGTCAAAGATCCCCGAGAAAAATGGGTGACAATCATTCCGATGATCGGGCTTCTCGTTGGACTGGCCATTGCAGGACTTCTCGTTTGGGACGGTCTGCGCACTGTGGTGAATCACAAATATTGTCCTGTCTACATTGACGAGTTTTCCAACGGCTTCGATGCAAAGATTTGGACTAAAGAAGTCGAGGTAGGCGGCTTTGGCAACGGAGAGTTTGAGCAAACCACGGCCACGGACGAAAACGTATTTGTCAAGGATGGAATGTTACACATCAAACCAACCCTTCAAGACGCCAAACTCATCCAGACAGACAATGTAATCAATCTCATGACCGAGGGAAGCTGTACATCGACTCTCTGGAGCAATTGCATCACCGGAACCAACACCACCAACGGCACGATTGTCCAGCCCGTGAAATCCGGCAGGATCAACACGAAGAAAGGCGCATCAATCCGGTACGGACGCATCGAGGTCGAAGCCAAACTGCCTGACGGCGACTGGCTATGGCCGGCGATATGGCTTCTCCCAGTGACAGCCAAATACGGAGACTGGCCACAGTCCGGGGAAATCGACATTGTGGAATCACGAGGAAACAACTACACCTACCCGTCAGGCGGGAACAACATCGTCTCCAGCTCACTCCACTGGGGTCCCAACTACGCAAACGACGCATGGTGGCGAACGAACGTCAAGCGCAACGCCCTACACACGACGTTCGCGAGGAAATTCCACACCTTCGGCCTCGAGTGGTCCGAGAAGTACGTCTTCACATACATCGACACCCGGCTGCTACAGGTGCTGTACACGAACTTCGACGAACCGCTGTGGACGCGAGGGCGGTTCCCCTTGTCCGACGCCAACGGCACGAGGCTGGTGGACCCCTGGTCGCAGACGGGCCACGCCTCGACGCCATTCGACCAGGACTTCTACCTGATCTTGAACGTCGCGGTCGGGGGCACGAACGGGTGGTTTCAGGATGGGAGGAACGGGAAGCCCTGGGTCGACGCGAGTCCGACGGCCAAGAAGGATTTCTGGAATGCCCGTGATGCTTGGTTGCCGACGTGGGAGGGTGGCGGGGAGATGGTGGTCAAGAGCGTCAAGATGTGGCAGCAGAAGGGGTACAATGGATGTGAGTAAGCCGTTACGGTTCTTCACACCGACTGTGAATAGAAGCGATATATGTCCGAGTATCAGAAATGCCTCGACTCTCTACAAGGTTGGCGGTGGATCTGGGGGAAACACCGATATCGGAGATCCGACATCGGAGCCGATCAAGGTCGGGCGGACAGAAACAACGCGTCTCGTCAGGGTCAACGACAGAGGACAGGCTTCAGTGAGGCAATTCGAGAAGACAGACAGAGACCAATCATGATTCCTAAAACACCAAGTGACTATCTATGCTTTTTGCACTTCCTCGGGAACCCTCAACTTATATACAGCACTGATGAAAACATTACACCAGCTTCATGAGGCCCTCGAGGTTGATGCTCTTTGGGCGCTCAATGGGCATGCCCAGAGCACGATCCCAGATCAATTGAGCCAGAGGACCAAGACCTCTGCTCACACCGAAGGTGACAGTGTAGTAGAGAGGATCCTGGAAACCGTAGTGGTGGAAGAGCACGCCCGAGGCGCTGTCCACGTTGGGGTGGGGGTTCTTGGTCTTTCCGTGCTCAGTCAGGACACCGGGAGCAATCTCGCTGTTCTTCTTGACCAGGCGGTAGACAGGGTTCTTGGAGATATCCTCGCGAGCATCACCGAAGTCGATGAGGGCCTTGAATCGAGGATCAGGCTTGCGGAGCACACCGTGACCGTAGCCGGGAACGACCTGGCCGGATTTGAGGGTCGCCCACAGGTAATCCTTGACATCCTGGTCGGAGAAGCTCTCGCCGATGGTATCCTTCATCTTCAAGATCCATCGGAGCACTTCTTGGGCAGCGAGACCGTGGAGAGGTCCAGCAAGACCCAGGAGACCGGCCGAGTAGGACAAGAAGGGGTCAGAGAGGGCCGATCCGACCAAGTGAGTGGCGTGAGCCGAGACGTTGCCACCCTCGTGGTCACCGTGGAGAGCAAGGTAGAGACGGAGGAGATCCTGGAAACCCTCGTTCTCCTTGCCAGGCTTTCCGAGCAGCTTGGCGAAGTTGTAGGCCCAATCTTGATCCTTGTCCAAGGGCATGTCCAGAGCTGCCTTGTCGAAGATGGCAGCGGCCACACGAGGCAGCTTGGCCAGCAGGCTGATGCTGTCGTCGAAGGTAGGCTCCCAGTAGTCAGCCTTGTTCAAGCCTTCGGCGTATTTCTTCGCGAACGCAGACTCGGTGTTCAATGCGGCCACGGCGCAGGACAGCTGGGTCATGGGGTGAACGTTCTTGTCGAACGACTTGAGCATGTTCACCACGTGGGCAGGGAGATCCGCCTTCTCGGCCAGCTCACGAGACAGAGCTCGAACCTGGGTAGTGGAGGGGACTTGGCCGGTCAAGAGGAGCCAGAACATGGCTTCAGGCAGCATCTCAGTGCCGGAGGTGCCCTTGGGGAGTTCCTGTTGGCAGTCGGCAATAGTCTTGCCGTGGAATCGAATGCCTTCGTTGGCGTCCAGGACACTGCCTTCCCAGACCATGGACTTCATCGTTCGCATGCCACCGATGACCTGGCCAACGGTGATCTCGCCAATCTTCTTGTCGGCATGGCTCTTGACTTGCTTCAGCAGCTCTCGCTTCTCGGGGATGACGGACTGGAGAGTCGCCTTGAGGTCCGGCTCGGCCGCGGAGGCGTAGGTGCGGTAGGTGAAGGAGGTATAGGGACGCGAAGTCGCGCGGAGGGCCCTCAGGGCATGCTGGGCAGTTCTCGTGGTGGTGGCCATTGCGGATTGACGAGTCCTGGCTCGAGAATCTGTATAGCGAGGTGAGAAGAATGCGGGGAGAGATCAATGGACGAGCTGGTAGATCAACAGAGAAGACCGGAGAAGCTGGGGGAGGACAGGACGAAGAAGAAAAGGGATCAGGAGGTAGTAATGTAGCAGTCAACAAAATTCTTCCCGTTGCGATCTGTACATCGGAGAGTGATGAGGATCCCGACTCTAGGAGAAAGGGAAGTCAAGTCGGCTCCTCGGCGGGCAGGAGAATCGACACGACACTGGCCGGGGAACCAGCCCTACAGCCAACGACTCCATCGTGTCGCTCTCTACCCAGTCGATTCGGACTCCAGTAACATGACCGAACTAACCGACATCCGAGGCAGCTCTTGTCCGCGCTTGTCCCGCTCAGCGCTTCTCTCCTGCCCAGGTCTGTGCCGGTCCGAACTCGGAAAACCGTATTTGTGTCCATCGCGACCTCGTTGTCGACGTTGGTGTTCAACGTCCGATCTCTCCAGCAGCAGGGTGTATCGGCCCTTGCCACAGAGAGCTTTCTGACAAAGCAGATTCGGTGTTGGATGCTACAAAGGTCGTGTTTTTCCTGCTCTCATTCCACCTGAGCAAAAAGTATTCAACCAGCAAACTTGAACCATGCTTCGACAAGTTCCAAGAAGCCTTCCCCGGCTCACGACGAGACCGGTCCTGAGAGCAACTTCAACCAGATCCTTCTGCGTGGCAATGCCGCGATACTTGTCCTCACTACCTCCTGTCGAGCCTCCAGTTTCGACCTCTCTTCCCTCCGATTCCTTCCAGTTGCTTTCCACCGAAGACAAGGCGGGAGACGCAGAGGATGTTCTGTTCAAACAGCAGGTGGAAGATGTCAAGAAGTGGTGGGCCTCACCCAGGTACAAGGGGATCAAGAGACCGTATACTCCGGAGGATGTGGTCAGCAAACGTGGATCTCTCCAACAGGTGTATCCCAGCTCGATCATGGCGAGAAAGCTGTTCAATCTGCTGGCAGAGAGAGCGGCCGAAGGGAAACCAGTTCACACCATGGGAGCCATTGATCCCGTCCAGATGACCCAACAAGCTCCCAATCAAGAAATCCTCTACGTGTCAGGCTGGGCCTGCTCGTCAGTCCTCACCACCACGAACGAGGTCTCCGCAGATTTCGGCGATTATCCTTACAACACGGTGCCGAACCAAGTGCAGAGACTCTTCAAGGCGCAACAGCTTCACGACCGCAAAAATTTCGACGCCAGACGGAAACTGAGTGCGGAGGAACGAAAGAAGACCCCCTACATCGACTATATGAGGCCCATCGTTGCGGATGGAGACACTGGTCACGGTGGATTGTCGGCAGTCATCAAATTGGCGAAACTGTTTGCCGAAAACGGTGCCGCTGCCGTTCATTTCGAAGATCAGCTCCACGGCGGCAAGAAATGCGGACATCTGGCGGGCAAGGTGTTGGTCCCGGTCGGCGACCACATCAACCGTCTCGTGGCCGCGAGATTCCAGTGGGACATGATGGGTGCTGAGAATCTGGTGATTGCTCGAACCGACTCGGAGAGTGGTAAACTCCTCTCGAGTGCTATCGACGTACGAGATCACGAATATATCCTGGGTGTCACCGAAGACACGGAACCGCTGGCAGAGCTCCTCCAGGAGTTGGAATTGAGCGGCGCAGCTGGTCCGGAGGTGGACAAGCTCGAATCGGAATGGGTCAAGAAGCACAAGTTGGTCACTTTCGACGAGGCTGCCGAAGCTCACATTAAGGCTGAAGGTGGCGACGCCGCTGAATATCTCGCCAAAACCAAGGCAAACCGCAACATGTCACTCTCCAAGCGTCGGACACTGTCTTCTCAGTATACCAAGACACCTGTTGTTTGGTCGTGTGACATTCCTCGAACTCGGGAAGGATTCTATCACTATCGCGCAGGCATTTCTGCCGCCACCAAACGCGCTACCGAGTTCGCTCCTTATGCCGATCTTCTTTGGCTTGAGACCGGTGACCCAAGCGTGAAGAAAGCGGCTGGATTTGCAAGGGAAATCCGTGAACAATACCCTGGCAAACATCTGGTCTACAACTTGAGCCCGTCGTTCAACTGGATGGGACAGGGCTTCGATGATGCGTCGTTGAAATCTTTCGTTTGGGATCTGGCCAAGGAAGGATTCGTTCTTCAATTGATCTCTCTCGCTGGTCTCCATTCCACCGCCACGATCAGCGCGGAGCTCTCCCGCGGCTTCAAAGAAGACGGTATGCTCGCCTATGTCAACTTGGTCCAGAGCAGGGAGAAGGAACTCGGTGTTGATGTCCTGACGCACCAGAAATGGAGCGGTGCGCCGTACATTGACGGAATCATTGGCGCAATCCAGAGCGGCAGCAGTTCCAGCAAGAGTATGGGCGACGGCAACACCGAAGCCGGATTTTAAAAGTGCAGCTTTCCTGTCAGCACTGCTTCCACGACCTACGACTTCCTCAATCGTCTTAAAAGGATCATTTCATGAGAGTTAAAAGGAGGGTGCATTTTGTCAGATGAAACAGATCGTGCAGCCACGATGGGAAATGTTTATATAGATACCAACACAGTTTTGTATACAATCTTTCTTTCGGCGCCACCCTGAAGCTCTCCCGAGTCCCTGCCCCCCTCGCCCTTAGTCATCAAGGCTCCGGCGGCTTCCTGCCCCTTATCGATAACAGAGGACCTGTTCGGCCCCAGTTAAAAAAGTTGGACTTTCGCCCCTCCCGCCCACTCACTCACCGGCCAACAATTATCGGACCAACCATTCGCGCGCCCCGAGCCGCATGCCTGGTGAGCCAGCAGCGCAGGACCTGCGAGGGCTGATTAAGATTATTTCTTCCCTTAATTTTTTCACATCCTTCGCTCGTCGTTTTCTACAACCACTCTCCGCTCTTGGGCTGCTTTTGTTGCACGAGGAGAGGTCACGGCACGGTCATCGTCTTTACGCGAGTGTCCTGTTTTCTGGATTTGTACCGGCTCAACAGCACGAGATCCGGTCTATCGTTCATCCCAGTCCCCTTTCCTGGAACCCGGAGTATGCCACATTTTGAAAGCCCTCCTCTGGCTCCCACGATGGCCACCACTGTGGTTCCTTCCAAGTCGGATATCTCTGGAATTGCGCCTTCTGCCGAGGAAGTCAACAGCATTCTGAAGACAATCGTCGACAGCGACGCTGCCCAAACCTCCCTCGATGCCTCGTATGCGCTCACAAACCTCCTTATCCAGTCGATCGGAGTTCGAGGCGTGGTGTCGTACAATCTGATCCCCGAGATCAAGAAGGCGGCGACAGATAAGAAAAATGGATCCAAACGAGAGAGTGCCATGTTCATCCTGGGGGCGATGTTTGAACGATTCCCTCGCGAGCAGCCCCTCAGTGAGGTGGTCTTCCTCGTCCAAGACGGAGGCCTGTTCAATCTCGTCCTTGACGGACTAGCAGACAAAGGCTCTTCCGTCCGCGAGTCGGCGCAATATGCGATCGATGAGCTGTTCAAAAATCTCTCCCCCGAGGCCATGGTCATCGGCCTCCTCCCTGCGTTACAACACTACCTTTCCAAACCCACCGGAAAGTGGCAGGGTACAGTCGGCGCCTTCACTCTGCTGGGCAAAATGGCAGACAAGGCGCAGATGGGAGCTGGCTCAAAAGAAGAAGAACTTGCAAAGGATGTTCTTCGAGAGTCGATGGGCAAGACCCTCAAGGAACTCATCCCCGTGGTCGAGGGTGGAATGCACGACCTCAAGGCCGAGGTCGCCAAAGCCGCATCAAAGACCATGTCGTCTCTCACCACTCTTCTCCAGAACGACGACGTCGCTCCACGGATCCCGCTACTCATCGAAACCATGAAGAATCCTTCCGTGCAGACCCTCCAGAAAGCTATCCATGCTCTCTCGCAGACCACCTTCGTGGCGATCGTCACCTCGCCCGTCCTTGCTCTCCTGACTCCCCTCCTTGAAAGATCTCTTAACACCCCGACTACGTCTCAGGAAGTCCTGAGACAGACCGTGGTTGTGGTGGAGAACTTGACCAAGTTGGTGCACGATCCCATCGAGGCCCGAACCTTCCTGCCGAAGCTTCAACCTGGTGTTGAACGAGTCAAGAACAATGCCTCCCTGCCCGAAGTCAGAGAGTTGGCGACGAGAGCCGTGGATGTCATGAAGAAGGCCATGGGCGAAGACAAGGACGGCGAGGCCAATGGACAAATCTCAAGAACCACAACCGATGACGTTCTGAAAGTCCTCGACAGCCAAATCCGGTCTCAAGGTGGACTCCAGAAGGAAGACATGACCGTCTGGAAACAAGGACAGACTTATGTGTCGGAAATGGTCAGAGAGGATGTCAACACTCGCGTCTTCTCCCGCATCCCCTCTCGAGTCGGGCCGTACCTCAAGTACATGTTCCCCGAGGAGCACTGCACAGCCATTGCCGAGGGCGTTCAGAAATTCTTCGTTGATGAGGATCACAAGAAATTCGGAGCACCGGTCGTTCAGAACCCCGATGAGGTGGAAGTTGTCAATGCCGAATTTTCTCTGGCGTACGGTGGAATGCTTCTGTTGTCGCACACCAACCTTCGACTCGTGAAGGGCCACCGCTACGGACTTTGCGGCCGCAACGGTGCTGGCAAGTCCACTTTGATGCGAAGCATTGCCAGTGGCAAATTGGAAGGTTTCCCTCCCCAGGACGTTCTGAAGACTTGCTTTGTCGAGCACAACCAAGGCGAAGACGCCGACATCAGCATTCTTGAGTTTGTGTCCAAGGATCCCGAAATTGCCAAAGAAGGCCGTGAAAGAATCTCAGAGGTTCTCACCGAAGTCGGTTTCACTCCTGGTCCGGAAGGCCGACAATCTCACAAGGTTGGATCGCTCTCTGGTGGATGGAAGATGAAGCTGGCTCTGGCCCGAGCCATGTTGATGCGTGCCGATGTTCTGTTGCTGGACGAGCCGACCAACCATCTTGACGTTTCCAACATCAAATGGCTCGAGGATTATCTTTTGGGCCATACCGAGATCACGTCGCTGATTGTTTCTCACGACTCGAGCTTCCTGGATGCTGTGTGTACCGACATCTATCACTACGAACAGAAGAAACTGGTCCATTATCCCGGAAATTTGGCCGATTTTGTCAAGGTCAAACCCGAAGGCAAGAGCTATTACACCCTGTCCGCGACACAGGTGCAATTCAAGTTCCCTCCCCCGGGTATCCTCAGTGGAGTGAAATCCAACACCCGCGCCATCATCCGAATGTCCAACTGTTCCTTCACCTATCCTGGTGGATCGAAGCCCAGTTTGCAGGATGTTTCTTGTCAATTGACTTTGTCGTCGCGTGTGGCCATCATCGGCGCCAACGGTGCCGGAAAGTCCACGCTGATCAAGCTCTTGACCGGTGAAACCATTCCTCAGACGGGCAAGGTCGAGAAGCATCCCAACTTGCGAATTGGATACATCAAGCAACACGCGCTCGAACACGTGGAGATGCATCTCGAAAAGACTCCCAACCAGTACCTGCAATGGCGATATGCCAACGGTGACGATCGCGAGGTCTTGATGAAGGCAACCCGTGTCCTGACGGACGAGGACAAGGCCCAAATGGACAAGTGGATCGACCTGGGTGATGGCAAGTCCGCCAGACAAGTGGAGAACTTGATGGGACGACAAAAGTTCAAGAAGACCTTCCAGTATGAGGTTAAGTGGCGCGGGATGATGCCCAAGTTCAACAGCCAGGTCTCTCGAGAAACCCTAATGGAATGGGGTTTCCAGAAGCTGGTGCAAGAGTTTGATGATCACGAAGCCTCTCGAGAGGGTCTCGGATACCGCGTTCTGGAACCCAAGGTCATCTCGAAACATTTTGAAGACATTGGACTGGATCCGGAGATTGCCAACCACAACGAAATCTCCGGATTGAGCGGTGGACAGAAAGTCAAGGTTGTTTTGGCCGGAGCGATGTGGAACAACCCCCATCTCCTGGTGCTGGACGAACCGACCAACTTTTTGGATCGTGACTCTCTGGGAGGTCTGGCCGTGGCCATTCGCGATTACAAGGGTGGAGTGGTCATGATCAGTCACAACGAAGAGTTCGTGGGCGCGTTGTGCCCTGAGCAATGGCACGTGGCGGATGGAAAGGTGACGCACAAGGGTCATCTTGCCATCGATCTCAACCGTTTCGAAGACTCGCGACCGGGATCGAGCAACGTCAGCTCGGCTGTTTCGAGCGCGAATGCTTCGGCGGTCAACTCGGGCGCCGAAGACAACAGTGACATGAAGTTCCGTGCGAAGAAGAAGAAGAAGCTCACTCGAGCCCAAGTCAAGGAGCGCGAGGTCCGAAGAAGATTGAGACAGTAAGTTTGAAGCTGACAGCCTTTTATGAGTCCTGCTAATCATGTCTTAGTATCGAGTGGCTGAACAGCCCCAAGGGAACA
Source organism: Exophiala alcalophila (assembly GCA_001599775.1). Taxonomy (NCBI): domain Eukaryota; kingdom Fungi; phylum Ascomycota; class Eurotiomycetes; order Chaetothyriales; family Herpotrichiellaceae; genus Exophiala; species Exophiala alcalophila. The sequence continues at coordinate 3,571,626 of BCHY01000001.1, forward strand.
CCGCATCCCCCCGACACCGACGACGATGAATGAGGAGATACGGCCACCTAGGCGAAGACATATGTGATCGATCATAGCGTTGGCGTTGTTTGAAAGAGTCGGGATGGGCATTGGACGTTGATAGACTTGGGTTTGTGGACGCAACGATCAATCATAGACGGCATGTGATGGGCTTCTCAGAGCTTGTGTTGAATAATCTCGAGGCTCGGGACAATGGCAGATGGAGTACGAACATAGAACGGGTTGTTTACTGGGATCGACACTTAATGGAGAATGAGTTGATGAGGCGGACGAGGATTCCAATTCATACAAAACTTTTCTACACCAACTTTTCTTCGCGTCTTTTTCATCCGTCCAACGTTACCGTGATTTCAGACTCCGTTCTTCGTGTTCCTGCTGCCTCGAGTCATGGATCTTTCCATCGCGTCGCGCCATAGTCATACCTTCCGAACATCAAGTAGATGGCAGCGTACTTTCATTGCTTTTCATTCAACCTCGCTGGCATTGAATTCAGCAAGGCCAGTGTCGGGCGCCTAGTGAGCATCTCCTTGTGTCTCCTTTCTCACCATCTCGTCCTGTTTGCTCCTGTTTTCGAGGCGTGTTTGTGTACCCTCCGGGCGTTGACTCGTGACTGTGTGACGATTTCGCTATCCTGTGAAGTCGCCCAATTCCTCACCTGCGGTACAGTCTTAGACAGAGTCGACTCTGCTCTGCGCCGACATTCTCAACCTTCTGGCTGAGACGCGTCGCCTATCATGATGGCTACCAACAGCCAGCTACCACCTAGCTCGCAACTGCGCACACATTCCCTCTCATGCAAGAAACATGTCGACTCCGACGCTCTCAAGCTCGCCGAGATGGGCTACGTTCAGGACATGAAGCGGAACTTCTCACTCTTTTCCATCTTGGGCACAGCTTTCTCCGTGACAAATTCCTGGTTCGGCATCTCTGCTGCCATGGTCACAGGCATCAACTCTGGAGGGCCCGTCATGCTCATCTACGGAATCATCCTGATCACCATCATCAGTTCCGCTGTCGCCATCTCTCTGTCGGAACTGGCGAGTGCGATGCCGAACGCTGGAGGTCAATATTTCTGGGCCAACGAGCTGGCACCGAAGAAGTATGCCAACTTCGCCAGTTACCTTACCGGCTGGTTTGCTTGGGCAGGGAGTATCTTCACCACTGCCAGTGTGACGCTTCCCATGGGCTCTGCGACAGTGGGACTGTATCAGCTCACTCATCCTGACTTGTAGGTTTCCAAAAAACGTGGCGGCAATCGGGGTCAATCTGACAGACAATCCAGTGTGATCAAGCGATGGCATGTCGTCGTGGCATATCAACGTGAGTAGCCTTGTTTCCATTTCCGCAGATTTCTCACCATTGCAGTCTTGAACGCTTTCTCCTTTCTGTTCAATACGTCCGGCAAAATCCTTCCAAAGGTTGCCACTGCGACACTTTACATCTCACTGGTCTCGTTCGTCGTCATTCTCCTCACGGTGCCGGCCAAAGCACCCAAGCACCAATCCGCCAAATTCGTCTTTGCGACTTTTGTCAACAACACCGGCTGGAAAACCAACGGGATCGCCTTCATTGTAGGTCTGATTAACGCGAACTGGGCTTTTGCTTGTCTGGATTGCGCCACTCATATGGCAGAGGAGGTGGCCCGACCTGAAAAGATGATCCCCATCGCCATTTGCAGTACCGTGGCCATTGGGTTTGTCACTGCATGGTTCTTCAGCATAGCCATGATGTTCTCCATCCAGGATCTCGAATTGATCACCAACACGCCAACGCTTGTACCTATTCTGGAGCTGTTTCGCCAGAGTATCGACACCGTCGGAGCCTGTGTGTTGGAGACTCTCATCATTTTCACCGGTACAGGATGTTTGATCGCCTGTCACACCTGGCAGAGTCGACTGTGCTGGAGCTTTGCACGAGATGGAGGAGTTCCGGGGCATCAGTGGCTCAAACAAGTCAATTCGAAACTCGACGTACCTTTTACAGCGCATTTGATGAGCTGCGTCCTGGTGGCATTGGTCGGATTGCTGTATCTGGCAAGTTCGGCGGCGTTCAACTCGTACGTTCAAGATCATATTCCCCTGAATGAATGGGTGGTACTGACTGTGTCTCATTAGAATGGTGACGGCTTGTATCGTCCTTCTCTACGTCTCATATTCGATTCCGGTGATCTGTTTGCTGCATAAAGGCAGGGACAACATCAATCATGGGCCCTTCTGGCTTGGGAAGGTAGGGCTGGTCGCTGACTACGTCTTGCTCCTGTGGACTCTCTTCACCATTGTCATGTTCAGCTTCCCTGCCGTCATTCCTGTCGAGGCGTCAAGTGCGTCTCATCTCCTCTCTTCCTTCGTTGAGTGGAGGGGAACTGACTTTGACCAGATATGAACTACGTGTCAGTTGTGTACGTTGCAGTGATAGTGATCATTCTGGTGGACTGGTTCGTGCGAGGACGGCGAGAGTATAGGGGTCAAGAAGCAAGGAGAGAAGAGGCGGCCGAGGTCGAGAGACTGGCCACCAGTCGAGGTGTATCTCTGGGGAGAGAGAGTTTTCCGAACGAAGGTCGATGTGCGAATTCTTCCTCGAAGAGAGCAAGTGTTGTTTGATGAAGGAAGGCCGGAGATGGGTTGAGATAGAATGTCGATAAACCCAGTAAAGTCAGTCGTCGTCGGACCACAACTAATAATAAATGTGACGTCGGAAAAGCTTCGGGACGATTTCTCCACCGCGGGCGGATTGAACTTCGTCACTCCACGCTCTGTACTATTTTTCCTGCTCGATATCTAGAACAACTAAGGTACCTATTGTCCCCTTGTCCCGTGTACAACACCTTCAAGCAAACACCATGACCACGACGGACGCGAACCCGTCCACCTCCACCCAGTCCGAGACACAAGACGAGATGAAGGTAGTCATCAACCCGACCCGAGCAGCGGTGCTCTCCTCGAACATCCAATCCATCAGATCGCGAATCACCTCCTCCCTCTCCCAGACCTCCAACCCAAACCGGCCCGTCCGTCTGGTAGCCGTATCGAAGCTCAAACCTGCCTCGGACATCCTCGCCTTGCACCAGGGCGGACAAAGTCCAAGCGAGGAACTCGACGCTGGATCTTCGACGGCAGCACATGCACAACTCCATTTCGGCGAAAACTACGTCCAAGAACTCCTAGAGAAGAGCAGATTGTTACCAAGGAGTATCCGATGGCACTTCATAGGCGGCCTACAGAGCAACAAATGCGCCGCACTCGCGAGGGACGTCGAGTCCCTTTGGGCGGTGGAGAGCGTGGACAGTGAGAAGAAAGCCGGTCTATTGGACAAAGGGCGTGCGGAGCGGAATTCGCGCGTGAGAGCGGCGAAGTCAGACAAGGATGAAGAGGGAGAGGGAGAGAACAACAAGCTTCGCATATTCATCCAAGTAAACACATCAGGCGAAGACTCCAAGGCCGGCGTATCCCCTTCGCCCTCGTCAGAGCTGCTCTCCCTAGCGCGCTACATCATCTCAGACGAGACGTGTCCGAACCTGCATCTCCAAGGGCTGATGACGATCGGGGCGATCGCGCGATCTCACAATAGCAACGTGGTGGAGAATGAGGATTTCATCACGTTGCGTGATGTTAGGGATAGGCTTGTTGCGGACTTGAATGGCGGAGATGCAGGAGACGGGGAGGGAGAGAAGAAGGTCGAATTGGAGTTGAGTATGGGTATGAGTGAGGACTTTGAGGGCGCTGTGCAGCTGGGTAGCGATGAGGTGAGGGTTGGGAGTACGATTTTCGGCGAGAGGCCTGCGAAGAAGGATGCGAAGGTTCTTCCTTGATTGACCGACAAGAAAGAGTTGAAAAGCCCACGCTACATGGACCTGGATCTCGATTCAATCTCGACAGACAGACCGAAGAAACTCAAACGCAAACTCGATGGGAGAAACATGATATTGATATTGTGCGCGCATGCTCATGTCAAGAGATGAAACAAAAGACAAGAAGAATATATGTTCCCATGTCCCCTATCACCACCACAACATCCTCCCCGTCAGAATACACCCACACACGCGTGTCAGACAGAGACCCAGTTCCGGGGATGGCGAACTTCGGCACATCCCTCAACCTCGCCATGCAGATGAAGTATTGGCCATGAATGAATGCACCCTGCCCTACCCTGGCCATACCCGTCTAGGTCGAACTCCCCCGAGCAAGACGCTCTTGCATCAAACTCAGCAGAACCCCAGGAACCCCCTCTTGCGTGGCGCGGATGGTCAAACGGTACATCTGGCAACAAGTCAGTCTCCATCAACAAAATCCTCTCGTGAGGCACGGGCACTTACCTTCTGTTGATGATTCGGCTCCAGCCGCAAAAGACAACCGATCTTCCCCTTCTCCAACTGCAGCACCGCACAGCCGACAATGTTCTTCGGGTTGGGATCGACATTGTCGAGTATATGCCATCGGAACCCAGCCACAGTGTCGCGAGTGTACGGGTCACTCAGTGAGGCGTTAGCATTGCGCAGCCCGAATGTGCTCTGCGCCTCGAGACCGCCTGCACCAATCTGTCGCCAGCGCTTGAAGAAATCTTCCGCCGAAAGCTCTGACGGGTCCATGAATCGATGCAGAAGGATGGGAAGTTTGAGTGTGTACCCTTGAAGGGCACCGGCGAGATATGAGATGCGGATAGTAGGAGATTCGGAAAAGGGCCCGATGGAGGTGCAGACGATGGTCTGTTGCGCCTGCGAGTCGGCATTGACCGATGACTCCGGTAGGCTCTTGGTGTCGATTTTGAGGTTTAATGCGGATTTGTTGTCCAGCGTGGTGGTAAAGGAACCGATGGGAAAGGAAGCCTTGTTGGTGAAGTAGAGCTTGACCACGCCCAGATGACCGCGATACTCCGCGCGTACACCCACCTGAATCTGAGGATCTTCATAGAGAATACCCTCATCAGCGAAGAACAGTTCCTCGTATCCAAATTCCCAATCGGGTGACAGATGAGTTGTACTGGTCGCATTCGGAACAGTCACCTTGTTGTCATGTCCATTCATGTCGAGACCCTCTAGGTCCTTGGAAGCACTTCCGGTTCCGTTCGGGACCGCTCTGCCATTCGCGTTACCCGACGTGCCATTAACAATCGTCGTGAACGTCCGTTTCAATCCGGTCTGTTGCGCAAGGAGGACCTCCTGTTTATCGGCATTGGCATCCTTACCCCCGACCAGCCAGGTCCTGCGGTCGCTTGTTCCCACGCTCTTCTTGTGAAGCCTTTGGAGAAGGATGGAAGCTCGTTCCGAGAATGGCGGCATTTCATCACAGATGGTCCGCAGAAGGTCGTCGGTCGGCAAGGTTGCGACGGTCAGATACTCGCACGCTCTTTGCTGCAACTCGGAATCCGGAGAATGACTGTAGAACTGAAACATTTGTAGGAGTTGAGGTTTGATCTCTGGAAACAAATTGACAAACTTGACAAACGTCGACAACAGCAATGCCCTGGTGGGGTCCGGAGCTGAAATCATCTTCGTTTGCAGCACCATCAATTGCTCAATCGGACTACATCCTTTGTTGTCGGCGATCAGATGTCCGAATTCTCCTAGGATGTATCCGCCAATCTTGACCAATGTGTCGTGGGAATTCTCGAGCTTCAAGTAGTCAAAGATATGTTGTGAGGCATAGGGCTGAAGCTCTTCGTTGTTCGAGACAATTTGTACCACTCTTTGCCAGACTTCGTCGCTGACATGATCACCAGCCATGGCAAGCAATCGGAGAGAGACGTCGATATACCATTGGGCATCAGTGGCGTACTTTTCGGTCAGGATGGCAATTTTCAGCGTCATCTCTTCTCGTATCGAGTAATCCGCGGACTGGAGGTACTTCATCAATTCATTAACAATCGGTTGAGCATTCGTAGTGTCGCACATGCTGTATAGCAAGTCCAATCCTTTCCTGCGTACACTGATATCTCGATCTCGTAGCGAGCCGATGATGATGTTTTGATGTCGTTTGATCGGATCCAGCGTTTCCGACCTCGCGGCAAAATGGGTCATGACATCCAAACCCAGGTACCGGACATTGGTTTCACGAGACTGGATAAATTTTCCCAGTTTGGAAGATATTTGGATCATGAGTTGATGCTCTGTGTCGAGGTGGATGAGCAGATTGATGGCTTCGAAAAGGACAGCGTTTTGAGCATTATTTTGTTGTACATTTTTAGGCGTCTCAGACGCCGCTTGCATGATAGCCTGGAGTGAGTCGCGGACGATATCGCGAACGTGCGTGTCATCTATGGAAGATTGTCAGTGACGGTCATCGATCATCCCGAATGAATACACACCTGATGGCGGATAGAACTGGAGCAATTTCAGGAATTTGACCTGGATCCACGGGCAGGGGACCCTGTAGTATAAGTAATCTGGAGAGACGTCGCTGTCAATCACGATCTTTCTCAGTCTCTGGGCAGCCTTGACGTAGCTCCCTTTGTAGGCATCTGGATGGTCCTGAACCAACGCCGTGATCAACGAGGTCACCGACAAGACCACTCCCATGTCCGGATCATCCATCAAGGATATTATTCTTTCTGCCCATTCTGGCTGGATGATTCCGGGGTATTTCCGGTAGAGTCGGAGGAGAGTCAAGGCGGCTTTCTTCTTGACAAAGGATTTCGAGGTAGGAGAAATCAGGAGTCGGTGGACGTCTGCGCTCAAGGCTTCGCCCATCTCTCTGCCACCCACATTGGCCACGGCATGCAGGGCCAGACAATTGTTGAGTTCATTGTGATCCAACAGATCCTTCCGAATGCTGTTGACCACGAGGTGCAGCAGCTCGTGCTGTTCGTGCAGAAACAAAGTCACCGCCAGGTAGCCGATCTGCTTCTCCGAGTATTTGGTGGCGGAGATGAGGTTGACGGCCTCGAGGTGTCCAAAGTCGACATTGTACCCCTGGATATAGATGTAGAGGAGTTTACACACGTATTTCTTCTTCTGGTATCCGTCCAACTTCTCGCTCTTAAACTTCTGGCGGATGTTTGCCAATTCCTTGTTGATGCGTTTTTCCTCCAGTTCCCTGGCTCGGGCATTTCGGAGGTCGGCTATGAACTGGACCAGGCCGCGCATGGAAGACATGGTGGGAACTCTGGGGGAGACAGCATGCACACGCGAAGTATGATGCTGTCGAGGACGGCGGGCTGAGTACAAGGAGGGTGCGTCAATGGCGCCCGGTCGCGGAGGAGTCGAGTTCACAGCCCATGACTAGGAGATTCGAAGGGTGAGGAAAGCCACGGATTTCGCAGCCTCAGAATCCGAAGCTGATGAAGCCGGCGATCATGGGAGGGGAGGAAGAGAGACTGGGAGGTTGTGTTGATGGCCTGGTGACCGTGGTGAGTGAGCGAGCGGGCGCCCCTGTGTATCCGGCCGCAGAAATACACCGCTTTTGCTGCCACGTCCGCGTCCGCGTCGGGTTTACAGTTTCTCTCCGCATCCAAGACATCAAAACAACTTCAATGCTGATTGTCCTGTCTATCCCACCTCATCATCATAGTCATCATAAGACACCAGCTACTTTGTTTTTCCCAAAGCTATCATCTCGTCCAGCAATGCAACCGTCTCCCCTGGACTGGCAATCCAAGCACAACAACACGCGCTCCGGGCCTTGAAATCATTGCCTCCTCCGCTCAAGAATTGATCGCCCACATGGAGAGTGCTGGAGGGCGGGATGCCCCCGAACCATTTCTGGCATGACTGAACTCCCAACGACTTGTCTCCGATATCCAGAAAGACATCTGCGCCTCCGTTGAAGACGGTAAAGGGAATGTTGGCATGCAGAGCGGGCTTGTCGGGGGTCGCTGTCGCAATCGAAGTTTCCACCACCTGCTGGACCACCAAAACAGTCTCCTCTAGCTGTTCTCGTGTGAGTTTCTTGGATTGGTCAGCGGCGTAGATCCCAACCGCCCGTTCTTTGCGCAGCACCTTCGCCTGCAAGTGAAGGGTTCGGATACATGAGTGGAAAGCCGCTTCGCCGACATCCAGAAGTGCCTGGATCGCCGGTTCCGACCAGCTTTCCATGCTGTCCAGGATCCATTCGCGACGGTGCACATATCGTAGACAATGCTCGGCTGTTTCGTCAAACACCAGAAGAAAATTGGATTCTCCGCCCATGATGATGAGATTGGACTTTTGGGCGCTGGTCAACTCCTCAGAAGACTTCACGGCCAGAAGCAACCCGGACAATCGGTTGAAATAGTTCTCTGGCTGCACATATCCCGCTGCCGTGACAATTCCAATGCGCACATCTTGAGACAAGAAATGAAGCAGCCGATAGATGACGGGATTGGCTTCGGGTGAGTGAAGGGATGCTCCATCCTCGTACAGGGTCACGTCACCATCAAAGGTCAGCAGTTCCAGGCCTGGTTGTAGTTTCATTTTCAAGGAACGGTATGGCTTGGGCCGGATCATTGCCATGACCTGTGCAGTGTTGAGGATAAGTCGGATATCATTGAACGACGGGGCCACGAAGCGGCGGGATGAGATTCCACGCATCGAGTCCTGTTGATTGAAAGCGTCTTCCAGTGCGAGAGGGGTGAAAAAGCCCGAGATGGTTGGGACCAGCATGCTGAGTTTGGATCTGGGATTTGATCTCGCTTCTTGATTCACTGCCTTCCCGTTAGCTACCGCCTCGTCCCTCCTGTAGAGACTAACTGTGGTCCAGAATGAGATCCTCAACGTCTCTGAAGATCTCCGCATATCTCTGTCGTGCAGATCTCGCCATCGTATCCAAGCTTATTGCCCCAGTATCGTCATGCTCAACCGCCGGTTGGGAGTTGAGCACGAACGGAACTGCAAGGAGACCCTGGCCAGATTTAGTCCTGTGGGATCATGATAGTCTATCCTCTTCTCACCTTGATCCATTCGATCTACACATCGTCAGTTGCGGCTTCAACATTAACGGGTGTCACTCTTACCAGTTGGTCTCTGCGATGGGTCTTGAAATGGATTAACGTCAGCATATCTGTGAACAGCTCCGTAACAAGCAACTTGCCTTCAGCGCATCTACTTGGAGTTAGCATGGAAGCCAGTAAGTGATATAGGCGGGTGGTGACAAACACTCGACACGATATCTTGTCGTCATCGTGGACGATTCTGCTCCTTTCACAACGCTGTTCTTCGAGGACTGTGGAACGCAGCGGTTCTATGGTAAACGGATTTGTTTGCTATGATCCTCGTTGGTGGTGAAGACAGGTGGCAATCTGGCCTCGACGATGAGATAAAGGGCAGATGATCGACCAACAGTTCCAGCTAGGGCCGGCTCATAAAGGGAAATATTCAACACGTTTCGATGTGGATCGCCTGTTCTCATCACTGGCTCAAGCTTCGTTGTTGATGTGACCCAAGGTTGCGAAGTGAGAGGTGATACATACTCGCTTCGTTACCCCAATCCAGGCGAGCTGTCTCGCTGCCCTATGAGACGATGATGCTAGCCACGTGATATTTTCTACCAACGAGTATCGCTTCAAGCATCCTTTGTTTGAATCCTCGCTCTAAATGCCATCCTTGATCACTCGATTCACAGCCTCGCCAAACGTGACACCGGCCTCCTCGGCGATCTCTGCCCCCTCCGCCCTCGAACATTCGGTGCTTGTCCACGACCAGACCACATTCCTTGAGTTGGAAGATTTCTTCAGACTGCTCAGTTTGATGCTGACAGACTCAAGCTGCACCGAGAGCTGCAACTTCTTAACTGCCTCTTGGGATTCAAACAGGGTGATTTCGCCACTGTGGGGATGCGATATGCGCCATTCCGCAATTTTGCTCTTGTCCGCCTCTCGAGCCGTGTTGACTTCTGTTGTGAGACTCTGAGTATGTGCCACGAGGTCCAACACCAGTGCCCGTCGTACGAATGAAATCACCGCTTCCCGGGTCTCCTGACGTGAGTACGGCAAGCTGGAAAATCCAAAATCGATCGATGATGTCTCGTAGCGCGATCCAAAGAGAGGTGGCCCGAGGAGCGTTGCCAAACCGAGTCTCAGGCTACGGCCCTCGGTCAAGTTGATTTGGAAGCCCGTCTTTGCAGGGATCATCATCTCTGCGAGAATTGTAGGCGGAGGGTCGATCTTCAGTGAAGTAAACACCGAATCCGTTGAGTCTTCAATTTCCATCGTGACCGGTAATCCAGCTTTCTTGAAGGGACGGAGAAGTGACTGGCAAATCTTCCAGAAAGCTGTTGCTTCGGCTCGATGCCTAAGATGCGCGAGAATCGGTCGTATCAGAGCATATTCGGGGACTGGTCTCGGTTTGAGCGTCATCGTCGGCGGTTTTTGAGACCTCCTGGTTAAGTTCTGTTCATGGGCAGCGCTCAACAACAACCGGAGGGACACCGCAACAAATTCGGCAATCACGTCGTCACCAGAATTGGCGGATAAATCTTTCTCCTGACCTTCGGAAAAGACTAGAGAGATCTGATAGTCTCCGCAGACATCTATCTCGACCGTCTGGGCACGCGTAGTGATGCCTTGATTGGCCACGAGGCGCGTTTCACGACAGATCTCGTAGAATAATTCCTCTTCAAAAAGGACATCTCGACAATCGGTCAGTTGCTGGTCCAGAGTCGTTGGCTGTTCTTTCCTGGCCGTTTGGAAGTGGCAGACTCCCGTCTTGACGTTGTTGCGAAGGATGTACACCGCCAGGCGTTTTCGCTTTCGTGGGATCGCCTGCCGGTCCAGGGTCACACTTCCATCATCTGACTGGCGGAGGAGAGCGAAACCTCGATCGCGAAACTGTGGTGCTGATTCGGCAAACCCGAAATGGACTCCGATGGCCTTTCGGTCGCGTGGAAGTCTGGAGACGGACCAGCCACGCGTTGACAGATCTGCGATTTGGTGCCAGTACTCCGCTTCATTGGCCGCATCGGCCTTCAGCCGTGACGAGGCCGCAGACAGCTTCTCCGCTGCAGAAAGAAATCCCGCTGCTCGCCAGCCATCAGACACATTGGCCAGCTGCCGTCTCACAGGAGCAGGCACAGGCTTGTCCTTCAGAACTCGGCCAGCGAGAGTGCCAACTGGAACGGCCTCCTTCAGTGCGGGAGACATGGAGCTTTGGGCCGGAGCAGATTGTTTGGAGATGAGTAGCGACACGAAGTCGAGAGCACAGAGGATTTCATTTTGCGCGTAGCTAGGAGGGTGAGTTTGATGAAACTCAAAGGGGACGACGTAGACTCACTTCAGACGTTCCAGCATTTCATCCCTCCTCTTCCACAGGCGTTCCTGGCGCTTCTGAGGAGAGTCATCTTCCTCTACGGTCTGGTCGTCTTCCCGGTCGGGCTGAATCTCGACCGCAGCCTTGCCGTGGATGTCGGAGAGAAGAGAGCGCTCGGTGACATTGCGGAAATGGCCCTTCCTGGCAATGATCCGTTGGATCTGGGATTGCAGGTTCTGCGACTGGGAGGATGGCTCGGGTGGAATGAGGAGGTTGATGGTGTTTGATTCAGCCATCCCGCAAAAGATCTGCTGATGCGGGGAAAGGGTGGCGGGCAGAAACCACTCCTTGTTATCCGAGTGTGACCATGGGAGAGATTGGGTGATAGAATAACCTGTTATCGTGGGCGAGGCACGATAGGGTCACGATGGCAGTGAATTGTGATGTTGCTTCTTTTTGCGTCGAAGGGGGAAGATATGTGGTGATTGGGTGAAAGTGACAGGAGCTGTGCGCGGACGGGATCAACAATAATCCAGACTTTTCACGTGCCTGGGCCATGTCAGTCTCCAGTGTTCCCGGCCCCTCTTCCCTCTCTTGAGCCCTACGAACCTTACCAACAAGCCCCAAGCTCCAGCTGGCAGCTCTGGTGTCCACCACTCAACGCAACCCGGCGCCCGTGAGAAGCAATAAGCTTGCAGCGGGGCCTCAAACGACCAACGAATGACGTGTTTGGACCTCAGCATTTGCTCGCTTCGCGGACCACCAAAATCTTTCAGAGAAGCTGCTATCGTCTATCGCTTTATCAAGTCCCCTCCCCAGCATCTTTCTTTCTTTCTTGGAGCTTCGACCAGGCCCCCAAAGCCTCCCGTGTTGCTCGTTTCTTCTTCCGTTGTATCAACAGAAATTTATCATTCATCCCTTGAACGAACCCTCAGCTCAACTTGCGGTCTCCCCGCTTCTTGTCCGACTTCCGGACCATCCTCCCCAACACCTCCGAATATCCGACGACATGGCTACGAACGGTGAGCCCGAGCTGCGCAAGCGCCGTATCGGCGTCATGACCAGCGGAGGTGATTCTCCTGGCATGAACGGAGCGGTTCGAGCGGTGGTTCGCATGTCCATCTACAGGGGCTGCGAGTCGTATGCGATCTACGAGGGATATGAGGGCCTGGTGCAGGGCGGCGATCTGATCAAAGAGATGAAATGGGAAGATGTCAGAGGGTACTTGTCCCGGGGTGGGACACTCATCGGCACGGCCAGGTGCATGGCCTTCATGGAAAGATGGGGTCGACTCAAAGCCGCAAAGAACATGGTGCAGCGCGGCATCGATGCCCTGATCATCTGTGGTGGTGATGGCAGCTTGACTGGTGCAGATAAACTCCGGGCGGAATGGCCCAGTCTGATCCAAGAACTGGTAGACACAAACGAGCTCACACCTGAAGAGGTCGAACCGTTCAAGCATTTGAACATCGTTGGGCTGGTGGGTTCCATTGACAACGACATGTCGGGAACCGATGCGACCATCGGCTGTTACTCTTCCCTCGAGCGGATCTGCTCGGCCATCGACGACGTCTTTGACACCGCCGCTTCTCACCAGAGAGGCTTCGTGATCGAAGTCATGGGTCGTCATTGCGGCTGGCTTGCCCTGATGGCGTCCATCGCAACTGGTGCCGACTATGTCTTCATTCCCGAGAAGCCACCCCCAGCTGGATGGGAGGATCAGATGTGCGACATCATAACGAAGCATCGATCTCGAGGCAAGAGGAGGTCGATTGTCATCATCGCCGAGGGCGCTCATGACCGAGAGTTGACCAAGATCACGGCAAACCAGGTGAAGGATCTGCTGTCGCAGAAACTCAAGTTGGACACCCGAGTCACGGTCCTCGGCCATACTCAACGAGGTGGACAAGCGTGTTTCTACGACCGCTGGTTGTCCACCCTGCAAGGTGTGGAGGCTGTGAATGCAGTTCTGGAGGCCACTCCCGAAACGCCCACTCCTGTGATCACGATCCGTGAGAACAAGATTGAACGGTCGAATCTGATGGAGGCCGTGGCAATGACCAAGGCTGTCAACGCCGCCATTGCAGCCAAGGACTTTGACAAGGCGATGGAATTGCGGGATGTCGAGTTCAAAGAATATTACAACAGCTATGTCATCACGACGTCCACCGATCACCCTTCCCTCCGGCTCCCCGAGAACAAAAGGCTTCGAATTGCCATCGTCCACGTCGGGGCTCCCGCTGGTGGTATGAACCCGGCCACGCGAGCGGCCGTGGCCTATTGTCTGACTCGAGGCCACACCCCAATCGCGATTCACAACGGTTTCCCGGGGTTGCAACGTCATCACGACGACAAACCTGTCAGCTCTGTCCGAGAGTGTAGTTGGCTCGATGTCGATCCGTGGGTGAATGAAGGAGGTTCGGAGATCGGTACCAACCGTGGTTTGCCCAGCGCGGATCTTCCGAAGACTGCGGAATGCTTTGAGCTATACAAGTTTGATGCGTTGTTCCTCGTGGGCGGGTTTGAGGCCTTTACCGCGGCGAGTGAATTGAGAAAGGCCAGAGCACAGTATGCGGCGTTTAAGATTCCCCTTATTGTCTTGCCGGCCACGGTGTCCAACAACGTCCCGGGAACCGAATACTCAATCGGCAGCGACACTTGCCTCAACACCTTGATCAACTTCTGTGATGCCATCAGACAGTCGGCGTCATCTTCGAGACGACGGGTGTTTGTCATCGAAACCCAGGGTGGTCGTTCTGGCTATCTCGCGACGATGGCAGGTCTTTCCGTCGGAGCGTTGGCCGTCTACATTCCCGAAGAGGGGATCAATATCCACATGCTCGCTCGGGACATTGAGTTCCTGAGGGACAACTTCAAGAATGACCAAGGCGCGTCGAGAGCCGGCAAGATCATTCTCCGGAACGAACGGGCTAGCACCACCTACACGACACAGGTGATCGCCGACATGATCAAGGAAGAGGCCAACGGCCGGTTTGAATCTCGTTCTGCGGTACCTGGCCATTATCAGCAGGGAGGGAAGCCTTCGCCTATGGATCGAATCCGAGCCCTCCGAATGGCCATCAAATGTATGCAGCATATTGAGGACCGCTATATCGGCAAGACCAAAGGGTACATTTCGGACGATCCGTTTTCTGCCGCGGTCATTGGCATTCAAGGTTCGGAAGTTGTCTTCACACCCTTGGGCGGCGAGACGGGACTGGAAGCCACTGGGACGGACTGGAAGGACCGGAGACCCCTGAACGAGTTCTGGCTGTCGATGAAGAACACAGTGGATGTGCTCAGTGGACGACCCCAATCGTCGGACTGCTGTGAGGAATGCGGCAAGCTTTTGGTGGGTGATAACCTCAATCCCGTGCCATCCAGGGAGTGAAAGCAACAAGTGGATGAGATACCAAAGGAGTCTACAGGGACGACGTTGGAGTTGGGACTTTATCATTAGCGAGATGTGGGCTACCTAGAATCAAACAAGAAGCCCACGGCCCCTGGTGGCAAGAATGCCTCTCGAATTAATTCAGATCTCTTGTGGACTTTGCTTCTCTTCCATCAGGTTACATCTGATACATACATTTGACGACGCAACGTGATCAGGCCACTCAATATCCTGTAGAAAGAGAGCCTTTTCTCTTCAATGCAAAATAGATGATTGGCGCTCCTCTACACGCAGGGGCCTTTGGAAGTTTGCGAGGCGGAGTTGTCGATGGTCAGCAGGGAAAGTAAGCCAATCAGCACGAAGTGAATGTCAGCATCAGAGTAATGGATCTGATCAAGGCATGTTTCCCGACTCCAAAGATATGGACGTCATATGTATATATACTCCCAGAGCGCAGCGCATTCACCAGTGTTTCCTCTCCCATTCTCTCAAAGACCAACAACGCATCTCAAGTCCTTCAAACTTCAGTCTACACTTCCGTGTCCTCTTCCAATCTCCAATCAACACCCAAAGTTCACCTTCACAACCGTCACAATGGTCAAGCCCACCACCTGCTGCGGCCGCTCGGAGGAGTGCGTCTGCGCCCAAAAGGCAACCTGCTCCTGCGGCAAGCAGTCCGCCCTGAACTGCAGCTGCGACAAGAAGGCGACCGAGAACACTGTTCAAGGTGCTCGATGCTCATGCCGTACGTCACACTCTCTCTTCTCATCCCCTCTCATGAAAGATCTTAGACTAACAGATTCATAGGCGCTCGTCCCGCTGGAGAATGCACCTGTGACCGCGCAGATAGCGAGAATGTCAAGCCCGCGGGATCGACCTGCGCATGCGGGAAGCGAAGCGAGGGTAGCTGCACTTGCGAAAAGGCCGCCGACGGTGGTCTCCTCCCCGGCGAGGTCGACTTCACCACCAAGGCATAAATCGCATCTTTCGATCGAAGGGCCGGGGGCACGGTTGAATGCGCGTTGGTTACGACACACACATACATGAAACACACAAGCAGGATATCAGGGTTATTTGCGCCATGGGGTGCGGAATGTTCGAGTAAGGATCAGGCACGACAGCATCAGGCGGCGTTCGGGCATGGGCTATCCATAACATTGAGAAAGAGGATTTTGAAATCCCCCAGTACAGAAACAGACCCCGTTGAGGAGAATGAAATAATAATCTCATCACCCTTTTGTTCAAGGTCCATAATGCGATGACGAAAGCGAAAGCATCATTTGGTGACGGGCCTGGTCCTGATCCGATGCCTCCTGCCGCTTACGGACATTCTTCCAATGCATCTTGACCCAATCCAAGACTTTGTCGAACTTGTCCTGCCGATACCACTTCCTCACCTTGTCCACGCTGTCAATACCGGTCAACTCATCTTGATGCGGACTCTCGATCTCCCGTTTCAGACCTCTCATGAAGCACTCATCCTCGGCGACCTCCTCAGGTAGGCAGTACCTAATACTGGCCCAAAGCCGGTCGAGCTCCATCTGCCTGACCAGGGTCTTCTCCCGCTCCTCGAAGTGCAGGGCGAACTCCTGGCCAAAGAACCGCTTGGCGTCCTTGACGACCTGGTTCCTCGACCGAAGGGAATCCTTCCCCGGCCTATCGCGCCTGTGTGCCGGGAGATATTCGTCGGTCCAGTATGTGAAGACGGGTGTCTTGGGCGCCCCCTTCCAGAGGTCTTTGGCGTGCAAGTCTTCCCATTCCTGCTTAGCCAGCGGCTTCTTGTGTCTGGCCGGGTCGTGGAATCTGCAGCTCGCCGCGTATGCCATCATGTCGTCCCAACTGGCAAAGCGGTGCCGATACCTCTCGGGATCGAGGCCGAGATACTTCATTGTCGTCTCGGGATCATCTGTCATCAACACCCACGACTGCTCCTGGAGTTCGAATTCGAGTTCCACCGCGGCGATGCGGAGGAAGAGGCCCTCATGCGTCGCTGTCAGCCCGAATGGGTGAATGATGCCGCCCAGCATCTTCCACATATCGCCGCCGTGCGCCTCGAGGAAGAGGTACCAGTGGAATTGGACCGGCGTGAGACAGAAGTACACGTCCACCATGACGGATTTCTGGCATGGCGGCAGCCTCAAGACGGGCGCGTCGAGACTGAGATCTGCGAACTCGTTCGCCAACACGTCGTCCCCTTCGTTATCGTTGTCGTCTCGTTTCATGCCCCCACTCCTCAGGAACCCCGAAGGGTCATTGACCTCGACCACGTTGTCATCTTCAAACTCCTCCGGCCATTTCACAGCCAGACTGAACGTCGTGCCCACCACACTCATTCCCTTCTTCCACGGAGACGCCGTGCCCACCCACATATGCGCGCCGACCACCTCCGCCAGAAACATCCAAGTGACATCCCCCGCCGTTCCTCCCGTCCGATCAACCGGCTCCGCGACCACGATTCTCACACATTCATACGATGCCTTTTCAGGTCCTTCCAGCGGGTGGACGACGCGTTTGAAGTGCGGTCGCAGCAGGTCCTCGGTGCGTTTTAGCACAAAGTTGTATACATCCGGCCGCATGCCCGGCATTGTCAACCTATCCGAAGCGAAGGCTGAGGCATTCATGTTCCTTTTTCTTCTCAGATCGTGAGATCGAGGGATGTTCTTCTTCTCCTTTGGTACAACCGTCTTAGACTTGCTGGAAAGGGGATACCTTCGAATGCAGAAATGATGATCTCACAACAGAACGAGTTTGCAAACAGATACCTGGTCGACGCTTTATAACACCCTCGCGCCCACAGGGGCGTTTGCCGACCTTCATGACGGCTTGCTTGTTTCTTACTCAACCAAACCTTGTCGTTTGTTCGTGAAAACGGTGCGTGAGTGACTCAGAGAGTGGCCTCGAAAAGTTGCCTGGTTTCCCAAGTGCCTGCCGCGTCCAGGCTCTTCCCACGAGTAAAACAGGTAGTAACTGTCACTCTCTGACTCCGACCGTCACCGAGGAAGGAAGTGTGGCCGTTCAGAAAATCACAAATCTGCATGTCGACAGGTCACTGCGATCAGCATGCCGAGCTTTTATATTCGGATTCGGATTCGGAATCATAATCGCGGTGGGTATCTTCCTCCCTAGTACAATTCTATTCTAGACAACTTCAAACAATGTCCTCCTCGAGCTCCTCGTCCTCTCCGCCGTTCGTATAGGCATCCTGGCCTTGCTCTTCACCTTCAACTCTGATCTGGCCGCCTAGAGCCTTTGCCTTTGCCTGCGTCATCTCATAAACGTACTGGCCAAGATGTTCGACTCCTTCCATTTCCGTGCCCGACACATCATCTCCTACCAGTCTCGTGGCAGGGAACATCTCGCCCGTGGTCAGGACGAGTTTGTCCGGCCGTTGCAGAAATTGGTCCATGGCAGGCTTCATTTCGAAGCAAGATGCGAACAACTCTCGTCGACCCAGGATGTACAGTCCCAACCGAGCGCGCGAGAGGGCAACCGTCAACCGGCGTACGTCGCGGAGGTATCCCACCGAACGGGTCCTGGTCATCGACACAATCACGTAGTCGTTCTGTTCGCCTTGGTATTTGTCCACGGTGGTGACGATGCGAGGCATGCCGAACAGCCTATTGTTCTTGCAGCGGTGCTCGAGCACGTCGTGGATCAATGCCCTCTGGCCTGCATACGTGGCCAGAATGGAGATGCTTCGCGCCGGGTAGCCCAACAATCGCATGTACTGGTACAAGGCAACAGCGTATTCGGCCTCGCCTAGATTCTGGATGAAGTGCGGCGTCGGCTCGCGTTCGCCTGCTCCTTGATAGTCCGGCACATCGATGAATTGGTATTCGTAGCGGAACCCGGCGTTGGCGCGGGCGTATTCGGGCTGCTCAATAAGATGAGGCAGGTCTCCAAGGTTGTTGTACCGCCAGCTGAACAAGTTGGCGATCGAAGGACGACATCGGCCTTGCTGATCCAGATGGACAGTAGGAACTCCCAGGCGAACGAGGCGCTGGAAGAGAGACTGGTCGAAGTTGGCGTATTGGCGCAAGGCAAGATTCTGGATGACGGGAGAATTTTGTAAATGATCCCCCACGAGGACTATTCGCTTCAGCGGGAGTTCTCCAGACTTGACATCCTGTAATTGCATGGCACAGGGAATGAAAGACTCGATCTCCGTGATTTGAGCCGCCTCCTCCATGATCAACGTGTCGTAATGGAATCCCAGCTCGGCGATCTCGGATCTCCTCATGGCAGCATGCGTCGACGTCATTGCAATGATGCGAGCCTCCTTCACCAGCAGGTGGTTTGCTTGATCACGAGTGCTTCGTAGGATCTCGAAAGGGCGAATTGATTCTAGTTCCGAGAATATTTTGTCAATGTGGTACTGGCAACCGGCGGCAACCTCCAATGCTTCCTCTAGGGAGCCATCGGCAGGGAACAGTGTCGCAACAGGGGCATTGCTGAAGTATTTGTAGAATGGAAAAGCAGCCAGGACAGTCTGGAATGTCGCTTCATCGGATTTGGCAGCATCCCAAAATCGAGCCCAGGCAGGCTTGATGAAGACCTGGTTGAAATAATCCGCCGTCTCACATGAGCTACCATGCGCGCCTTCAGCATCGATTGATTTTGCCAGACGATCAACCTCCGACAGGAATGCTTGACGGTTCTCGAGGAATGACTCAACACGACCATACTTGCTGTATGACGCCTCGGTCTCGAGTTCTTCCTCTCCATGGCCCAATCTCAGAAGATGATGAGGGTCGATATCAAGAGCAATGATCTTTTGGAAGAGCTGATTGAGCGCCTGGTTGCTGTGTGCAATAAGCAGGATTCGTTCAGACGGGAAGTTGTGGTAGAGCAAGTTGATCGTTTGGGTTGCCACATCTGTCTTGCCGGTTCCAGGAGGACCTACCACAACCGTAAGACCTGGTTGCGTCCCAGATACAATCGCTTCCACTTGCTTCGGGGTGAATCGGACAGTGTTTTGTTTGCGAACATCCATTGGATAAGGTCCTGTGTTGCGAGGCTTGTAGGTGGACACATTGATGACGGACGAATCTTGCTCCATTTGGTCTCGACGTCGTTTCTTGGGGTTCGTTGGTGGATCGTCAGGGACGCTGGTGGCGGTCTGAATAACATAAGGAGGATTCGATGGTGAAGAAGGTCCCTCAACCGTCTTTCCGGGAAAGCTGTTCACCAGATGCTCCCAATCGAGGAATGTGTCCAAGTAGTCGACGGATTCAATTCGATTGGAGAGCGACGTGTATGACGCACTGGTCGCATCGCCGTATCCCAGGAAGACTTCTTGCAGCCACGAAGGGAGCGACGCCTGTGAAGAGACCAGTTTCTGGATAGTTTCAAGAACAGGCTTGAAGTTGTTTTCTCGACCTTGTCTCCTGGCAATGACATTGAAAGAATCTTTGACAGCGTCACGACTGGCTTGTGTTTTGTCCGCAGAGTATGGTGTCGGGTCCAAGTCAAGCAACAGACGTCTCTTTCGGGGTCTCGAGGTGTGCCCATTTGGTTGGTCTCTCAGAGGTTTCCCGTTCTCATCCAGAACTTGAACAACTTCGGCCGTCCTCAAAGTCGTGAACAGTTTTGCTTCGCCTTCTTGTTCCTCAGAATGTCCATTGCTCAACAATCGCGAATTATCAGGGGCCTTGACTCCGAGGAGAAACACGGTGTCATGAGGTCTTAAGCGGTCCCAATCCCGTCTCATGCCGTCTGTGAGTCGACTGACATCAAGAATGACTTCTGCGCGCACAAAGCTTGGTTTGAGTTGACCAACTTTGGCGGGCCCAACCTCGATGATGGCGGGTTCCCCGATAGGTAGGGCCATTTTTGAGAACCCTTCGAATGTGGTGGTGCCCCGATCCTTTCCTGCCTTTGGCTTCATTCTCTTCACTATGCTTTCCAGATCTTTCCTGATGCCATAAAACGCCTCTGCCTGGTAGAGTTGAAAGGATCGCCACATAAAGTCGCTCAAAGTCAAATACTGAAGATTCAACTTTGGAATCCCAAGAGGTCGAGACCCATCGTAGAATTCATTCCTCAGCAAAGCTGGGTCGTACAGGGATTCTGAGGTTGGAAGGGCGGACAAATTCGATACGACCTGGTGGAAATCCTGCGGTCTGGAGAAAGAGATCAAGAGAGTTTCCATCATCACGGCGCGGGTCGAAGTGATTCCAGCAGACGGGGGGTAAATCGTTCGAAATCCGAGTTGCACACATAACTCTTGCAACTCTAAGTCTGTGAGTGCCGAGAAATGAGACTCCAATTCGCTTCGTTTGTCGATGGACCCGAAGTTCGACAGCGCGAGAACTTTGAGCTTGCTCTCGAAATGCTGGAGGGCAATTCGTTGTAGCCTTTCCAACGTTTGATAGTAGGCCTTGCGAATTCCATCCTGGCCTCTTTCGCCGCTTCCCTGGTCGTCGATCGCGAAACTTTGGAAATGTTCCAGAAGGTTTGTCAGGTCGCGCAGAGGATCGGCCTCCTCTTTCTCAAACAGCTTGGATGTTCGAATGATAGCGAGGATGTTGAGATCTTGCAACAGAGGATTGGTATAGCGTCTGGTCGGGAGTTGACTGACGAGATCAATCAGAAACTCCACGAATCTTTCGCAATACACCATCTCTTGTGAATGTGCCAGGTTTGACACGTTGAGGCGCGCAACAAAATCGATCAGCATCGCATAGAGCCACGCTCGATCAAATCGCAGACGACTCTGCGCCTCCGAAGCTGCAGCCTCAAATCTTCGTGACGCGGCTCTCCAGGCCTTTTTCCTTGACGGATTTTCCTCCAACAATCGTTCTCTCGCCTTTTCATCATGTAGGTTATGCCATGTCGCAATTGAAACGAGCGGCGCGCATTCCTTGCGCACGGCGTCATTCTCCAGAGATTGGAATGCGCCGACCACGAAGCTGAGAAGAGGGAGACGAGAGACGATCTCCAGGGAAGAATCGAGGTTCAGAGACAGGATTCGGCGGAACAGGTTCGAGAACTCTTCCGGGCGATCGGTCAACACGGCCCAGTCTTGAAGATGGGCTCTTTGTTTGACATTGAAGAAGATGGCGATGAGGAGGACATGGTGGTTTGAGGAATCGGCGGAAAACGTAGGCCAAAGGAATCTCTCGAGAATCTGCAGCCTCTCCAGTTCTAGTAGCGACTGTAAAGCAAATGAATCTTGTTCGAGCGCATCCCAAATTGCGGTCTTGATCAATTCTGGCTTGACCTTGGATGGAACAGCCTCCAGCCAATGTTTTTGGGCCAGTTCTTGCCACGGGCTGGGGGCAACAGCCTCGCTGCTGCTCGTGACATCGAGGGCTGGAGCCATAGCAGGCCGTAATTGAAGCCCCATTGTCGACCCGGGGGCGTAGTGGAAGAGAGAGGTGTGCGGGTGAAGAATGTGAAATTTACTCTACATATTTGGTGGCAGTTGCAACTCCGCAGCAACTGGAAAATTCTCCGCAGCCTCGTCGATCGCAGACGCGGACCACGCACCTCACAACAACTCACAATCCATCGGCACGCAAAGGACAGGTCAAGGCATACCATCGGTCCTGGTTCAAAAGGTTCGAATCGGCCAGCACATCATCTCCGACTGCTGTCGACGTTCCACATCCTCGATGCGAGCGACAACGGCCAGCTGCGACCCATCCTCCTCCCTTCCCTCCCTGCGATCATGGCTGTCGACGATGTCTCCTCCGTCGCACTCTACAAGCCTTTGATCGAGACGTACATACAATCTCTCAGTGAAAAGCGAGAAGATGACGACATCGATTCTCCTGTCCTCGAAAGCGACTGCTCCCAACTGGTAGAGCAGATCCGGGCAATACGCAACGAGGTCGAGGCCACGGAGGCGCTGCAAATACACAATGCTGCGATCGAAACAGTGTTTCGCGAGATATTTGTTGATACCGTTGCGACAATCGATATCTCCGAGCCCGCATTCGCCCAGGTCTGGGTCCTGCTCGACATCATAGCCATTCTGTCCGACAATGAGTTGAGCGATCCTGGTCTGGGCTTCTGGCTGGTTGAGGAGTTGCTTGATAGCCAGACCATCGACGGGTGCAGAAAAGTATTCGACTATCTTGAATCCAGAAGAGAGAGGATCACGGCAAAACATTTCAAACAGAAGAGCTTGGTGATTCTACGATGCTGCAATGAGCTCTTACGACGACTTTCGCGGGCGGAAGATACTGTCTTCTGCGGGCGAGTCTTCATCTTCCTCTTCCAAAGTTTCCCTTTGGGAGACAAGAGCTCGGTCAATCTACGAGGAGAATTTCATGTCGAGAATGTTACCATGTTCGACCCTTCTCCGCAGAAATCCGCGGATGCCATCAAACCAATGGAATTGGATGCAGAGACGCCGCAACCAACATCAGGAGCTCAGACGCCTGCGTCAAACAGTCAGAGTCAAGATGCGGAAAGGACAGGAAAAGGCACACCCGCTTTGAGGGCAGCGAAGTCCGAAACAAAAGACGAACCACCGCCAGATCTTGACGTGCTCTATCCCAAATTCTGGACTCTGCAATCGCTGTTTTCCTCTCCAACCCGTCTGTTCGACGCGTCCAACATGGCGGCATTCAAAGACGGCATCAGTTCGACTTTGTCCTGCTTCAAATCCGTCTCCAACAGCTCTGCTCCCAGCACAGCTCCGAGCGACGTACAACGAGGCTTGAAACGCAAGCGCAGTCAGCTTGACACCTCATCATCCACTTCCAAATTCAATCCCAAATACTTGACGAACCGGGATCTTTTTGACCTGGAGATTCACGACATCGCCTTCCGGCGGCATATCCTTGTGCAAGCTCTAATCATGATCGACTTCCTCCTCAGCCTCACGTCAGCGGCGAAAGCCAAGTTCGAGGGTTTGACGAACAAATCTGTATTGTACGCCTACACACTTTCGGAAGATGATGCGAAGTGGGCTCAGTCGACTCGCAACGCGATCGCGAGCTACCTGCAACAAGGAAACGGCAACGAAGGCAAATTCTATTACCGAATGGTGGACACCGTACTATCACGAGACAAGAATTGGGTGCGGTGGAAAGCAGAAAACTGCCCGTCGATATCACACGAAAGCCTTTCGCCGAAGGCGTACCTCGAAGCCCAGGAGACACTCACAAGATTGTCCTCTGCGCAGAAAGCGCCGCTGGTCAACCCTCCCGGGGCGAACGATCTCGCCTTTCTCTCCAAGGTCGAGCCCCTGGAGTCCTTGAAGCGGCCGTCGGAGCGGCACAAGGTTCCCACGCTGGAGGAGTACTACCGAGGGATTGAGACGGACGACCTAGATATGGATTTCGCTGCGACAGAGGACGAGAAGAAAGAGATCGAGGAACGTAAGGCCGGCAAATTATGGCGCGCTCTGAGGTCAAGTGGCAAGCGATTCGCCCTGTGCGAAAAGGTCCAGTACGGAGGGAGTTTGAAAGGGTTAATCGAGGTGGACGGTGAAGAAACGGAAAAGGGCGCCGAGCATGAGCACGAGTCCGAACAACCAGAGGGTAATGAGGAGAAGATACCACTGGAGAATCGCAATGGAGACGAGGCGAGGGCCACAGCCGACAGCCAGGGTGGCGCCGCTGGAGGCGTCAAGGCAGACGAGGCTGAAGGTCAAGTCTCAGTTGAAGCTGCTGCGCCGGAGCCGAATGCCAAAGGAACCGTGGAAGAGACGAATCCGTCAAACGCTGAAGAAGAAGGAGGAGGAGGAGGAGGAGGAGGAGAGAAGTCGGCTCCGGTGATCGAAGACACCGAGATGGGCGATGTTCCCCCCACCAACGACGGCGCCGAGAACGGAGGAGGAGCAAGCGGCGACCAAGCAGATCGAGATCCGGGCGAGACGGAGGAATAAAGAACCCTATAGAAAAAGGGGAAATGATCTCTTTTTCAATTGTACTACCAAGAAAGAAGCCCCCATGAATGAAACCCAGTTGGATCCATCAAAAATCACAATTTCGGTTTTCGTGGTGCGAATCGAGAAAGTGAAATTGAAATAAAAATCGTGCTCGCATGCCATGCCAAAGTGAAAGTCAACGCTCGTAATCTTTGAAGATGGAGTTCATGAAGTGCTTCGTCGTCGTCGTCGTCGTCGTCGATGAGAAGCAAGCGACTCTCGCGCCCCGGCCCCATGAAAAGGAAAAGCTGGCTGTATTGTACAGAGATGCGTCTTCGGAGAGAGCGAGAACGAAACCCATCTAGAAGGATGGATTGCGATGGTGGTGTTGAAGGAGATAGATTCGTCGGTCGGTGCGCCGTTTTTTCATTTCATCCGCGCGTAGACCTCAGGGGTCCAATTCTCGCCGGCCAAGGTCTCGGATTCCTTGCCGGACATGTTTGCGAAGTTGGCCATGGACCCGAAGCCTGCGTAAGGGTCTGTCGTGGGCCGGAGGCAGTCGTACCATTTGCCCTTTGGGATGCAGATGGATGAGACCTGGCGAGGCGATGGTTCTGGGATGGATGAGGTGTTGGAGGAAGTGGATTGTCTGGCGGACATGGTGGTGGTAGAGGCGAGTGGCGGGCTTTGCTTTGTGTACTGTACTGTAGAAGAGAAGGAATGAATAGATCAATCTGATCTGATCTGATCGCCTGTCTCGAGGATCTGGCTTAATATACTCTTTGGTAGCGAGGAAAAGGCTTGTGTTGCTTATTCTCTCTACCCCAGATCAGAGAGATGCGATTAGTGGCTCACCTATAAAGAAGATCCGGGGTAAAATGGGGACTTGAGCTGTTAGCCAGCTGGAGGGAAAAGTTTTGCACGGTCATCAGCCCAATTGCATCCACGGCTCGTTGAGGTTTGCAAGTTTTGACTCGTCGGCTGGCTCCTGGACAGCCCAGAGGCGACGGTGATAGCCCATCGTTCAGCAAGATTTGCATGATCACGAGTAGGAGAAACCCTCCTGCCAGAGAAAAATGCAGGGAAGAAAAGAACATAGAGTTGACAGGATTGGAGCCAGAGATTAACGATGTGTCATGAATTTGCACACAGAGGAAATGGGTTACGTAGGAGAAAAGGACGAGGCGAAGAGGAGGGGGAGCCCACCGTTGCAGCAGGCGTCAGGCTGAGCCACAGCCCTGCCGAGACATGCGGAGAAGGAGAATGGATTTTCCGACGAAGGCCCAGAGATCGTCCTTGGGTTTGCGACCGACAAGGGGGGGTAAAAAGAAACACGGACCGGAGACCGGCATGTTCCCAGTCGAACGGGGCGATCGAGCCGAGGACTCCGTTCTCCTTCGAGAGACAGAAGGGAAAAACTCGATCATGTCGCCAACACCCAGCTCGAGTCGGTGTGAGTTGTGCGGGGTAAGGCTAAGCTAGTACAGGAAGGCGGAACGAAGAGGAAGACGAGGATTGTGAGAGGGCCGGCGAAAGTTGATGGTGTAGAGAGCGTCGAGGCCGTTGAACAGACGCAAGATCCAATCTCTGGGCGACCCTCTGCCTCCCGTGCTGGTGCTCGGCACACAGGCGGGATGGGATCTCTGAGAGTCGTACGAGTACTCCAGACGTCGCAAAGAATGCGCGCGGTGGAGAAAAAAGGGAAGGTGTGATGTGGCTGGGTCTCGGACAAGCGAGGGGACGCCAGGACAGGTCAGGTTGTTGAAATTCCCTCCGATAAGCGACTCGAGTTGGGAGTTGGGCCTCTTCCGTGAGTGAAATCCTAATAATCGGGGGTTGGGGCTCGGGAGCCTGGAGGGGATGTTGCAGAAATGGAGTGAGATCCAGCTAATCATGCCATGTGAAGACACTATTGAGCAACAGTGGAACTGGCCGTCGGTGCTGCGATCCTGACTGCTCTCCGCTCTCTGGCTCTCGGGTCTTGAGGCCCGCAATCAGCCTCGGGGGCCGGGCGCGGGTCAGTCAGGCTGGCCGGCTGCTGTGGCCTCGTGGCGGTCCAACGAGGCTTCGAGCCTTGTGTTCAAGTGTTGGCCACCAACGAAACTCTCAACCACACTTTGACTTGACAGCTCAGAGTCAGAGCTGAATCGGCCGGAAGTTGAAAGTTGGAGAGTTCCCGTGGCCTGGCCGCAATCACATGTCAGGCTCGAGGGAACGAGGTTGCTCTGGCACAATCCGAGATGCAACGTGTTGGGTGGTGGTGGTTCTTCATCATCCATGGAGGAATGGCGAAACCTCGTATCTCTGGCCAGTGGTGCTGATGGGCTTTACCTGGGGCCTCGCCGCCTCAGGCTCCGGGTCCCTGAAGCGTGGAGGGGCCACTGACTCGATGATGCTCGCGATTGGTCTTTTCTTTAGCTTGTTCGGAGGCAATATCTTTTGTGGGAAGGGCGTTCTTAGCCTGCCGACGAGGCCCTGTGCTGTCCAATGTGAAGCGGCCGTCTCCAAAGCCTTGTCCTGTCAGAGGCTGTCAAGGTCCCTCCTCCATCATGCTCCGTGGTCTTTAGGCTCCCCTCTCTTGCGTGCCGTGGCCTCACTCGCCTTGCGACTTGGGCTGCTCCCCAGCTGTGCAGCCTCGGCAGATCGTTGCCGTTTCGATTCGAGCAGTCGAAGGCGGTGGCCTCGCCACTGTCTGCGTGGGCAATTCGCAGTTCTGATAACGCAGCTGTTGATAGGGAGGCCGAGCAGGAGGAGAGTGGCAGAGGGGTGGAGGACTGGAGAATTGGAGGACGCGAAGGATGTTGGATTGCCCCCGATAAAGGACATGAACCAGATAGTGAAGGTGAGAGAGCAAGAGCAAGGGCAGAAATTGAATTCGAAGCCCCCCCTCCAGCCTGACCCGGAGTGCGCAGGGAGTCGAGTCGCAGCCTGAAGCATGAAGCAAGCGTAAAGCCTGACAGCCTCCTCCTCGGCCTCGTGTCACTGGTCCAGCACCCAGTGGCAGTGGCCCGTGAATAATAGTACTAGTAATACTCGTACCCAGGGCACTCCTCCTCACTGCACTGCACTGCAATCGAACCTCCGCAGCCTTACAGGCTAAAAGCCTTGTCCACATCCTAGCCTCCGAGCCTGGCCTGCTGCTGCCAGTGCCTCTACCCTCTGGTGCGCCGCCGCCGCCGCCGCAACCTCTACCACAAGTTCTTGACTCTGCACTCTGCATTCTGCATTCTGCACCTGCAAGCCTTCCCATTCCCTTCCCTCGCCTTCCCCTCCTCGGGCCTCACTCATCCCATTCCTCTCACCCTCTTTCTCTCTCCCGTCACTTCTTCCCCAAGGAAACATCCTCCCTTCGTGTTCCTCTTCCTCTTCCTCCCAGTCCTCTTCTCTTCTTCAAACACATTCCCTTCCCACCTCGCATCTTGTCTCTTCTTCCCCTCCTTTTCGACCCAAGCCATCACGATTCACCACCGAGTCTAGCCAGCCGTGCTTGGCAGATCTCGCATCACTTTCCAACTGATTCACGAAGCTCGCTCGACACAGCTTTCGTCGCTGTCGCGTTCCGAAGCTATCTTGACTTTTGGTCGACAGCAACCCACCTACACCGCGGTCAGTACGTTGCCTCCGATCATCGCCATATCCAGAGCGCGAAAAGATGGTCGATCTCGTCTGAGAGCCCCTCGCCACAGTTCAGCTCAGAAGCCTTGTCTCGCCTGGCCTTGTTGCCACGCCTCGTCCTTCGCTCAACTCCGCTTCTCACCCGATTTCCTTCTCCAACCTCTACACCCACGCTTGCATTCTCCTCATCATGGCGACGGATGCCAGCACGATGAGCCTGACGCCGGCGTCTCTGCGTGGCAGCCCATCCGACCGCATCATCAAGCCCCGGCCCCGCAAGGATTCGCTGCAGTCCATTTCCGGCTCTGACACGCATCCTGGCCGGGTAGTGAAGCCTCGTGCGCGAAAATCCCCCGGCTCGGGGGCCAAGAGATCCGAGCCGGCAAAGCGCAAGTTCATCTGCTCATTCTCTCACTACGGCTGCGATGTGGCATTGAGCTCCAAGAATGAGTGGAAGCGTCATGTCTCTATTCAACATTTACAGCTGGGCTTTTATCGCTGTGATGTGGGCTCGTGCAACCCCGACCTGAACCCGAACGTGCCTGGCCACAAGCGCGTCTTCAACGACTTTAACCGAAAGGATCTCTTCACTCAGCACCATCGACGGATGCACAAGCCTGAGTCTGGTCCTGGGTCGGGCCCTTATCCCCCAGCGAACGCCGACGCCAAGGATTGGAAAGCGTTTGAAGACACCCTCGAGGATGTGCGAAGTCGGTGTTGGATGGAGAAGCGAAAACCCCCCCAACGTAGCACCTGTGGCTTCTGTGGTCGAGTGTTCGAAGGCGACGGCAGCTGGAACGAGCGCATGGAGCACGTGGGAGGTCACTTCTCGCGCGATATCGTCGAGGCCAAGGAAGAACGAGAGGATGAGGATCTGACGAACTGGGCCATCCAAGAAGGCATCATCAAGGATGGTGGTAGTGGCCGTCATGTCCTGATCGACCAACCTCCCACCATGGGAGAGCGAGCTTTTGGGTCCCGAGATGTCACCATGACCGACGGTCCCAGCTCCGATGGCATATCGCGCGACCTCGAACAATCGCCTTCCCTCAGTGCTTCGTCGAGAAGACCCGACTCCGAGCGAGGGGACAACTACCCAAAGATCGAAAGTCCGCGGGAGGCTCGCCGCATGAGCAATGCCCTAACCCCAAGTGCCAATGGAACCCCTCGCGCTCCTTCGGTGCCATTGCTTCAACCTGCTCCCGCAACGCTGGCTGCTGGGCAAACAATCGCCGCTGCACCCACGGCACCAGTTCCTGCCCCGGTTCCGTCGGCCCAAGGTTCCCAGGACCAAAGTCCACCCCAAGTGAGCTCTCCAGAGCGACGAGGCTATAACCTCGCCCCGCCGCCATTGCAAGCAGGCAAACAAACCCCCGGCCCACCCGGGCCAGGAGGCGAGGCAGGCAGCGGTGATCGCCTTGAGGATCTTATCAATCAGTTGATCAAACCCAAACCGCCCAAGACTCACCGACGCTTGACGTGGAAATGTGTAGGTTCCGAGCCAAGGACGAGTTCCCAGACCCACCACTGACCAAATACTTGCAGGATTGTGCGTTGGAGATGTCGGTCGACATTGACGATGCAGATCGACAGGCGATCGAGAGCCTCCAAGACATCAGCATCGTCTGTAGCAAGGCGACTAACCCCTATCTCAAAGTGTCCAAGACGGACAAATATCAAGTGGTCGCCTGCGACGAACTTGCGGGCTACATTTGGAAGAATTCCAAGCAACCTGTGGAGCAACACGGACGAACCCCCGAGGTGACCACAAGCTAGAGAGGAAGACATGCCAGACCGTGCTGAGGGACGATTGATCAGATCGGGTGGAAGAAGCTGTCATCTTCATCCGTTCGCCTGCCTCCCATGTGTGGCGGAGACAGGCTGTGCTTAAAAGCATATTCATACGTTCAGCAATGTCGAACTGCATCATTTAGCCCGACCGGTAACGGGCAGTTCGGAGAAGCGCTCATCATTGCTCAAGCAGAAGAATTGGGGCTGATTGTCTAGATTGAGATGGCTATGGAACGGGTCACAGAGATTTGCCTCAGGGCTTTTGAGAAACCACCATCCCAGATTTTTACGCCTTGCGGTGTCTCATGGGCGCGCGTGAGAGCTTGTCTTGTTTTCCTTGTTCCTCCGATCTGAGACCTTGTCGACGGAACCGAATAAAAGCATTCAAGCTCTGAGTAGCTAGATCTGGCTGCTTTCGCAAGAGAGTGCGTTCTTTTAATGCCCCTGAGGTCCAGCATCCGTCATCACGTGCCATGTAGTCACGCGACACTCAGCGCCTAGAGGCCCAAGGGTCCTCCAACTCGTTCCTCGTACATACCTGCCCTGTGGCATGTGCGCACCGCGGCACCTTCCAGACTCCCAGGGCCCCTAGGCTGCCCACCCACCTGGATCTTTCCTCTCCGGGCGCCGGCGGCGGCAGGGCAGCGGCAGTGCCAGCCAGCAGGATGCGTGTGCAGGTGCAGTGAGGTGCATGAAACCTTCGCAGCCAATGGCTCTATCACGTTTCTTTGACTTCATCCAGCAGATCCCTCGCCAGGCTCATACCGGTACCATGATTCCACTTTGCCTTCAATAACAACCCGTGCCTGGGCGGCACGTCGCCCCTCAGGCTGATATTTCCATTTACCATGGACCACCACGATCTTCTTGTTGAGAAAATTCCTCTCTTATCACTCCCGATTCGCCATGTGCAAGCCTGTCTCTTCCAGTCTCACTCCGAACCATGGTTCCCTGTGAGATTTTCTTTAGCAGCGACTGCTCACCGTACCAGGTAGCTAAATGAGTACCGTCACGGTCGATCATCCCCTCTGGTGCCTGGAGAAACATTAAGTGGCAATGTCGAGCCACTCCATTCTCGACTCCCCCGACTGGCCGATTCAGTCTTCACCGCGGCACGCCAGCGTCTCTTCCTCTGACGCGCTCTCTGAGACGGCCAGCATTCATTTTACAAACTTTCCTCTGCCACCTACGCCCTCCCTGTCGCGGCCGCCGAGTGACAAGAGCAGACTGTCGAGTTGTTCCGAACAAATCATTCCTATTCACCTGAGCAGACCGGTCAACATGTAAGATGACTCTGCATGTGCACGTCGTCCGCACATTGACTCACAAGACACGCAGTTCCTTCAGCAAGGGAAGCAAGTTATTCAAGTTGAGGTTTCCGCAAATTCAACTGTTCCGAGATGTGACGGGGAATCTGAGGAAGATTGAGCTGAGCGACCCGGAGGGTCTCCAGACCACGTTGATTCATTCTTGTTAGTTTTCCGGAGGCCGGAGATGCAGGCGGTCACTGATGAATCATGATCCCGACAGTCCCAGGAACGCGATCACCAATCCCTCATCTCGAACAACCCGTCACTTCGAGCGCCAGCCACATCTCCCGAGTCTCCTTTCTCGAGGAACAGACGGTACAGACAGGACCAGCGCTCTTTCAAGCCCAGCCACAATACTCTTTTGAGGCGTGGGAAGGTAATTGGACTCTCCCAACTCATCAAGTGGTTTGGTCTGACCATGGATTAGACTGTGTCAGCTTTCAAGAAGCTCTTCTCGATAAAACAGTCGTTTTTACAGCCGGAATCGCCGAGGCCAAATCCAAGGGACGAGGCGAGGAGTGTATCAGCCAGAATTTACGAATCCTACGAGCACGAACTGGGAAACAGAACATCTTGTTCTTTGCCAATTCTCAGCGAAAAGAGAAGAAGCAATACATTTCGATTCCCCGTAAGTGTGTGCCAAACCTTCCGGTGATTGTGCGGAGACCCCCTCTTGAACAAGGGGAGATTTGTCGCTCCACCCAACCGAGGAGAAGGATTTCCGGTCAGATTGTTGTGTCACGACCTCGAAACATACCCCCTGGGACATACTGAGATTGTCATAAACCATTTGGCATGCTGACCGCTGTGCAGTTGACTGTATCGACCATATCGAACAAAGCAAAAAGTCTGGACGACCATTGTCACTCACATTACGCCCCAATTTCGACCATTTAGCCCAGCTGAAATCGTTGCAAATTCTGTTTCTGGATGAGCATGGTGAGTGGTGAACCCTCCTATCAAGGAACGACTGACTGAGTTCCCCGTCCACGCAGATCAGAAAACCTTCTTCGGCCTTTTATGCCACGGCGTCGGATTTCAGGCATGACGATGAGAATATATATCTAGATATGATGACGATGCATCAAGTAGTCTTGTTATGTCAGCGTATGAGCGGCTTTAAGGATACCCTATTACGACTCATGGCCCTTTTGGATCAGATCTATCCAGAAATTGGGCCGGGAGAATCAATGAAAACGATTTCTTCAATCATCAAACTTCCGCTTTATCACATCTCCTGGAATAGTCACAATGCTGCATGGGCTTTGGTCGGTTCAGAGTTTAAATGGCGCCATATCCTCGTCCTACGTTGGGACGGCGTCGCCTCGGATCGCTCGCGGCTCGAAGTTGGAACCCCCTGGCCAAAAACGTTAGGAAAGGGCCAAGTTGATCTGCATTCTGTCGATCTACTTTGGCGGCAAATCATGAAAAGACATACAGCCGGAAAGGCATACGCAATGATGTCGCCTCGCTATCCTGCGGTCCATCTTACCTCTGGAACAAGCCCTTTCGAGCCCGAATGCTTGTGCCTCTGAAGTCTCGAAATAGCCCTTGGGAGTCTTGTCACCCTCTTGGGATGCTTGGGACCTTGTCCTCCCATATCATCCCACCCTCAGGCGATGATAACGTGTTCCAGGAAGCCCCGAACTAAGCGATTTTTGGGAGGTGAGAGGCCCGCCGAGGACGAATTTTCTGGGCAACGGTGGGATGGTTGGGAGCCGCAGGAGCCAGCGCGCGGGCGAAGCATGACCAGGGTGACAGGGTCCAGTGGTCCACTGCTTGAATCCTCGACTCCTCGAGAGCCCAATGGCACGTGGGAGAGACTTTGAGCCCTGAATGGGCAGAGGACTCGCAAATCTCTCACCAGATTCACCCGTTCTGCTCACCAAGGTGCAACTCCCCTGCATCGCCACGGCTTCTGCTCATGCTACTTTCTGCGAGCCAGAGTTCCACCGCCGCCTTCATCACCCGCTAAGCCGTGGGACGGAGTTGCTTAACCCGAATCCGAATGCCAGGCTGTGGGTGAGCAGAAGGCGATATGCCTCGTCAGAGCCTAGAGGAACGCCTACAGGAAGGCTAGGAAGGCAACCCATGCCCGCAACCTGTCTGGACATCACTCTAGGTTTCGCTCGCGTCTCCCACGCCCCGAGTTCGAGGGCGGATTCTGTACAGTAAGTACTTGTGACTCCGCCTTCGAAATCATTGATCAGAAGGAAAAGTAAGGTACCCGCGTGCCTGGCAACCTCCGAACTTCTTTTATTCTTATCCAACAGCCTTCTCTCTCACGCTCACTCCCTCTCTCCGTCTTATCCCATCTTCTACTGCCACCTGGCAGGCGTCCCTCACGCATGATCATTGCTACTGTCCAAGTTCTATCTGTCATGGCTGTTGATCAATCCTGACCCCTCCCTTCCGGCCCCATTTTATCTAGGATTGCGTGATCCGTCACCATGGGACGATGGCACACCCGATTATATCAGACTAATCGCGCGGGCGACTTTGACGTGAGTACTTGATATTGACATGAGTTGATGAGCCTACTAACGTACCGCAGCACGAGCGAGTATGAAATCCCAAATCCGAAATCTCTCTGGGGATACTGACAGATTTAGGACCGCACGGTGCGTGTCCGTCAGATCTATGATACCATCGATCGCCAGTCCTTCCAGTGGGTGGTCTCCCTGGTCGCTGGAGTCGGTTTCTTGCTCGATGGGTTCTCTGTAAGTCTTTGGATCCCATCGTGCTCTCATCGTGCCGACTAACCTTGTGGCAGCTGTTCGCCGGCAACATTGCCTTGCCGATGATCTCGTACGTCTACTGGAACCAAGAGACCAGTTCATATCGCATCACATGTATCAACATCGCGACCCTCACGGGGACATTAATCGGGCAAGTGACGTTTGGGTTTTTGGCCGACAAGAATGGCCGCAAAAAGATGTACGGCATCGAACTGGTGCTGCTCATCGGCTCCACGCTCGGTGTCGTGATGAGCTCGCAAGGCTACAACGGAAGCATGAGTATATATGCTTGGTTGATCTGGTGGAGAATCATGGTCGGAATCGGAGTGGGAGCAGATTATCCGCTCAGTGCTGTCATCACTGCAGAGTCGGTCGTCGTCCTCGTCGTCGGCCAGAAGGAGGGCTAATGTTGTGTTGCAGGTTCGCTCCCACCAAGCATCGAGCTCGAATGATGGCGACCGTCTTCTTCATGCAACCCCTGGGACAGATCATGGGGAACTTGGTCTCTCTGGTCGTGGTCAGCATCTCGCGGCATTCGCAAAACGACGATCTCCTGCAATCGGTGGACAGGATGTGGAGATGGGTGATTGGGATCGGTGTCGTTCCTGGAGTCGTGGCCTTGCTATTCCGGTTCGCAATCCCAGAGACGCCGCGATTTCTCCTCGACATCGAAGACGACCCGGTCAAGGCGGAATTCGACGCAACACAGCTGTTCGGGGAGAGTTCTCTGAACCAAGAAATGGAGTCCGGGACATGGTGCGATTCACTCGAGGAGTCCAACCTGTCGAGCCGCTCGCTTGATGAACGGTCCGATGCCGCCAGACCATCTTTCACCGTGGCGGCGGCCCCGAGGGCAACCCTCAACTCGTCGTGGAAGATCTCGCGCGCCG
Organism: Exophiala alcalophila; assembly: GCA_001599775.1. Lineage (NCBI taxonomy): Eukaryota > Fungi > Ascomycota > Eurotiomycetes > Chaetothyriales > Herpotrichiellaceae > Exophiala > Exophiala alcalophila. The sequence goes on from BCHY01000001.1 coordinate 3,606,357, forward strand.
ACATCAAACAGTATTTCTGGACCGAGAAGAACTGGGTGACCCTGGCCGCCGTGTCAATGTGTTGGTTGCTACTCGATTTCGGCTTCTATGGCATCGGCCTCTCGAATCCTCAATTCCTGGCGAAGACATGGGGGTCGTTGCACATCTCAGGACCAAGTCCCATCTGGAAGACCAACGATGACCCGAACGCGGACATCTACACCATGTTTCTCGACACGTCCCTGCAGGCACTGGTGATTTTGAACACAGGCAGTTTCGCAGGTGGTCTCCTTTGGATTCTCACCGCGAGTCGTCTGAACCGTGTCAGTCTGCAAAAGTACGGATTTCTGGCCCTGGCGGCCTTGTTCATCACTCTCGGAACCGTCTTCATCACCATCCATCGCGAGGGACCATTGGCGATCACGTTGTATGTCATTGGGCAGTTCCTTTTCAATTTCGGTAAGTTTGTGCCAAAGAAGGGATGGACAGTTGTCATGATCAGAATACTAAACAGCAGCTTTATTGGCAGGCCCTAACTCGACGACATACATCATCCCCGCCGAACTCTTCCCGACTCGATACCGCGCCACATGCCACGGCATCGCAGCCGCGTCGGGCAAACTGGGCTCCATCCTGGTCCAGATCTTCTCCTTCTACTATAAATTCGGCTCCTCGTCGCCCGGTGACGACCAGACGCGTCGGTACGGAACCATCCTGGTGGTCTTCAGCGTGGCCATGATCCTCGGCGCCGCGATCACGCACTTCTTCGTGCCAGAGGTACAGGAGAAGGCGAAGCGTGGCTCCATATGGGCCGGCAAGAGTAAAACCCTCGAGGAGCTGGCGTTGGGAAAGATGGGCGAGCGCAGTCAGAGTGTGATTCGCTCAAGGCATGTGAGGGAATTGTTGTGAAAGGGGGGAGCGAACGACCCATACCATGTATGATGATATCGCGGGCCCCCATACCCCGACTTTTTCTTTTCCATTGCGGTCGGCGTTACTGATACTGCTGGTTGAAGGCTGAAGGCTGAAGGCGAGTCCCAGTCTTTGTCAACCCAGCGGGAGGTTTTTTTCCCTCGCATCCTCATCTTGGCTCCACATGGCTATGGCCCAAAGACGGAGTTTTTGTTTGGTGTTCGAGGACACCACGATTACCTATGATTTGTTTCTCACGACGGTATAAATATATGTACCAGGATACGGAATCGGGATGAGGACGCGGATGAAAATGGAAAATGTCCAAAGGTGCATGAAGAGAAGAAAGTTTTTATACCCCCATTATCATATACCTCATACCTCATCACACCAACGCGCTGCGCGAGACAGCGTGGAGACTCGAGAGTTCTCTTTGCGTTTCCTTTTCCCTTCTTTGGGATGTATCATATGTACCGTGATATGGGGGAGGACTCGGAGGAGTAACAATCGCTGCAATAAATATAAATCAAGGTTTATCACTTTATGGATACTTGTTTTCAACTTTTCAATGTCCTTGGTAAGGTAGGTACTAACTACATATACTTGAGACCCTGTCAACATCGTCCAATGCATGAGTGTCCGAGGGCTCGGGCTCGGGAGGGTGTCTCTACGGTATCGACATCCTCAAGGCACGAATGTCTGAGGGCGAGGGGACGTTGGATTACACGCAAAAAAACCGGCCGGGAAGGAGGACCAGGAACAACAACATTACTCATACAATCTGAATTTATTCTGTACATAAGGCAGTAGTAATAGGAGTGGAGATCTGAGACTCAGTAGTGTTCTCGATTCTCAGAGCATTTTCTCTTGAGTCCCAATTTCAATTCCGCCATGGCAGCTAGCTATCTGAACCCTAGCTAAGAACTATCCAGCTCTCTCGTGCATCGCTCACCATCTGGGCTTCCTTTCGTGTGATGCGTTCTCAACTTCCAGTTGCAAGAAACATGTCCGTTTGGCGTAATGAAATCTTTCTGCTTTTTTTTCTCTTTCTTTCCCCCCATTTTTTCTTATTTTTTTTCTGCTTTCGACTCGTTTTTAAGAAGCTGGACTGAAATTCATTTGCTGGTTCTCCTTCAGCTCTGTGATTGCGACAGCAGCTCCGTCACATTTGGTCAATTTGTTTCCCATTTCTCATCACTTTCCTCCGTTTCGCCCCCCAAAAGCAGCTCCATGTGTGCATGTACCAGGCCGTTTGTGTGAATTCTGGACCCGATCACAAATAACAGATGTGATCAATCAGGAAGGGCACGCATCTTCCTTGCCGTCCTGGTGGTTGGGAATTGTTGACGACGCAAGAGCCTCACCTGGATGCTCGGTCTTCGGTAGCTTCGTCGGACTCGTTGAAGCCTCGTCTTTCATCTCGACATCGCTTTCTTCTATCGGCCTCGGGCGTTTGGCGGATCCCAATTCGTCCCCGATGATCGGAGGGCGTTGCCCGTAAAGCTCGAGCGCTCTCTGTTGCGCAGGGCCAGCAAGTTTAACGATTTCAGCTCTCCGGCTCTGGAGCTTGGTCAGAAGACGTTCCGCTCTATGGCCGAGTTCAGGGTTGACGAGAAACGGAGGAAGCTCATCTCGGGCCCCCTGGAAATGGTCGATATCAGACTCGATGACTCGGGCAGTGGACTCGACTGTCTTGAAGAAGCTCGTGCCTTTGGTTTCCATGAGCTGTCGAAACTCATTCGACATCGTGTCGCAAACGTCCGTCACGTAGACCGGATTTTGCACATGCTCCGCGATAGCATCATGGCGCTTTGAATTCGATCCTTTCCCTGTTTATCGTCAGGTAGCTGTGCTGGATAAGGGAACGAGAGGAGGGATCGCGCCAACAACTTACCTGAAAAGGAATGTCCCACTTGATATGCAGGTGCCATGGCATTGTCAATGTACGACCCTGCATGGCTGCCTGTGACATCGCGCTTGAGATTGCCAAAATCTAGCACCAATGCATCACGAGAAGAGCCGGCCGCCTCATCCAGAGCCTGCTGCCTCTTCCTGAGAGTCTTGAGGAGTAACGGCGGAGCCCCCAGCTGCTTGCAGATTTCCGAAAACTCACTGTACGCGTTTGACGATCGTCGGTGTAGTTGTGTAAGGCCCGTGGCTAGAGTCTTGTCAAAACCGGTCCACTTCCTATCCGTGACTCTCCGGAAGCAGGCCAGCATTTCTTTGTTCCAGTCGTAGTCTCGGCGTTTCGAGGAGCGATGGTTTCCTCCTTTGGTGATAATTGCACGAACTGTGCTGGGGTGCTCTGGTCGCCATGCAGTCGCCACATCCAGGCAGTCCTTGCTGATCTTACTGTGTACTTTCCGGATTGGTGCGACGACAACCTCATTGAAGGAATCAACCATGTCGTTTATCCAGACCTTGTCATTTTTATGGAAGTTCAGAAGAGCTTCCGGCCTCGGCAACACCGTTTTCAAAGCATCCTCTCGTGGCTTGCAGCTCGTCACCCAAAGTTCATAGGAGTAGAGCATGGCATGGTAACGATTTTCGATGAAGTCGTTGTTGATGTGGAATAGTGTCTTCGCTGGGAGGTGCGCAATATGTGTCTGCAGCTGAGGGATTCCACTGATGTCTTGTTGATCTTCCTCTTCCATGAACAACACATTGTCGACACAGAACACGTGGAAATTGTCGGGTGTCAGCACTGAGCCATAGAGTTCTTGCATGTCCTGGATCACTTTCGCATTCCGAGCTTCGATCACCATGTTTCGTACTCGGATTTGGCCCTCTGTAACGGCGCTCCATTCTGCATCTTTTCGCTTCAGCTCCCTGAGATTGGCCTTCGCTTGTCGCAGCTCGGAAGCGTTTGTCCATGGTCGAACACTCCTCTCGACGCTTGTAGACTCGGCATCACTACCAGAGTGGGTGCAAACCGCTGTGACTGTTTGCATCTTCAGTAGCCCCAATTCAGGACGAGCAATATTATCCTCGACAGTTTTGCGAAGAATTGGATTGTCAACAGCTCGTGTAATGTCGGCAACGACGAAGAGATCGTCACATTTGGATTGAGTTTGCCGTGCCACCTTAACTCGCACGACGTTAGTATCATGAAATCCGGGCAAGTCAACCAGCACCACGCCATTCGCGAGGAGCGGGGCGTCCAGGTAGAGGGTGAGTTTTTCGATGAGAGGCCACAGCCCATTGTCGCGGAACATCGCTAGAGAGCCCTGGAGGGCTTCCTCTGTCGAAGCTTCGTCCTTCCAGATCCCATCCTTCAATCCTTTTGGCCAAACAAGCTGGAGACGCCACTCACACAAGGCTTTCGTAGCAGATGCAATTGTAACATCCCCTTGATCAACCTTGAGCTTATTGATAGAGAAGCCATCCATGCGACCGAACAAAGCAATGAATGTCTCTTCTGCGGCGGCACGATTGTCTTCGTCCATCTGACGAACATCCCAGTCGATAGGCTCCTCAGGGTCGATTGTGACGAATACATTCAGCTCGCGCAGATAAACATTGAGCCTCTCCTCAATTGCGGAAGCGGCCGGGAAATTGCACTGAATCGTGTATCTTGCTTTATGTTCTGCCAGTCGTGCTTCGTAGTAGACGGGGAAACAAGTCACGGCTTTGCCAGCGCCTTCGACGATAGCAATACCATCTTCGCCAAGGAGGGAGCAGACCAGACTGCTCTTTCCAGAGCCTGAGATGCCCACAAGTCCAACATATCTCTTGTCGGGACTTGGATAGTTCGCCAGTTCTATGGCCTCATTGATCAACTCGGCCCGAGGAGGCTGGGGTGAGGCTCTGTAGATTTCCAGGATATCTTTGGCGTCCTCGATGGCTAGTGTCCTAGCTTTCTGGAAGTCTGGATGACGGAAAGGTGGCGACTCAAGAGATGATGTTGTTGAAGTCACTAAAGGCTTTGTTTCTGTATCTCGATCTCTTTCGGAATCCATGGCTGCGGTTGAGTCAACTCAGTCGTTCCTTGACGAAGTTGACCAGATTCGACAATTTGTCTGCCCACTGTGTTTTGGGGATTCTGGGAGATGAAAAAACAGGTAGGGAGATGAGTAACGCCTCTGTGAGATGTTGGAAGTTACAACTCCAAGCAGATCGGGCGGTATAGGAGATGAAGGATGAGGAAGAGGTGAACGGAAGGAGATCTTCAGATGGCCGACCCGACGGCTTCGTGTAATGGGCCTGTCACATGTGAAGAGGCAGTGAAAGATGCTAAAGAAGGTGCGGTAGAGGAGTTGAGTCACTGGTGTTCTGATCGCCCAGTGCAGTGGAATGTGAAGGGAAAGTAAGTGTTGCCTGGGGTACATGTGAACGACGATGGGCGCCGAGAGCGGTACCCGAGTGAGTGACACATGGGCCTCGGAAACGTAAGTCATCCCACGAATATCACTATCCTGGCTGGAACCAAAACGGGAGACATAGGAACGAGTATGCAATTTCCATTTTGTACCCAGAGACACATATCTCAGGTCCAAGTTCCTTCCACCGCGCTCACCTGAAGCTCCACGAACAGGGAGCACGCAACAGCACAGTTGGGCAAACAACACAGATGGCATTGGATAAGTCACCGCTCAAGGGCTATTCCTGGGGTCACCGACGTGGAGAAAGCCAGGGATATTCAGCCTTGCGGAGAGCCCGGAATTGGCACAGCCAGACGGAGAAGCGCGGTCAGACATCAGGATTGACGCAAGAGATTGGAGCTTGGAGAAGGGATATATATCAAGATCACACCCGGAGAAGAGAGAACGGATCTCAACAAATTCCTGGACGTTACCAGGGCAAACTGGAAGGTGTCGAGAGAGTATGAAGTTGGAATATCGCTGCACTTGGCCCGATATCGAAAATGGCTTGGCAAGGACGACGGACACCTCACGTGATATCAGTTCTCCTGTCGCGGTTCGCTGCTCCCATTCTTTATGCTCGCTGCTCCCATCCTTCATAAAGAACGTTTGACGATGAGGCTTAGGAAAGGAGGGGACGAAGGATGACCTTGTGACTATCCTGAAGGTATCATCTTTGAGACGTTTCAACTTTTGACATTTTTTGTACCAGGTAGATATATCCTAATCATCCGTCATCACGGAACCCATTGACTTTGGTGACAATCTTAGCCTTCCTCTGGCCCTAGTCTTGTAGCTCAGGATTGACGAACGTGGTAATCGATTTCGTGGTCAGGTATTCGTCGATGCCGTATTTGCTGCCCTCTCTTCCGAATCCACTCTCCTTCACACCTCCGAAGGGGCTGGCAGGGTCTGAAATAATGCCAGTGTTGACACCAACCATACCAACCTCCAGCGCTTCTGAGACACGGTGTACGCGGCCGACATCGCGAGTGAAGAAGTATCCAGCAAGACCAACATCGGCAGCATTGGCGAGTTCAACAACCTCCTTCTCCGTGCGGAAGGGGAACAAGCCCGCCACGGGACCGAAAGTTTCTTCAGTGGCAATGGCCATCTTGTTGGTCACGCCCGTGAGAACTGTTGGCGAGTAGAAGTTTGGACCCAGGTCGGGAAGTGCCTGACCTCCGACGACGAGCTTAGCACCTTTCTTCGTGGCATCATCGACGTGGCTTTGGACTTTGGCAACGGCGCGATCGTGGATCACAGGACCGTGGGTGACTCCGTCGTCGAAACCTTGGCCCACTTTGAAGTTCTTGACCTTCTCCGCAAACTTCGCTGCGAATTGATCATAGATACCCTCTTGCACGTAGATGCGGTTTGCGCACACGCAGGTCTGGCCCGAGCTGCGGAACTTGCAGGCAATAGCACCCGCAACGGCGGCGTCCAGATCAGGAGCATCGTCAAAGACAATGAATGGTGCATTGCCACCGAGTTCAAATGAGAGCTTCTTCAGGGTAGAGCTTGCCTGCTTCATCAGGGTCTTACCCACGTTGGTGGAACCGGTGAAGGAGACCTTCTTGATGCGAGGGTCGGTGGTCAGAATTTGGCCAACTTCGATGGTGTTCTTCATTGCGGTGATGATGTTGACGACGCCTTTGGGAAAGCCCGCCCTGCGAGACAGCTCGGCGAGGGCGTTGGCGGTGAAGGGTGTCTCACCCGGTGATTTGGCGACGACGGTGCATCCGGCAGCCAACGCAGGACCGATCTTTCGAGTGATCATGGCGGCGGGGAAGTTCCACGGCGTGATCAGGCCACAAACACCGACAGGTTGTTTGATCGTGGACACTCTGTTTCCTGGCACGGAGGCGGGGATGGTGTCGCCATAGATTCGGGGCGCTTCTTCACTGAACCACTGGAAGAAGTTGGCGGCATAGGCCACCTCTCCTTTGGAATCGTTCAGCGGCTTGCCATTTTCCCACGTTATGAGCGTCGCAAGATCTTCTGCGTTCTCTTGCATCAGGGTATACCACTTTCTCAGTAGGGTCGCCCTCTCGCGCGGAAGGGTCTTGCGGAAAGAGGCAAACGCTTCCGTGGCCGCGGCGATTGCTTTCTCGGTGTCGGCTGCATTGAACTCAGGACATGATCCGATCTTCTTGCCAGTAGCAGGGTCATGGACGTCGAAGGTCTCAGACGACGCAGCATCCACGAATTCGCCATTCACAAAGGCCTTGGTGATGAGGAGGGAAGGGTCGTTGAGTTTGGGAACAGTATGGGAATGCATCTTTGCGGTGGAAATGATTCGATGTGAGGGGTGGGCTGTTCGTGTCAGAGAGGAGGGGAGTCGAGGACGAGAGGAGGACAGGAGGGTGCGAATATATGAGCTCGCCGGTGAAGCCATTTTGGCTGGCAGGGGAGGAGAAGAGAGGGGGATGAGGAGACGAGGAGACGGGATGTTTTCGTCGAGCGAAGCCTGGGTCGTGTGTGTTCAGGCCATGGATTATGACTATTAGCATTTGTGAGGGTGGAGGGAAAGCATTATCCGTCCGCGATTGCCGCGACTGCTTTGGGCAGGAGTTGGAGATGTGTCGAATGGAAAACTGACTGATCGCGCCCTGCGACGAGATTGGTCGTCTGTTCCGGGGTGCAGGCCCGTGATGTCATGCTGCGGCCAGGGACTCAGGGACGCTACGGCAAAGGGCAGAGCCCTTGGCGCGATTCTCCTGCGCGACGGATTCCAGACTCAAGACTCTCCAAACGTAAACATCCAGCTAGGAGCAGACCACGGACGCGTCCGGCGTGGTCAAACCACGTCCACGCCGCCACCATGACTAGTCCTCCCCCCGTGCAACCCCGGAGCCTCAGGAGCAAATCGGAAAGACGCGATGTCGAGCAAGGGAAACTGGTCGAAGCCGTCAACGCTCTGTCAGCGGCCGACTTCTTCGCAAAGTACGAACCGGTGGAAATGTGCTCGGCGCTCTTGGACGGTCATGCGGATCTCAATCGAAGCCAAGGGGACGCTGCAGGGCTCAGCTCCCACTTGCTGGAAGACTGTCTGAAGTTGATCGAACTCACCAGTGCAACGGACTACCAGAACTCGGAGATCAAATGGACCACGTCGAAAAAGAGAAAGGAGATGAAATTACCCGACATGAAGTACATCGTCTTGACTGAGAACCAGCCAGAGTTCCGCATTGCCGGGTTCATCTCATTTATGATCACCTATGAAGACGGCCACGAGGTCCTCTACATCTATGAAATCCACTTCACTCCGACTCGGCAAGGCCAGGGGTTGGGCAAGAAGCTGATAGAAGTCGTCGAGAGCATTGGCCAGAACGTCGGCGTAACCAAAATCATGTTGACCGTCTTCAGAGCCAACCGTAGAGCCGTCGATTGGTATACCAAACTGGGTTACCAGGAAGACGAGTTCTCTCCTGGCCCTCGCAAGCTGAGGAACGGTACGGTCAAAGAGCCCAGTTATATCATTCTTTCCAAGCTACTGGAACGGTGATTGTACTGGTCTCATATCTGGCGCACGTTTTTGCCCTTCATTTCCGGCCTCTCCTTTTCCCACTCATCCCGCATGACAGCGAACAAGGTGTCCCCGACGAGGATGGTCAATCCCAAGCTCCAGACGAGGGTGATGGCATAGAAGAAGTTGGCGTTCCCAGATCCGGCATAAATCCACAAATGGTGGAATGCTGGGCCAAGAAGAGTGGAATAGAGCAGCACCGACGCTGCGATGAACGTGTATCGCGTCACTGTAGACTCAGTCAGCGGATGAGAGATAAACGGGGGTCCGGGCTCACTCACATGGAAGAACATGTTGATACATGGGAAGGAACCCAAGGTACAACGACACATCCGCAATGCTTGGGTAGGGCTTGAAAATGGCAAAAAGCCCCAACAAACTGGTGACGACAAAAAGAGGCTGCCCTTGAAGCCTGATTGTCATGCCTCCCACATATCCCACCAGATGCAACCAGAAAACTCCAATGAAAAAGTCTCGGAAGGAATCGAAAATCTCGATGAAGAAATACCACCAGAGTCCGACATTGGGTGTCAAGTCAGGAACCGTGATTTGCGGTCCGTAGCAAGATGCCAGGAACTCCCAAAACCCGTTCGTCAAGACTGGCGTGGTTGCGAGCAGCGCCGTCAATGCCGCAAGAAATGAGACGACAGAAACCGTAATTGATGCAGATTGACTCGTGCTCTTCTGGATCATGAGGAGGATAGGTGGTAGAAGAAGCGCCGGATACATCGACAAGTACGTGCCGATGGCCAGGCCGAACATGGCTCGAAGGGCGTTTCCTGACTGTGCGTTCAGGACTGCTTGAATGATGGCGGCATTGGTGAAGATGCTTGTGCTCCGTCCAAGGCAAGACAGAATTGTAAATGGACTGAATAGATATGCCGCAGCAATCAAAGATCCGTTCAATTTTTGAAATCGAACTGTCGGCACGCGCAGCTCGTCGGCGATCGAATGTAGAGCCAAGGCATTCAGGAGATCCAAGCCGACAAAGACAACTGTCGGCGGGAGAATCTCGAACACGACAAGGAGCAAGGGTGCCTGGTGAAAGACACCCCCGTCATAAGGTGACAGTCCATGCTGATAGAGAAATAACCCTTCCTGAAGTCTTTTGAAGCTCGATATCGGAGTCGAGATTTCCACCTGCGTGGTGAGAAAGGTCGGGATCTCTGGGAAGGCGAGGAAGATGACAAGACGCAGGAAGATCGCACCGGCATATATCGCGACCGTCTTGCGGTCCAGCGATATTGCCATCCTTGTTATAAGTCAGGTCCGCGCATCGGAATGGGCTTTTGTGGAAGATGTATCTTAAGGAGGTTGATGTTGAGGTCGAGGCTGACAAGTGGCAGACTCGGCAAACCTGCCTCGCTGTGGCGGTAAAACCCCGGCAGGAATTTCTCCAAACTCTCGAACTTTTTTTCCTCGTCGCAGTCTCAGACCGATGCACAATTCTACACAGACGGCCATTTGATCTCGTGAAAGACCCGACTCAGAAATGGCGAGGCAAAAGAAGAAGGGCCAGTCTGGCCAGGCGAAGAACTACATCACCCGAACTCAAGCGGTTCGCAAACTACAAATCTCATTGCCGGACTTTCGAAGACTCTGCATCTTCAAGGGCATCTATCCTCGAGAACCCAGAAATATCAAAAAGGCCAGCAAGTCCGCCACTCACTCTACCACGTTCTACTACACGAAGGATATCCAGTACCTCCTGCACGAGCCCTTGTTGGGAAAGCTCCGAGAACAGAAGGCCCTCTCAAAGAAGATTGCACGGTCCTTGGGCCGCAACGAGGTTCAGGATGCAGTGCGCCTGGAGAAGCAGGCCACACCCACGGTCAAATTGGACCACATTGTGCGCGAACGGTATCCGACGTTCATTGACGCCTTGAGAGATCTTGACGATGCCCTCTCCCTGCTCTTCCTCTTTGCCAATCTCCCATCGACCTCCGCGGTACCGGCAAAGGTGATTTCCCGTTGTCAGCGCCTCTGCCACGAATTTGAGCACTACCTCATCACGACCAACTCCCTCCGAAAGTCATTCCTGTCTATCAAGGGAATCTACTACCAGGCGACCATTCAGGGACAAGATATCATGTGGTTGGTGCCGTACAAGTTTGTGCAAAGAGTTACGCAAGATGTGGATTATCGGATTATGGGCACATTTGTCGAGTTCTACTGTACATTGCTCGGGTTTGTCAACTACAGACTTTACACCTCCATCGGTTTGGTGTATCCACCCAAGTTTGATGTCGCAAGTGACGAAAGAGGAGCAGAATTGGCTGCCTTCACTCTCGAGGGTCGTCGAGTTGGTACATCTGCTGATAACGAGGATGAGCCCAAGGCGCTGACCAATGGTCACAATCAAAATGGCAATTCCGAAGCTATTCAAGCCCAGATTGACAAGATTGCGCAAGAAGCTGCCCCAGAGGATGAGTCGAAGGAAGACGAGCAGCCGGAGGAGGCCACTGATGCGGCAGCCATCGACACCTTCGTTCCCGCTGCACCAGAGGGAGATGTCCTCCCACAACCCGACCTCACAGGTGATGAGGCTGCGCGACTTTTCTCCGATTTCACCGTCTTCATCTCCCGTGAAGCCCCTCGGCATCCGATTGAGTTTCTCTTGCGAGCGTTCGGCTGCAAGCGGGTTGGGTGGGATACCGTCCTCGGCGATGGCGCATTCACGAATGACGAGAAGGATCCTAGAATCACGCATCAAATTGTGGACAGACCGATCCCGACACAATCACAATATGCAACTGGAGGGGCCCAAAATTCGCAAGCTGTCAAACCCGGGTATATCATGCCTGGAAGAATCTATATCCAACCACAATGGATTTGGGACTGTGTGAATGAAGGGAAATTGCTGCAGACCAATACCTATGCTCCCGGTGAGACGTTACCGCCTCATCTGAGCCCGTGGATCAGGCCGACAAGTGGCCAGTATGATCCAAGAGCAACTCTGGAGGAGCAGGAATTGGAAGGCGAGGGCGAAATAGATGCAGATGAAGAAGAGGAGATGGCACAAATTGCAGCCGAGGAAGAGGATGAAGATGAAGAAGACGAAGAAGAAGAGGATGAGGATGAAGACGAGGATGACGAAGAGGTCGATGCTGGTGACATGGATGTCGCTTCGGACGAAGAAGATTCGGAGGAAGAAGTGGAAGAAGTGGAGGGAGACCTCGCCGGTTTGGATGAGGCCGCTTCCGAGGAGGATGAGGAGTCTGACGAAGAAGCTCAACACCAAAAAGAACTCGAGGCAGAGGCCTCTGGCAAACCAATCTCCGGCCGCAGTGGAAGTGGAGGGTCACAGAAGACGGAGAAGGCGAAGGCAGCAGTCAAAGCTCGACAACAGGCCCAAGTCAAGAAGGATGAGGAAATCGAACGCCAAAAGATGATGATGAGCAACAAGAAGCGGAAGTTGTTCGAGAAGATGCAATACTCGAACAACAAACGCGACGTCGAGGCGGAGAAGCTGCGCCAAAAGCGCCGGAAGCTGGAGAAGGCAGGGAAGAGATAGAAGTGGCGCCGCCAAATAGTGTTTGCTCACTTAGCGAGGCGTTGGGGTATCAAAGACCAAAAGCTTGATGAAAAGAGAGAGACGTGGTTGTAGACATAAGAGACCGGTATGATCCCAAAGTGTTCTTCTCGTACTTCTGCGATGACGGTGACATCACGTGATCCTCTCTGGCGGATTTTTCGTAATAGCGGCGCGACGTCAATCGAGCTTCCGAGCGACGAAGCTCTCAAGAGCAAAACCTCAACAGCGAGCGAGCGGCTTATCATTTTCCTACATTCCACGCCTCACACTCTTTTGAACAGCCCAGACGTGGGCAGCGCAGTCAATGATGCTGCGTCTAGCCAGACCTCTCAATGCCTCGCTGCGCAGGCAACTGCTCGCGCAAGCTGCGTCTTCTCAGGTATGTTCAAAAATTCCCAATCGCAACCAAGAGCTTGCCCATCTAACCTCGATACCACAGAGGAGAGCATTCGCCGAAAAGAGAGACTCGATTTTGAGCTCTGACCCAGCTTTCCTGCCCGGAAGTCAGAGTTCGGCAGCTCCAGTCAAGACCGAAGTTCCCTTGGGCCCTGCAGGTCCTGGAAATCCAGCTCCGAAGGCTGCGACACCTGCAACGCCTTCTTCCGCCTCCACCATCCCCCCAGAGAATGTCCCCTTAACGCCTCCCAATCCGTCGAAGGTCCAGACAGCTCCTCCTACGACTCCTTCGTCTGTGAGCCCGGCGGAACCTCCTCCTCCACCCCCGCCCGCTCCGAAGCCAGCACGCAAGCGGTCGCGGTTTCGATTTCTTCTATATCTTGTCATGATCGGCGCCATTTCATACGGAGGAGCCGTGTGGTACGCATTGAATAACGACAATTTCCATGATTTCTTCACCGAGTACATTCCGTTCGGAGAGGAGGCGGTGTTATACTTTGAGGAGATGTCTTTCAAGAAGAGATTCCCGCACGCCCGACACAACGTCTTGAGAATTCCTCGACCAGAGCCAGAGGAGAGCAAGGTTACTAAGATTCCTCAGAAATCAGGGCTCTCGTGGCGCGTCGCCGATGATAACGACCAGAAAGGCAGTGATGTGACACAGAAAGGCAAGCATATGAGCGCATTGGATGCGAGCACGCCGGTATCGAAGACACAAGCCGCCAACGCCAAAGAAGATCCTGCTGCTGCTGCACCAAAGGAGAAGATTGCTGCCGTCAAAACCGCAAAGAAATCCAAGCCTGCACCGGAATCCGAGTCCAAACCGGCTACTCCTCCATCCGAACCAAGTGTTGCGGCTCCAAGCCCAAAATCCGATCCCCGGCCGCCTGCTATCCCTCCAGTTTCACACATCTCGGCTTTGTCTGTCCCCAATGCGGATGAACCCGTGGTTCAGGAACTGGTCAAGATTGTTAACGACCTCATCACTGTGGTCAACTCTGACTCTGCCAATGCAGCCAACAAGTACTCTGCCCCGATGGCCAAAGCCAAGGAGTCCTTGGAAGCGGTCGCTGGCAAAATCAGCGTGCTGCGTGACGCGGAGCGCAAGGCCGCCGAAGAACGAATCCAGCAAGCCCACAAGGAGTTCGATGATGGCGCCAGGCAACTTTTGAAGCGCATCGAGACCGCTCAAGCCGAGGACGAAGCCCGGTTCCGTGAGGAATTTGAGTCTGAGCGGGCCCGTATGTCGCAGATTTACGAGGAGAAGCTGAAGACCGAGATTCAGCGTAGCACCGAGCTGGCTGAGCAGCGACTCAAGAACGACTTGGCCGAGCAGGCGATCGAAATGAAGCGGGACTTCGTCACCCAGATCAAAGGACTCGTGGAGTCGGAGCGAGACGGACGGCTCAGCAAGCTGTCGGACCTGAGCACCAACGTCGACGACCTCACCCAATTGACCTCGAACTGGAACGGCGTGATCGATGCCAACCTCGCAACCCAGAAACTGCAAGTTGCCGTGGACGCGGTGCGATCCACCCTGGCATTGAGCGCCGCCTCCGACGCGAAACCGCGCGCATTCGTGCGCGAGATGGCAGCGCTCAAGCTCGTGGCGGACGGTGACGCCATCGTCGACGCGGCCATCGCCTCCATCAACCCGGCCGCCTACCAGCGCGGCATCCCCTCGCAGCCGCAGTTGATCGACCGCTTCCGTCGCGTGGCAGGCGAGGTCCGCAAGGCCAGCCTGCTCCCCGAGGACGCCGGCATCGCCTCCCACGCGGCCAGCATGGTGCTCTCCAAGGTCATGTTCAAGAAACACGGCCAGCCCACGGGCGACGACGTCGAGAGCATCCTGACCCGCACGGAGACCCTCCTCGAGGAAGGCGACCTGGACGCCGCGGCCCGCGAGGTCAACGCCCTCCAGGGCTGGGCCAAGGTCCTCAGTCGCGACTGGCTGGCCGACTGCCGCAAGGTGCTCGAGGTCAGACAGGCCCTCGACGTCATCGAGACGGAGGCGAGGTTGCAGTGTTTGCGCGTCGAGTAGAGTAGAGTAGAGAAGAGAAGGGGAATCGACCGTGAGAGACGGGGAGACACGGAGGCGGAGATGGAGAGAGAGGGGGGGGGGGGGGGAGATCTCGCTTGTAAGGCGAGTGTCGTGCTAGAGAAAACTATGTCTCCCACAAGTGCGAGGCAGCAGGCTGGGGGACAATAGAGATAAGGAGGTTGGGCCGGGGACTGACGAAAAACCTATCACTGTATCTTGATCCTATCCGAATCAAATCCGCCAAAGAAAGCCCAGACTGTGTACAGAATATATTTTGCAGATGATCTCTCACATTGTCCTGCATTTGTCGATCTCGATGAAGACAAAACAAGACCCGCAATTGACCGCTTTTTCGCTATGTTTGACGTTCGTGGAGTGAAGGAGATAGGATAGATGTTATACGATGTAGACGGTAGAATGTTCCCGGATAACAAAGTCACCACAGCTCTGGAACATTGGGAAGCGTCTGTCAGTCAGGGGTGGCAAGGGACAATCGATCAAGCTCGTCATGTAGTAAGTAAGGTAGCCAACGGTATGAATTGACAAACGCGTGCTCTCAATCGTGAGGTGGACAGCTCAAAGCTGTGCCAGCCAGAAATGCTGCTGCTGCTGTTGCTGCTCAATGTTGACAATGTTTTCTGCAGGAAATAGTCCACTCCCTCCCTCCCTGAACGCCTCGCTGATCAAGTATATGAAAATGAATAGATGACACCACCAACCAGATAGGAGCAAGAAATCAGACGCGTGGCCGCCCGCCGCACACGGAGATATATCATGCCTTCTCGGACCCTTCCAGTGGAATCGATCACTGAATCCAAAGCAACCAACTGACGACGCATAGCACACACCTAACAGACCCCAGAGCAAGTCGAATGGTGGAGACGACAGCCCAGATCAGCCAAAGAACACCGACGACAGTCCATTCAATCCCGGCGAACCAGAGTTTGCGGAATAACCTGACAGGGCCTCTTCGCTTCCTCCGAAAAGCCCTTTCAATCGTATCATGCAACTCTTTGACAGCCAGAGTACTCGTTGTATTCAACTTCATACTCAACTCCCCAGCTTGATCGGCGGTAATTCGCACCTGAGGCGTCATATTGTTCTCGACCTCGTCCTCGAGTCTCTGAAGCTGAGTATGTAGAATAGGGGCAACGGAGGCGCTGAAAGAATGCAATTTATCGCTCAAGGTCGAAGAATGACCTTCCAGAGTTTTCATAATGTTCTGGGCCGCCACAATGTGATACTCTCGCCTCTTCACCAAAAGGGGTGTTGACGAGAGCATCGCTCGATTTTCCGGAGTAAGGGAGTCGAGCAGAATTTTGGGAAGAGGACCGTCTGTATCATCTGCTCGGCGGCCAATCTCTCGGGCTTTGACCGTGGAACTATACAGAAATGCAGAAGCTCGATCGATGTCCCGCCATGAGACGCCGCCCGGTTCGCCGTCTTGCCCCACGTCAGATCCTGCTCTCGAAATGTTGCCGGTAGATCTAGAGGGACGAAGGGTTTGCAGACCAGCCACCGGGCCTATGGCATTGTTCAGCATTTCGGATGCATCTTGTGATCTTGTCAGATCCAGAACAGCTCCAAAGCCGTAACTTTTCTGCCGAATTATCCCATTGGGCGTTGGTGGACTCCTGGTATCGAGTCTGGGCAAAGGAATGCGGTCGAGTCGAGGAGAGTGTGAAGCTGACCGATGTTGAGCAGCAATACGCGAGATATGGTCTGGGGATTCGGCTTCATCCACGCTCAGCAAAGTTTGCTTCTTATCTTGCCGTTCACGGTCTTTTTGGAACGGCGAGGTGAAACTGGGCAGGTTCGGAGTGATGTATCGTGGTCGGTCATTCGAGGGTGGACTGGTCTTTATAATCGTTGGTGTCGCACGTTCACTTTTCGTGCTCGAGACTGTGGACGATCTGGACCGTTCGTTCTCTTGGACCAAGATTTTGGGAACCATCCCGTTCAGGTGCGTCTCTTTGTCTGAATCTGTGACCTCGAATGATCGGAGACTTGCTTCGGAAGCGGTTCGATGTTTGTACACTGAGGGCGGGTCACGTTTCCAGATGAAGTCTCCCACGCGCGAAACCTCATTTCCGACAATCTCCGCGATTCGACCTCCTTTGAAGATGCCACGGAGCCTCGAATGGTCGCTCCCAGTGTTGTTAGAACGAGTACTGACTTTGCTCGCTGTGCCATACCACCTCTGCTCATTCGACGAATGTGGGGCGATCGTATCGTCTGGTTGGGTCGAATTGGTGTGATGCTTGGACATTGGACTCACTCCTCGTGTCATTGGACTTGTTGTCCCATGTGTTCCTGGGCTCTCAGAATGCTTATCTTCCTCACTCTCATGTGGATGGTGGTTGTTCGAGTGGATAGCGGGAGCATGTGCGAAATCGGCTGTGCTGATCTGTTCGTGCTCTTTATGAGGCTTTCGGTGAAATGGATGCAAGATTGTGGACATGTGTTTCCTGGTAGGTGAGACAGGCCTGGAAGGAGGAGGTGAAAGGTTGATAGCAATGCTGGGCCATTCCACCCCATTAGGGGAATTCGGAGCGGTGGCTGTGTCATAATCAGTGGATGCACGAGGGTGTCGTTCATGTTCGAGACTAGATCGCGTCGTGATTTTTGAATGAGGTCGTGATGACTCTTGTCGATTTTGTGATCGATTCAGGGGCGAGGCCTTCTTGAAACTGTCCACGTTGAAGAATTTGTTGAGCGAAGCAGGCTCCAACGACGACCTCTTCGAAGCGTGAGCTGAGGAGCCTTGACTAGAGTCACCATGAACAAGTCCCAGGCCATGAGGCGAATTTGTGGATAGAGAGTGGCTTCCAAATTGTTCCAAGTCACCATTGCCCCTTTTACGTCGCAGCCGCTTACGCCCACGTTCAGTACCGGCGGTATCAGAAGAGGACGATCGTGAAGATTCGGAGTCACTACTGTCTCGAAACAGTTTTCTCCGAATTCGAGAACGATCTCTTGAACTGCTGGTATCTTTGGCCTGCAAAGAGTCTTTGATGACGTCTCGCCGTCGCCCGTGACGTCCAATTTTGTGTTTGTGATGAGCCGATTTGAATGTTGGCAGCTCAGGAAGGGCGGAAGGTGGTGCTTCTATTGGCGAAATCTCTGCGGGGGGAGACGGTAGTTGCAATCTGCTGGGGACTTCAACGGGACCAGTATTCCTCCATCCAGAGAATATAAAATTGGTATGAGCGGGGTATATCAGATTGTTGTCTCGATCTTGAATTTTCGACTTGTTCATGCCTTGCTCCAACCAATATGCGTCTGCGATCATATCGGCAGGGTGGGTGACCCAGTCAGATCGTGGACGACTTGGCTTCGCATAAGGGAGATGTTCAGGGAGTCGAGGCGAGGTTGAGGTCTTCAGTTCGTCAGGCGATTCGTCTGGATCTTCGCTGTCGTCCTTCACGGCCTTTTGGTCCAAGGGAGGCAGCCGGACGCATTCCAAGTTATCATGTTGAGTTTCTGTATGGCTTGAAACGACCGCGTCAACCCAGGTTCGAACTTTCTGGACGTCGTGCCAGCCGTCAGCTTCGCTGTCTATTGGAGTCTTCTCCCATATGCGCAGCTTCCGATTTCGGACATATTGAAGTGGATTGTATGCCTTTTGAAATGCTGCTGGGGGTGGAATCAGTGGCGCGGCGCCCGGCTTCCGCAGCGGAGGAAGGTGAGGAAGAATTCGACGGTGTTCATGTGCGAGTTCGAAATATATCTTTGCCTTCTCGACTCGGAATGCGGTTGCTGGTGAAATGTGCTCGCCTAAAGGCTCGTCATCCATGATTGTATCTTCGTCCATCTTGACAGCGGAGACGGCCGACGCCGGTCGTGTAGGTGATGGGCTTGTCTCCTTGAAAACAGCAGTAAATTTCGGCTTTGGCGAGCCATTTTGCGAGGACTGACGCTTCGTTGCGAGAAAAGGTGCAATGCTCTTTCGACGGACTGTATCTCGAGGACCCAATGTCGATGCCCCCGAAACGACACGACGTTCACCATGCTCCGTAGAAACATATCTCCTTCCCGATGCAAGACGGCGTCGACCTTCACTCAAACTCAATGCCATGTTGACAATTTGCGCCGGGTCAGTATCGTTTCCAACACGTGCCATGGGTGAGTGATACACATCTGGCTTTCGGGGCGCGGACGGGGAACCTCCGCTCAGGTTAGAATCGGTGTGGGAAGATGAGAGAGACCGCCGGATGTCAGTGCCAGGGACGAGCGCATCGGACTCGGTGTTCCTTTGGACAACAGGATCCCGTCTGACTTCGCTGGCAAGCGGCGAGCTTCTGAAAGATGAACTGGAAGGCCCGTTGTTTCTTTGCTTTCTCTTTGATACGACCAACCCGCCATCCTCGTTAGTCCTTTCCCTTTTAGATGGCTTTAGAGAGGGATTCAGCAATGAGGGAGACAAGGGTTGGGCGTCTGAGATAGGTTCCACGAGAAAACCGCCAGAGCTCCGAACAGTGTTTCGCCGAGGAGCATCATTCTCCTTCTCTTTCTCCTTGTCCTTGTCCTTGTCCTTGTCGCGATTCGCGGCATCGTTCTCGCCTCGCCCACCGCTGGCGAAAGAGAAGCGCTCTAGCAGACGGGAACGGTCCGGCTCGCCATTGCGACTGTTGCTTCGGCGACTGCGAGAACCGGAGGCTGTCGAGTCGGTTCTGGCATCTCGGTCACTGGAGTTGTCGCGGATGGAGTGGAAGGTCGGCAGAGGTAGGTGATGGGCCTCGAGGTGGTCTCCGGCATCTTCGCTGGCAGCTCGGCCGCTTGAAAAAGTAGGCGTCGACATCCAGCCACCTGCCCATGAGCGCAGGTGTGATATGTCGCTATCGCAGCTTCCTGCGCAACGGCATCGATGGGATCATGGCAGCCGGAGAGGGCAGACCGCTGTTGGTGGTTCGATCACTGGAATTCTCCAAACGTGAATCGAATCAATCTGGGAACGAGGACAGCAAACGAGGGAACGCAGCAGTAGGCGGATGAATATTGTGAGGATGGAGGACAGGGCAGGTCGACAAGAATGTCACCACTCTTTGATCAGCTGCATGAATGCTTAACTGGATCGAGTAACAGGAGTCTTTGGAGACAGCAATCCCATCCGAAGAAAATGGGGGATGGCGATGCGATGATGGTGCGGTCACTGGCCAGTGCGGGTGGTGTCAGTGGGTGCAGTGATGATGATCAAGCCGACACAGCTCCAGTCATACCTGCTCGTAGCCTGTGGCCTAGAGGTAGGTAGCAAGGGACTGTACCCTCGGGGCTCGGGCATGCACTTCTTTCCTCCGCCCTAGGAAAGTCAGAGTACGTACTCCATTTCCAGCACTGGGCGTCGTTGTGGGGTTTGACTGGCCCCTAGGCGGGCTTTAGGCTTTGTTGATGCCCATTGGGCTCTTCGGACCCAATCCGCGGGTGGGTTGCTGTGACTGGTGCCCTCTGGAGTCTTGAAAGTCGACAGGTCGCCAACACTTATTACAAGTACACTCGATGTTGTTGATTGTTCCCCTGCATCACTACCTAGGGACATTGACATGCGCCTCCTTGCCGCTTATCTGGTATTGTATCTATATCTCATGTCTGTACCATCTACACTTTCCACATCCCACATCCTCTTCGTCGACATATCGAATCCTAGGTATCATCAGCCACCTGGGTCACCAACAGTGACCCTTGCCAGGAGTGGAGGCAAAACAAAACAAGATTCGAGACATGTGGCCCTCTAGTCACTCGCTAGGAGTCGTAATATCGTCAGTCGCAAGTGTTCGCCTGTCTGGATCCTGTTGTGTCCTCCGTAGTCAACTCTTTGCCATAGGAGATGTTTTTTCCCATCCTTACTCGACCACTCTTCTCGGACGGAACTGCGTTTGAACGAAGAGGGCAAGCTGCCACCTGTCGCAGCAAATAACACTCCCTCCCAGTTCATCCGCCCTTCCAGCCACGGGATCTCCCAGTCATTGCGGGCGTGCAACATGACCAGGTTCAACTCGGCATCGGGGCTTTTGGTCAACTCCACCAGTCTCGCGTTCGTTTCCCATTTGTCCTCGATCTTGGAACGCATCCAGTTCTGGACCCGAGGGTATGGTAGCAAAGGAGACAGCAAGGGAGGAGTGAGGCCTTTGAACGAGTAGGTGTCGATCAAGTTTGGCAATGAGGTGAAGCTCGCAATCAGCACCAGTGCCTTGAATGGTGCTCTCCCGAGATTCATAACCCATTCGTGGTAAAATGCTGTCGAGATGAAGGTCCCCATCGACTGCCCGACCAAGATAATCTGCGACGGCTGCAGGGCTTTACCACTGCCATCGCTGCCCGTTGCCGGATATCCCGTGAGGGCAGACAACAAAGACACCGAGTCTTGAATCACGCCGGCTTCGGTGGGACTGCCCGTACTGAGACCAAATCCGCGGTAGTCGAAGGCTATCACATGGACCGGTTTCTCCGGGGTTGACAGGCCCAGATGTTGCTGATATGAGCCGGAGCGATAGTTCGAGGCGAGATGGGCAGCATTGCCGTGAAAGTTGACCACCACAGCGGCCCCGGGGTCGTTCAGGAGGAGTTGGAAGCCGACTGTCTTCGAGGCGGCTTCGTACGGCTTCAAGCCAAAATCAGGCTGCGCCTTCAATTCCTGCTCGTGCTTGGAATAGAGATGGAGGGGTAGAATGTGCCAGGCGTACAGAGTGACATTGTCCGGGGTCGTGACGGTGAAGGCCTGCACTTGGTGTTTGATGAAGCCAAACTGCTCGGTGTTGTTGAGATCTTGGAAGAAGGTGGGATTGATCTTGTGTGCGTATGTAGCATGCCTTTGGACAGCCGGTTGCGTCAAAGCCCCCAGAAACATCGCATACAACAGTCCACACGCCGCCAGGCTCCAAAAGGCCTTGCGAAAGAAGCCGTTGAGCGCCATCGATAGGAGCGTATATCGAGGAGTTGAGGCGGAAGCCTATCTCTACCAACACATTCTTGAAGATAAATCTGCAGCGACAAGCACGGTGCGCGGCGCAGAAGTCGAGAGAGAGGAACGAAGGCGAGGTCTGATAAGGCAGGTCATCGGCGAGAATACTCCGTCCGTACCTAATCATCAATCATCTCATCACGAGGCTGCGCAACACGCAACACGAGCCGCGTCGATGCGCTGTCGGCTCACCTTCCTGTTTCGGACTGGGACTTCACCTCAACTACGCTGCTCGTCTCGTGCCTTTTTCATTCTCCCCTCGACACTCCGCTCATTCACGCCAACTGAGTCGTTGTCCTCAAGGTCGCAGTCATGGCCGAGGCGGCTTCTCAGAAGCGTGTCCTACCCGCTCGTGAACGCGGCGAATCGGCGGCCAAAAGAAGAGTGTCCTCGCCCGCGCAGCCTCCTGCTCCCTGTCCAACAGCGACTCCGGCGGTGCGCAAACAATCCAGCACGCCCGCTCAGTCCACAGAGCCTCCTCGCCAAAAGCGCAAATACACCAAACGCGCAAGCCTCGTCCGAGTTCAAACACCGACCTCTCGCTCGTCGCCGGCGCCCTCAGCCACCGATGAAGTTCTCCCCACCCGAGTGTTATCCAACAAGCCTCTCCCCACGTTGAAGCAGAAGCAACCCACGAACCTGTCTCAAAACGAATACCAGTCAATTGCGGAGAGTGCGATCCTTGTCGCGTCGCTTCATCGGTCTCGCATGCAATGGCTCTGTGACGGGATCTTCCAGAAATACTGGGTCAAGCCGGTCAAGAGAAAAGGCGTCGTGACGGCTCCTCCGAACAATCCAGAACTCAAGTCGATGGCCAAGCTCGGGAGCGCAACCATCGCCATCGAGCCTCACATTTTCGACGCTGTCTTCTACGTAGTTCGCGATCCCGCCTTTCCTGCGCCTTACCATCGCCATGCGAACCAACACACTGCGAAGCAGAACATGATCCCTCCAAAAGCCCCGTATGGGATGTATCCTCCGCCAGGTCCATATCAGCATCCTCGACCCCAACCCGCTCCTCAACCCATACCGCATCAGACCTCTATTGCGCCTCCGGCCAGTAGTCCTCCTCAATTCTCAGTTTCCAATCCTGCTGGGCCTCCTATTGGATCTTCTGCTGGGCCACCTGCTGGATTCTCTGCCGGGCCTCCTATTGGGACTTCGGCTACTCTCCCCCCTACCCCTCCCGCGCTGGCGACTCCTCCCATACCTCAGAATCCCCCTGTACCTTACCCAAGCAGTCCTCATGGTCTTCCAGCAAACAGCCCCCCACCATCGAGACCTGATTCTACAGCTCCAAATCCGCCTACTCCAGCGAACCCCATTGCATCACCAGTGATCAATCCTCCTCCGGCACCCGCAGCGAATTCACTGGTACCTACCTTGAACAGTCCCCCTCCGCCTTCAGCGTCGACACCTAGCGCGCCGATCGCAACCTCGCTTGTTCCGCCGACACCAATGGATCATTCTCCTTCACCTTTGACGACGAACACGGCTCCTGTTCCGCCTCCAACCTCCAGTTCCGCTCCGCCTTTAGCAACGAATAATACGTTGCCTTCAACCGGCATTGCTCCCCCTCGAACCCAGTCAGACCCTGCTTCTGTGCCTCCGTCTCAGACAACGTTTCCAGCAGATCCGATCAAACGGGAAGAAATACCGCAGCCTCCTCCCACGGCGCCGCCCAAACCTGCTCAGACTGGATCCTCGGCTCCCTCTCCTCGAGAGCAGTCTCAGACTCCGAGACCGACACAGAGGCCGAATCCTCCATCGGGTGGGAAAGGAAGTACAACGGACCCGGTCATCCAAATGCTGGCCGCTCGAGCTGCGACGGATCATCAATTGAAGGAATTGATGAAGGTCGTGGCCACGTCCAAGGCGTCGCCTGAACAGCTGAGGGAGTTTCAAGGGCATATTGACGAGTTCAATGAGGTTATCCGACGCCAGGAATCGGAGCGAGTTGCAAAGAAAGACGAGAAATCATCAAGTCGAACCCCCTTACATCCTCCAGGTCCTGCACCACAGGAGAGACCCAGGGAAACAAAGCCGGATGCGAAACCGCCAACACCGACTCCAGCAACGTCTGTGCCTCCTCCGAAACCATCTCCGCCGGTGAAGGCACCGCCAACGGCTACGTATAATCCTCCCAAACCACCGCAACGTCAACCACCTGGGCCGATACCACCTCAGATGGGGCCAGGGGGGTTACCAGGGGTAATGCACACGTTCCCTCACCATCCTCCAGCGGCTGGACGTGGAGGGCCCATGGGTGGTTACGCTGGGTATGCTGCACCATTACCAGCGCCACCACCCCCTCGGCCCGAGCCCATTATCAAGCACATCGTGATGGAAATTACGAGTACACCAGCCAGCGGGCATCCTTCGTGTTCTGATCGGTGGCTTTTCCCAGAACATGCCGTCCTGGAGATCTGCTATGGTGGACTAGAGATGGTTTGTTCCTTCTTTGTGGAGCGACGTGGGTCAGACCTGTCGCCTGCTGGCGAGGCCAAGACGGAGGCCAAGGCAGATGAAGGGGCAGAAAACGATGGCACGGCAGGCAAATGGAAAGCGGATCAGGAATATTATCAACCAGTGACGATGACGGTCAAGGCGACGAACCACCGTACCATCGAGACGATCGCACGAGCTGCGAAGCCGCTGCCAGTGGTGCAGGAGTACATGAAGGGTGTGATGGAGAAGAAGGAGCGTGCCCCGGTGGAATACTTAGTGCACCAGCTGCCACGCGAGAGAAGCCATGTGGGTGGAGAAGGTAGCGAGGCCGGGTTTGTGGATAGCGGCGTGGAACTGGGCAGCGAGTCCGGTTCGGAGGACGACGAATTGAAAGAAGTGTACGGGATATGATGAAGGGGAGGATGCTAGCGAGGGAGATCGTCGTGCTTAAGCTTGGGAGGGCTCTGTTGGAGACTGGTCAGCACACTGGGCACTGGGGTGACAGATTGGCAGTTTTCATCTGATGGCTGCATGTACAGCTGGCTACCCGACGGGAACTGGGGAATGAGACATGGCCACAACAAAGACATGGATTGATTGTCTGATTGTGCAGTTGACGCCCGAAGTGAAGCTGTCAGTAGAGTAGACACGGAGAGTACAGTACGAGTACGGAGTACTCGTATGTTCATCTCCAGCAGCAGCGGCGACTGGCCGGTGCCAACCATCACGTGATGCTCCTCGCTCCACAGCCAGTGTCTGTTCCTGGCTCTTGCATGACAATCCATTCCATCTTCGCTTCGGTCACTTCGTCTCCATCACCCAAGCACTCAACCCAACCCAAGACAACCCCACCGCACTGTCAAAGGTCCGAGCATGTTGCTATCTTTGGAGTCGCGAACGCTGATTCAACATTGTTCCTGTGGCTCAAGTGGCTGCGCGATGCGATAGACGCGGAGTCAGGCCTGGGGCGCGGTGGTCCCAGTCCCCAGGCCGACCGACAGTGAGGTGAGCGAGCACAAAGGCAGGCAAAAGAACGTGTTCATATTCGGAAGACGAGCCGCGGACGCCACCAGGGCAGCAGGGCTGATGGCTGGCGTTATTAAGCACTGAGGCCGTGTTCCCGCCTTGCCGAGTCGCCGGAAATGGCGTCCGGACGGCGGTCGCTAGGTGACACAGCACAGGCACAGACAGAGACAGGAACGGGCGCGGCTGCAGGCCTGAGGCTCTCGTCGAAACGAACGCGAGTGCTCGGCAGCTACGTCAGCCTCCCACTGGCAGTCAGTCTGAGCTTTCTGGTTCACAGGTTCATAATGCAACTTGACAAGTTCAAGTTCTGTCCGAAAGGCACAGGCACACACACGGCACATGGCAGACATGCCCTGCCCTCTTCCACATCCTCAACACATTCTGGCAATCAACCCCCCACCGTCGGTCGCACTCCACCTGGCAGCACACCACCCAGGCTCTAGCACCACCTAGTACGAACCCAACCGTTAACCACCAATTACTATTGAACCAACGGCCGCCGGTGGCCCCCTCTCCCGCCGCCTTTCCAGGCACCCCCCGACTCCCCGAGCGCGCGACGCCTCGAGAGCCCCCTAGCCCGGACAAGCTCTGTGGCGCCGAGCCCATTCGCTGCACACCCGCTCTATCCATCCACTCGTTATTGGCTTCCCGGCTCCTGGAGGTGTCGTCCAAGTTCCAAACTTCCAACCCACCGCCGCGCCTCTATCTCTCTCTGAAACTCTCCTCTGTCCATCCCATCCATCCCCATCCGTCCCAACTCATCAGTTGCGCTTTGGGTCGCAAGAAAATCCAAAAGGGAACCCGCACATTCTCCTCCTCTACGATCGCCCATATCATCCTGCCTTCTTGCTATGCCTCTCGGTCTCGCATGTCGCTCTCTACCCTTCCGACTCCTCCCATTCCTCACTCTCCTCCTGCGAAACCTGGCCAGATAAAATTCTTCCGCCCTGCACAGATGGCGCTGTTCGCCAAACTCGCCACGTATCCGCCCCTGGCACAGGTCACCGTCGTCTCCCCCACAAGAGACAAGGTATGTCGCGCCCCTTTGTCTCGTGTGTCGTACGATATCTCACTCCCGGATCGTATCACGTTTTGCCCCTTCCTGATTCGACTGACGTCTTGGTATTTGCATCCCTGTCCGTTTGCGTTAACACGATCCAGTTCAACTTCACAGTCGTCCTTGAGTCGTCAAAGTCGTTACCGGAAAGACCGTGGGAGGTGTCGATTTGGTACGACCATGCCAGCTATTCTGGTGTCAAGTCGCCGTGGCAGGCCCTCGACCTGAAGCTGGTCAGCCATACTCCTGCCGTGCTCTATGACGACAGTGCAAACTCAACATACCGCTACACTTTTTCCGGAGACCTGGCCAGTCCCTATGTATCTGAACACAAGACCTACAAGGGCCGTAGGGTTCCTTTCACCGTTCGCTATCGTATCGACCCCAACTCAGAATGGATGTGGGTGTATCACAACTTTGGTATCCGAGATGGCGAGCTTATTCTGCAACCGCCGGTCGATCCCAACTTCCTGGGCGCCTCGCCTGTCGAGATCAGTGAAGGTTGGATATTCAGGAAGATCCCGAGCGAAGCACCTGATGCGCGACTTTACACGATAGAGTCCGCCCATCCCATTCCCACGTCAGAGCAAGGCAATGCACAGTTTGAATCCCTGGTCCTCGGTCGTGTAACGCAACCATGCCGATGGTTTGCTTTGGTGCGCATCTGGGAAGCGTGGCTGGCCCCTCGACATGGTGAGAGTCAGCTACATCTGTCCGAGCCGGCAATTCTGCTTTCCTTCCTCCGAGCCGACGGACTTCACGTCGTGATCCTGGCGGTCAATGGCATTGACGACGTGCTCACCCAGTTCACCTCAGCCCACAATGGTGATATTGTGGTCCAGGCAAGAAACGACTCAGGTCAAGATCGCAAGTTCAAGGTCCTCGCAGCTTCGGCGTGGAAGTTCGAGATCGCCAACGCTGCGGTCATGTATGAGGCGCGAAAACTCGTGCGGCAATCCACAGCCTATCAACAAATGATCGAACAGCTTGAGCACCTCCCACAAAATCTTCAAACGGAGTCCGTCGACTCGGATACTGTTCTCGTCAACAACACCAGACGTGCATCAGAAGATCCTGAAATCACTCCACAGTGGCTGCAATCCTGGTATGACAGTCTCGCATATTGTACATGGAATTCGCTTGGGCAAGATCTCAACGCCGAAAAGATCATGGCTGGACTCGATTCTCTCGCCAAAAACCAGATTTACATCTCTACGTTAATCATCGACGACAATTGGCAATCGCTCGATGGCACTCAGGGGACCACCGACCAGTTTCACCGCGGCTGGGCGGCCTTTGAGGCAAACCCGAAAGGCTTCCCTGAGGGCTTGAAAACGGCAATCTCGAAAATCAGAGAGGCCCACCCCAAACTTCGCGACATCGCCGTCTGGCACGCGCTGATGGGATACTGGGGTGGCGTCTCGCCTGAAGGTGAAATAGCAAAGAATTACAAGACTGTCGAGGTCACCTTCCGCGAGGGAACGCCCATGGCAGGCCGGAAGCTCACAATCCATCCTGATGACATCCATAAGCTTTACGATGACTTCTATCGTTTTCTCTCGAATGCTGGTGTTACCGGAGTCAAGACCGATGTCCAGTTCTCTCTCGACTTGCTTGCCGACACACCTCACCGAAAGTTCTTTACCACCGCCTACCAATCGGCTTGGACACAAGCTCACCTCCGCCATCTCTCAGGGAGAGCCATTTCGTGCATGTCGATGATTCCTCAGATCCTCTTCCACAGCTTCCTCCCTACAACAACTCCGAGGATTCTCCTGCGCAATAGCGACGACTTCTTCCCCGACGTTCCCACATCGCATGCGTGGCACGTATTCGCCAACGCCCACAATGCCCTGTTCGTCCAGCATCTCAACGTTCTTCCTGACTGGGACATGTTCCAATGTAGTCACCCATACAGTGGCTATCATGCGGCTGCACGCTGCTTATCTGGCGGTCCCATTTACATCACAGACACTCCAGGCGAGCATAACGTGGATTTGATACACCAAATGACCGCCCTCAACCCTAGAGGCCAAACCGTCATTCTGCGACCGAGCTCTGTCGGCAAGACCATGGGGGTGTACGACAAGTATGACGAGAAAGGCATCCTTAAGATCGGTGTCTATGATGGCAAGTCTGACGTCGGCACCGGTATGCTTGGAGTGTTCAACGTTGCCGATTCTGAAATCAGCTTTATCCTTCCTGTCACCAAGTTCCCGGGCGTGAATGCTCCATCATCTGCGAACGGGGTCGGGGCGTCGAGGAAGAGCTGGATTGTCCGTTCCCATGCCTCGAAGCGCATCACATCACCCATCCACCCTTCCGATCCCATCCGCGCAGACAGCCTTATTCAATGCACACTTCCTGTTCGAGGATATGATGTGTGGACAGCCGTACCTGTGCACCACTTCCAGCTTCCCAGCTCCGATTCAACCTTGGATCTCGCTGTGCTGGGTCTGTTGGGCAAATTCACGGGTGCATGTGCCATCATTGAGTCGAATTTCAATTTTGCAGAATCCCAGTCCGACTCAAACACACAATCTAGTCGTCGTCTGAAGGTGCACGTCCAATTGAAAGCATTGGGCGTGTTGGGAATCTGGCTGTCGGATGTGAAATCCAAGTCTCGCAAAGTCGATGACTTGATGGTCCTCATACAAGGAAGGCCAATACCTCCCAGTGTCGTGGCGTTGAACACCGAGAATGGTCCGGATGGAAGTGGTGTGCTCGAAATCAATGTCGAAGCAGCCTGGAATAAGATGGAGCTTGATCCAGGTTGGAGCAACGAGTTTGGTGTGGACATCTTTCTACCCTGATTCCGCGAGACAGCCATCCACACGTGGAGAGCTCATTTGTCGGCCTTGATGAATGACAGACGAGGGCTTTGACCTGGTGAATTTTCGATACAGTGCAAGCCACACATCTTCTAGATGAGGGGCATTTGCTATTACGGCTATGGTTTCAAGCCTCAAATTGAGGACTGCGTGGAAACACTGCCATTTGAGATGGCAAATATCAAGTCATCATCATCAGTGTGTGTGTGCAACTCTGCGTCTTTTTGTGCTCCAACAAACGACACACCAACGCATTCTACACACAGATGACACATACCAGGCCAGGAGCCGCAAGCGATGAATGACAAAACCTGACGACCAATACTGGAGATTGGAGAAATCGAGAATCGAGAATCCTTTTGTTAGCAGTTTTCAGAGACCGGTGCCGGAGCGAAACGAAACAGAACAGAACAGGACAGAGCAGATGAATGACCCATAGAAAGAAACAAACCTTCACAATTGGTTCCCCATGGTTATCTCTCTCAGCGAGACGACAGATCACGGTTACTCTGTGTCGGGGACATGACAGGACCGACCGACCGGGAAAGCGGCACAAAGCAAAACAGAGATTCTCGATAACCGGTTAAATCGAAGCCGGCTGGGTCGAGTCCCTTTGCTATTTTTGTTTTTACAACACTTGAGCTTGGAGCTTGAAGGAGCTTGCAGCAGGAGCAGGAGCACCAGGAACTTCAGCATGCTCTTTGAATTTCAAGGTCCCAACGTTCATGTCATCATCACCCCGCTGCGTCGGAGGAGGATCGATGACAGTCAATATGGGTGGGATACCAGGACAGGAGCCCGGACATCCGGGCGGGCACTTTTTCGATAGACCAAAGTACCTTACTTACATAGATACTTCAAGTCATAGCCCAAAAACACACAGCTGAAAACACATGTAATGTCCCACCTCTTGAGTCTCCCAAGTCTCTGAAGTGACTTTTTATGTAGAGTAGATTCAAGTTCTCTTCCTTTTCTCCGAGACTCGGAGGAATGGGATAGGAGAAGGGAAAGGGGGGTGGGGGGGGACAACATGACGTTGACGTACGCGAGTCGAACGACGAGATAGATGATCATTGAATGAATATATTCGATTGGTCGATTGGGTGTTTTCCTCTAGGAAGGATCTAATCTTGCCTCCCTCCCCCATTTCTCCCCACCTTTGCCTCCCTTTCCTTGCCTCTCTCGTTGCCCGCCCATGGGATCGAATCTCCACGTGACAGACAGACAGACAGACAGACAGACAGACGGACTGACGGAGATGCCGGAACCGACTGAAACCCCCCCAAAACAGAAAAACGCCGTTGAGATGCTTCTGTGCCGTCGCGGACACAAATAACATATGGGAAACATAGAACATGAAACAAAATCAGGCCAACATCCACCCCCTTGTTTCGCGACTGTGTGCAATCGACGTTGAAGACGTTGTGTGACACGTGTGATCAAGAGGAATAATCCACTTCCTCTTTCAATTCCTCCCCAGAGCTAGAACCATGAGAGAGCCAGAGGGGGGTGTCGGACATTTTCTTTTCCATTTCTATTTCGTCTCCTCGTAGAAACCTTCCGTTTCAAGACGGCGGCGCGCTTCCTCAAGAGCCCACGTTTGTATCCTGGCGTTGAGACGATACAGTTAGCGTTTGACCTTCCGGAGGGGCTTCTTCATTTGGGGAGCTTGTACTTCGCCGAGACCAGGCTCGCGAAGGGGAAATGGGGGAGAGCAATGCAAACATGGGAGCAGACCCATGAGCGATAAGATAGGTATGCAGGGCGATAGATAGAAACAAAGAAAGGGAAAAGAAGGACATACGAGGTATCCTCCTTCATCGTATATGCGGCCACCGCCACAACCCAGCTGGCAACAAACACCCACGCGAGGCCCTCCCATCCTTCCTTCTCGTATTTCTCGCCCGGTCGTTGACCCCAGAGCCATCCGCTGGGTGCGTGGAAGTGGGACTCGTGGCCCCCCTCGTGGTGGTCGCCGTGGTGGTCGCTACCGTGTGCGGTGGAGGCGGAGCGGGCGAACGGCGTGACCTTGCGTTGCGTCAACGAGGCAGCGGCGCGAGCGCTGGTCTGGGAGTGGAAGAGGAGTGAGGATGAGGGACGCGCGAGGCGAGTTGGGAGTCGGTTCAACATTGTTGTGGATGTTGTATGGATTGAGTTGAGGTTCGGGTCGATGGAGAAGGTTGAATCGATTTGCCGGTCGGGTAGAGTGGCACAGTCGGGGGTCGAGAGGAGTCAATCCGCACGGCGAGGAGCTTCCTGGAGCTTCAGATGTTGTCAGGGAGTGGGATGGAGCGACTTTGCAGGTGTTATGGCGGTCGCAAAGGTGAGGATAGATGAGAAGTCGTCAAGGTGGAGGGTTGAGGTTCAGGACTGCGGTGACTGCTGCCGAGACAAATTCCACGGGTCTGCAAGGGCCCCGTTTTCGGTTAAAAGTTGCCGCTGCCCTAAGGATGCAAACAATCACGTGATAACGTGCTTAATTCGAGCGCCATACAACCGAACAACGTATACTCAAGGTGTGGTCTCTATGACAAGAAGGTATCCTACAGGGAAGTCGTACTTGTACTTAAAACAGTTTCCATCTCCACGGCTGAATGCAATCAATACATCCAATAACAGGCCGTTGCAAGCAAGCCGCCATTTCAGGCATTATTCAAGACCCCAATGAAAGGGTTCAATGCCCGGATTCCATGCTATCTCCTCGCTTTCATGTCGGATGCAATGTGTAAGAGTCTTGACTCGGTGTACGGGGATATGGAAGAGAACAATAGGCCTCCTGCTTTTGAGAGAGGTCGGTTCAAAGTCCTCCTCGAGAATCGTAAAACATTCAAAATGCGTGTGCCGTTGCGTTGCCATCTCGTGCAATTCAGTATTACAAAAAGCCCATTTTTTTGTCCCCTGCTCGTCCTCGTTTGTGCCGTGTGTATTTTTCCAATACCTCCATCTGCATCCAGAAAAAAAATTGCTTGGATTGACTTGCGCCATGCCATGCAATCACCTCGATACCTCGAATCCGAAGTTGTTCATAAAACGCCGTTCCGTCATACTGTACAATGCACTGGTCCCAAGAAAATAAAAGGCTGACCCATATCCAGTGCCATGTTCAATTCGCCTCCACAACCGTGGTAAAACTCAGGGATTGTGGGATGTCATGATCATTGGTTGTGCCCGCTCCGTCGAGATAGCTATTGGCGCTTCTGCTCTTCGGGAGCACAGGCTTCCTCAGCCCTGGACTGGGTGATAGATCCGGAGGATCGAAAATTTGCCGGAATACCGGGTCCTGAAACTTGGAGGCTGACGCCCTCTCAGGGCTGAGAGACACTCCTTCCGCTTTCCGGACGATTTCCTTTAGTGCTCGTGTGATAACGCCCGCCCGAATCACAAGATCCCTCAAATCTTGGGTGTCGAACGGCAATTTCTCACGAGGGATACTCTTCGTTCGTTGTGTTGGGGACGATTCAGGCCCGCCCCGGCTTTGGTGAATAGCTTGTAGAAATGTTTTGGTTTGCAGACTCTCGCCGCGTGGTCTTCCGTAAGGAGGTGTTGCCGGGCTGGAGATCGAACGCCTAGTAACCGATTTTGCCACGTCTTCCTCTGATACTCGCTTTGGTGGAGGTGTTTCATCGCCAAAGATGTCAGACGATACTGGTGAAGAAGAGCGGGGGATGGCGTCGTCATCGTCATTAACTGTCGCCAAATCAATGATGCTTTCTGCATCTTCCCACAACTGTCTGGAATGACTCTCGAGCAGGCCGAGATTCATTCCTTGAACTCGAAGTCTTTTAAGCTCTTCAACAAGGAGCATGAACTCCCGAACTTGACCAAATTGGATGTGGACACTTTGTTGACGATCGATGATTGACTGGGGAACCTTGACACTCCGAATCGATTCCCTCTTACTGGCCTTTTCGTGGTCGACCAGTGCCCCAACCTCCTCGCTTTCGTCAAGATCATCAAACTCGAAATCATCACTCCATTCCTCGCTCACTGGTTTAGTTCCTAGAGCCCAGGTACCAAATTTTGAGGCAGACGATGGTAAGTCGGATTCAGTTAGACTGTCACGATTGACGGGTACACTTTGACTCCGGAGGTGCATCCCTGCATTGCTTTTTCGCCCGGAAGGTCGACTTCGATTCCCTTTATTCCCTTGTTTTCCATGTACCGTCTTGGGTCGAAGAGTCATCCCATTCGGCTGGTTGGCATGTTGTTCAGACCAATCGAAGATCGAGGATTTCTTGGCCGATTGTTGTTCATCAAAGTCATCATCCGAAAACTGGTCAACCCGAGTCTGGACTGGGCTGGACGCTATATCCTGGGCCAAAGCTTCGTCACTTTGTCCATTGGGCTTCGGCGACCAGTCGATGTCCTCTTCATCAACATCCATCATCAACGGAAGCTCGGGTTCTGGACGAGGTGAATTCGCGAGGGCAATCATCGAAGGCGGGGAGGAATGTAGGACGAGGTTATCATGCCGAACTTTCTTCGGCATCGGAGTCAAAGCTGCGTCTTCCCCTTCCAGCGAAGGACTCTTAACGGGAGTGGTAGCCTTGTTCGGGCTGCTGTCGAGTGTCCTTTCAGGGCCTCCGAGACCAGTGATACCAATTCCAACATTTGCAGGCTGCTCAATTCCTCCCCTTGATCCGGGGGTGAGATCATCAAGCGTAGTACGTTGCATCAAATTCTCGATGGTAGTCGCCGGTCCGGCTTGCTGGTCAACAGCCATTTCATCGAAGATGGTGTCTATCTTAGGCTGACGGAAGCCTGAATGACTACTTGCGGTCGCTCGAGTAGCCAACGAGTCATACGCGGTATCGCTGTGGAAATCCATCGAGTCATCGTCGGTGAACACTCGCGTGTCATTGTCGGAACTGGCGGTGGTGGGATCGGACGGAGCAACGGACATTCGTTTCGGTATCGTAAATCGATGTTGAGGAGGTCCATAGGAGGGAGGACTCGAAGTAAACACGGGGGTGCCATTGGGCAGGTCAACCTCAAAGGGAGACATGTTGGACATGGGAGACAGATTGGAGAATGCTGTCGAAGGGACGATGTCACCGTAGGCTTCGTCCTTACTGAGTCGGACTATGGGGTCTGTGAAGTGGCGTGGAGGAATCCCTTTTCGCACCGAACCCAATGTACGCCGAATTTTGTGTCGACGAGGTGGCAGCATGAGTGATCCATCAGGAGCCCGCGATATTCGGTCCTCCATCTCTGACGGTTCGCGAGCTTCCACTGACCCAGCCATTAACAGAGTCGGTGGACGACCGTACGTCGCTGATATCGTTCGAGCACCAAGTTCTCGGTAGCCTGCAGACGAGTGTCTCTTCCTAGCATAATTGGAGTCAAAGAACGGCCTCCATGTGGGCAATTGAGTAACATAGCCTGGCGGCTGTACGGCGAGTGCCGATTCCGTGGTTAGAGGACGGGTATATGGCAAACCGGAGAGCGTGGTAGACCTTTGGTGACTCGTAGCGGGACGTCTCAAAAGGGAGGGAGTTTCACGGTCGGCATCGAGGATTCGTTGCGAAGATGAACGTTTGACCAGCTTATTGGGCTGATCCAATTCGTTCAGCGAGGGACGTGGAGGAGCCGAGGATTGTTCCAATTGCGAAGAAGAGGACGCAGGGCTGCTGTGCTTTCCTCGGGACAAACTCGATATTCGTCGAAGCCAGGTTGAGGCAGGTCTTGATTCTCTTCCATCTGTTGACGAGTCTCTGTCTGACGCCCGAGACGGCCTCAGGATTCCCGGCCGACTTGTAGAACTTTCACGAGACTGTGTATCGGTACTCTCAATTTGTGAAGGGGTACTGGCACGAACCGTCCTTCTTCGGAGGAGGGTTGTCGACAGTCGGCGTTCCAACCTCTCGGACAGAGGCGTTGACGAAGAGGAAGACGAGGTGGTAGGTTTGGAGGTAGGAGGACGCGTAGAAAATGGGAGTTCAGGGGATGCTGAAGCGCGTGGTGCAGCATTCGCTCCCGGACTCTTCCTCTTGCCGGGCTTGATCAGATATGAATCTCCTTCAGCGGTACCCAGCGCGAATCCTGCTGCGGCAATACCAACCGTGCCCACCGCACACAGCTACACAAATCCAGTCAGAAAGGGTGATCGGTCAGAGTCACAGGTGAACGGGGCGTCAGTACCGTGGCAATATGCTCTTGACTTTGTTCCATCATGCTATGGAGGATGACTGCCCTCGTGGCACCGCAGCCCAGGATTTCTGGTAGCCGTTCAGAAGGAACGTCCTCATGGCGAGTTCACCATCGGTGACAGGGGTATCGAAAGAATCGGAGTGTTTCTTCGGCGAGGGCGTCGAGGTTCTAGAAGACGTGTAGACGCAAGGGATCTGGCGTGGTCGGCGAAGCGTCCGTGGGGAGGATACGCGACAGGGAGTGTCCGAGTTTGTCGAGGCGGAGACAGGTGGAGCGGTGATTAAGGGTGGCAAGTAAAGACGCAAAAGGAAAAGAAAATGCAGAGCATAGACAGAACACCGAAGGGGAATTGGAAGTGAAGTTTGTGGGTAAGGTACGAGAAGCGTGTTGAAGGACAATGGCAGCGGGTGGTGAAGGAGGGATCGAGGGATCTCAGCTGGGGATGGAATTGGGGTGTCGTGCAGCTACTGTTGCAGAATGCAGGCTCCAGACTGCAGTGCAGTGCCAAACGTCGTGCAGCCGCGCAGTGCGGCACGGTCAGGGCGCCCGCCCACTTGCTCTACAGAGGGCTCCAGCGGTGCCAGTGACTCGTGCCCACTGCCCTGTCTTTCTCACTCCACCGTCCCCCTCCAGTCGCCCCAGTGCCCAAAGCGTGTCGGTACCTGGCCTTGGCCCCAAGCTCTATGATTGCCCTCCAGCAGTTGAACCTTCTCGGCGTGGCCCTGGTTGGCAGGCACTGCCAGGCCTGACGTTGCCAACTGCCAGTGGCCTCGCGAATCTCGAGAGAGGCGCCGGCTGACTTCTCCCATGCCTTCATCTCTCCTTCTCTCGAGTCTTGACCGTCAAAATGGTAATAATAATATACCACGATCCACTTGCAAAGCCGATGGAGTACTCGTCCGGTCCACACACGGCAGCTGGTGGCATGCCGCCGCTCAGCACCGTCGCAGGGAATTTCGATGCTCATCATCCTGGCCCGCCTTTCGCTAATCCTTTCACGCATGTCGATTGCAGCCACCCCCGAGCTATACGGCCGCGGCGTCGCGTGTGTTTGGTGGTCCTCTCCTCTCAACATCCGATCCGAAGGTTTGCATCCTACTACGCACTTACTAACTTACTCGTAAGGTCATCCCCCCAGCCGTCCGTGTGGAGTGGGCATTCGAAATGGCTTGAAGCACAGGACCATGACCGTATCAGACGCGGGTGCTCCTTATGGTGTCTGAGCAATGATCGGCGGCGGCTTCTGAACGCGCTGTCAAAAGGGAAAACAGCACCTCTCTAGTCTCGACGCGCAGGGCGGTAAGTCTCGAGTGGTTGCACGGACACTATATTTGACTACAGCGGGCCCGGCTTCACAAATTGTTCGACGGCCGTCTACAGAGGTACTGCTACAATGCTGCCAGTCTTGAGGCTATTGTTCCTCAGCAGCTCCTCAACCAGATGCGGTGCCACCCTCTACTCATTTTCCGTGGTCTGGGACTTTGATGGAACACAGTACGATTGCCTCCAGTGGTCTGAGGCAAAATCTTCTCCTAATCGAGGGAGAGTATGTGAAGGAGGATGAGGAAAGAAAGAGGGAACATACATTCACCCAGGTCCTTTTGGCTCGCCTCCTATCTCAGGCCCCCTCGTTTCCCTTGGTACGTACCCGTAATCCCTGATGCTTACTCGAATGTGGAGGGTTCTCCCTGGGCACAGAAAACGGAACGTTGCCCGTTTGATCAGTGAAAGCTTGACCACCACTGAGCCTGGAAGAAGGAACAACCTCAAGTCCCCGGTGCGGCGGGGTCGCTGTACTTCTGGGAGTTGATGGTGGAGCTCTAGGTCTGAAATAGACTTACTACGGGACGCAGTACAGGTTCTGAACTTCTGAACTGGCGTGGACCATCATAAGGAACCTGAGACTGGACCGCGGAAAGTGTGAACTGCCTCATCGAAAACGGGGGCCCATTGAAGTGACCAGGTTGACCCTGGTCGATCGTTTCTGGGATCGAGGATGTTGGCTGCAGGAAACCTCAACGCCCAGCCAGCAGGAAGATCGACTGATTCGGGGGGACGGGCAGCATGCGTTCTGCCGTTTTTGTGTATCAATGCATGCACATGATGCTGTGTCCAGCGAGTTGGCAACCCAAGGCGCAGGCTTCTGGAGAGCTGAAAACAGACCTGGGCTGATGCAGCAAGCAGGCGACCAGCGCATGGAGGCTGAAGCGAGGCTCATGATGCAGTGCAGACTGCAGTAGCGAAGATGATCCTGAACCGTTAAAGCCCGGGGCTGTACGTAAAGGGCTGATCAATCGGATGAGAACGTTAGCGAGGCGTTGGAAGGGCAGACGCCCGAGAGGCTCAACGCCCAAGGGTTCTTGTAGGCTCTGTGGGAGTACACTTCCATTCTCCATCAGTTCACGCGCGACACCGAGGATAATGTTATCATCATTATTGACAAACAAGTTCCCGCGCTCGTACGAGTACGAGCAACTGCAATTGGTGGTTTGTTTGTTGTCGGTGGCAGCAGGCCGATCGAGTGACGCGAAGACGGGAAAAGCTCATCTGAACTCTGTGACAGCCGAGTGGCTGACGACTCACGAGTGTGCGCGCGCGTGGGATGAGTGGAGCGGCGAGCCTCGCCCGAAGCATGGGGACCGTGGTTGATGCGGGTGGGCACCGTGGAAGCCTCAGGGTGACTACTACTAGCCGGGCTCCGGGCGAGGAAACAGGGCGTGCAGGGGCGTGATAGGCCCGGGCCTGGATGACGCCCTGGGCCCCTGATACGCCAACACGCCCAAAGTCAGATCTCGCGTCGCGTTCCAATGAGACTAGCTCGCCCGGAGGTTGTTGGTGATGATACGCGGAGGGCCCAGGCTAGCGGCGAGGCGGCTGGAGGGGCACCCGTCACCCATGAATCGTGCTGAGGATTGGTGAAGGAGTGAGAGATCCCAAATTCGCTGGCAACTTTCGTCAGGGCGTTCGTGTCACAGACTTCACAGTGCACTCGCTCACTCTGTACACTGGTACAGCGTGCACGCATCGGCCTCAGATGACGTGACACGAAAGTTGGGGAGTCTTCTGGAAAGCTGCTCGCTGATTGACCGCGTGTGGTTGCTACTGTGGCCGAACTAAACCTTCTTCCTTGGCTGCAGAATAGTCGGAACTCTCAAAAGGAACGCGTCGAGCGAGGCGTACTCGTACGAGCACAGGCTACGTACTCGTATGTCCACTGTCGAGATCTGCCGCAGATGAATCCAGGCTCAGGAGACACGGGGTACGACCTGCCAGATTCCAATGGCCAGAGTAGCGGGTGCCCGTGAGGATACGAGTAAAGTGCGGGTGCCACTAACGAGAAAGTTAGACGACGACATGATGGTTGATGCCAATGGAGACGGATTCTCCAAGCACCGTCAAAATCCGCATCAGCTTTTCCAACTTCCAGCACCGCCACTACTGACTCCCGCAGCCGTTGTTTCTTTCCAACGATCGACTGACAAATCGGGCGATGCGGGGGCACCGAAGGCCTAACGCCTTTCTCGCTGAACGTTCAAAACACCCATTGCCTCCGACGCCTGGAGTGAGTCTGACCGACTCGCCCACGATGCTAGCTGGGCAATATCCCCCGGTCTGGGGAGAGATGCGAGTTCAAGACATGGCCTGGCCTGGCCTGGCAAGGAAAACGTGGACACGTGCAGAATCCAGTTCCAAGCTGACAGAACATGAAACCGCTCCTTTCGTCGTCGGGGTTGTTGCAGCACCTCCATCATACCAGGTAGTATGGTGACCCCAACTCCCAGGGAAGGTCATAGGGAGACTCCGAGACAGAAGACGGGATGTGTTTCCCACCTAGGCGCAATCGAGACCTACCTGGTATGTAGGAGAGTCGCCGACTTGAGCTGTTAACGTCCATAGATCCACGCGTAGGCAGATCGAGATACAAGATCCTCAGTCCACTCTTTGGAACGTCCGGATTCTTTAGACGCTTCAATGGTAAAGCATTCTCTGGTGTCTCGTGTGCTCACAAGCCTTCGTTTTTCGTCTCCCCATTCTCGGTATGTACCAGGTATTTGATGCCGGACATCCGGCCTGCTTACCTACCTTAGTAGTACTGCTCCTGCAGACCCTGGTGCTTCTTAGCGAAGGTTCCCTGTATTTCGTGCAGCCTGGGAAGCTAGGATTGCCGCCCTCCAGCTGTCTGCCATCCGCTGGGCGCCTGGTGATATTCAGCCTGTTCCTGCCCGGTGTCTACATTGTTCGTTTCCCAGTCGATGTCGCATCTCCACCCCAGAAGCCGCCTCTGGGCCTTGAAGAAGAACAACCCGGCTTCCAACTTAATCCATGATACGTAAGAGGTAACTCCGATGCCAACCATGTCTGTGGTCGGTATGGTTCGATCCAGACGTGCTACGCAGCAGCTCTGGAGTCTGAATGTTGAGCAACCTGAAGTTTGATGCAGATCGAGGAGGGATTGGCGCTAGTCTGGAGGAGTACTAGTTCGTGCCAAGTCTATCGCACCTTCCCTGTGCGGGACAAGCCTGCGTCCACCTCCAGGCTGCTTGCCAGTTCATCAAAATTTTGTCCGAAAGGTACAATCAACAACGACATCATCAGAGCACGAGGAGAAGACACGAAGCGGCCTGTAACAGCGACACGGTCTCGTTCTTCTTTGATCGTCCCTCGTATACCCGACACGAGGGAGCCATCTCCGTCCCTTCTTCTCATCACAGCAGCGACCGCCTTCTCCAGGACTGTTGAAAACCCTTCTGGCACTGGTACTAGCCCCTCATTTCTAGACTTCGGTTGAGGCCCAGAAAAGCAAGCCAGAAAGGAAACGGAAAGCGGTTGTGTGCGACTGAGAACCAGAACCGTGAAGAGCGCCTCCACCTCCAGCCTCGCCCTAGTCCTTTCCAATTTCAGCCACTCCTTCATCGCCGCCCCAAACCAATTCACCTCCGGCCATCCACTCAAGGTCGACTTGAGCCTCCCTGGCCGCAGCTTGAATTTTGAGACCGGCCATCACGAAACAGACCAGAACCTGAATTGCGCGACAACCCTTGGCCTAGCCCGCTAGTGCTGCAAGCTGCCCGTTATTTCAACCGCTCGAGGCTGAACCGTCTATTCAAATGGAGGCCGAGATCCAAGCTCAGATTCCAAACATTGACTCTGTCCTCTCGGAATACTCCGTGGTAAGTGGAATCAAAACTATTCCTGCATTTCATCCACCTTGTTGTGATTTGCACTACACTGCCCGGGCGAACTGTGACGCTAACCAGGAACATGCTTGTAGGGATATCTCAACCATGCGTCAAAGCTCTACTTTTCTGAAGAGGACCCCTCGGTTCAGTCTCCCCTGGCCGAAGCTCTCGACACCGTGACTGATCTACTTGTCTCGGCATCGGGGAACTTTTCTCAACAGAATGAAGCGGCCATCCGTAATTTGGTGGAGAAATTCATTTCCAGATTGAGCGAGGCCAACGGTGTCGATGGCGAGAGACGACAGATACCATTTGCAGCCAGAAAGCTGGAGCAGACCATTCAAGTCAGCTCCCAGCGCAACATCTCCTCGACGCTCGGCTTGACCGCTGGCGCCATTGACCTCGAGGCCACGAATGCCCGCAAAGTCGAATCCAAGGTCGACAAAAAGAAGCTCGAAAAGGCTGAGCGGAAGATCCGAGCTAAGCAAGACAAGAAGGTCATGAGGAATGTCGAGTATGAAGCATCCAGGCTGCTGGATCAACCAGACAGCACGCAGTCGTACGAGGAGTTCTTCATGGCCGTCAATCCGCTTCAACTTGGTGCCGACGCTCAATCGAAAAGCAAGGACATCAAGTTGGATGGAATCGACGTGTCCATTAGTGGGAAGCGTATACTGACCGATACGTCCCTGACCTTGGCCTACGGACGACGATACGGTTTGGTGGGTC
The DNA here is from genome assembly GCA_001599775.1 of Exophiala alcalophila. Classification (NCBI taxonomy): domain Eukaryota; kingdom Fungi; phylum Ascomycota; class Eurotiomycetes; order Chaetothyriales; family Herpotrichiellaceae; genus Exophiala; species Exophiala alcalophila. Next base: position 3,647,489 of record BCHY01000001.1, read on the forward strand.
AGAACGGTATAGGTAAATCTACCTTGCTCCGTGCTCTGAGTCGACGTGAAGTGGCCATTCCTACCCATATCTCCATTCTTCACGTGGAACAGGAAATCACAGGAGATGATACTCCTGCCCTTCAGGCGGTGCTTGATGCCGACGTCTGGCGGAAACACTTGTTAGCGGAGCAGGAGAAGATCTCAAAGCAACTTGCCGCCCTCGAAGAAGCAAGGTCGACACTGGCCGACACGTCTAAGGATGCAGGACGCCTCGACAACGAAAAGGACGGACTGGACACCACCCTGGGTGACATTCAAGCCAAACTGGCTGAGATGGAGTCCGACAAAGCCGAGTCTCGAGCGGCCAGCATTTTGGCCGGCTTGGGATTCTCGCCCGAACGTCAACAGTACGCCACCCGGACGTTTTCTGGAGGTTGGCGTATGAGGCTTGCCCTGGCCAGAGCGCTCTTTTGCGAGCCGGATCTCTTGCTGCTTGATGAACCTTCCAACATGTTGGACGTTCCGTCCATCACCTTTTTGTCCAATTATCTGCAGACATATCCCAGCACGCTCCTGGTGGTTTCTCACGATCGAGCCTTCCTCAACGAGGTGGCCACCGACATTATTCATCAACACTCTGAGCGGCTGGACTACTACAAGGGAGCCAACTTTGAGTCCTTCTACGCGACCAAGGAGGAGCGCAGAAAGAACGCTAAACGCGAATACGAGAATCAAATGGCACAACGGGCCCATCTGCAGGCCTTTATCGACAAATTTAGATACAACGCTGCGAAATCGTCCGAGGCGCAGTCTCGTATCAAGAAGCTGGAGAAGATGCCTGTTCTCGAACCTCCAGAGGCTGAGTACACTGTTCATTTCAAATTCCCGGACGTGGAGAAACTCTCACCACCAATCATCCAGATGACGGATGTCTCATTTGGCTACTCAGCAGACAAGCCGCTCCTACGCAACGTCGACCTGGACGTGCAGCTGGACTCTCGAATCGGAATTGTCGGGCCCAACGGTGCAGGTAAGACGACAGTACTGAAACTTCTCATCGGTCAACTTCAGCCTACGGCGGGACTGATCTCCCAGAACCCCCGTCTCCGCATTGGGTTTTTCGCCCAGCATCATGTGGACGCTCTCGATATGAATACATCAGCAGTGGGCTTTATGCAAAAGACATATCCGGGCAAGACCGACGAGGAGTATCGACGCCATCTGGGTGCCTTTGGCATTACCGGCATGACTGGGCTGCAGAAGCTTGAGTTGTTGTCCGGTGGTCAGAAATCCAGGGTTGCCTTTGCTTGTCTGTCCTTGACAAATCCGCACATCCTGGTTTTGGACGAACCGTCCAATCACTTGGATATCGAGGCCATGGATGCCCTCTCAACGGCATTGCAACAGTTCCAGGGAGGTGTGTTGATGGTCAGTCACGATGTCACCATGCTCCAAAACGTGTGCACCAGTCTGTGGGTGTGCGACAAGGGCACGGTGGAGAAGTTCCCCGGAGATGTGAATGCGTACAAAAAGAAGATCACCGCGCAAGCAAATGAGGCTGGAGTTGTCCAGGCCCATTGAGGAGGATACGTCGAATACGAGAGACAAAAGGAGTCGTGACGCTCGAAATAAAACATCTCAAGATCAAGTGAGCACGTGCAGCCTTGCAGCCCCCCGGCGAAACTCCGCGATTAACTTCCATCTTGGCACCGCCAAGAACTGTGACGTGTTGCGAGGCGAGGTCTGTGCTGCTGGCAGCTGAGTGGCTGGCGCCTCAGCCTCGACCTGACGGCGGCAGGAATCGCAGCGCCTCTTATCACATGCGCCTTTTGGTTGGACGGGAGCACCGGCTACGAGGCGGCAGCTGCCGAAGTAGCTTTAATCTAAGGGCTTGGCGATGCTGGAGGGCAGCCGCTGAGCCAGTGGCGAGCCATCATCCTGCCGAGATTCCCTGCCCACCATTTGCCCTGCCGTCTTGTCCTTTGGTATGGGAATTCGGATGAGATCATTGACCAGGACATAGACTTGGCCAACCCTCTCTTGCGAGCAATGCGTCGACTCGTATATAGACCAAGGCGTTGGCCTCCACCATCCCGGTGTCTTCGCTCAGCAGTCTTCTGTCGAGGCCAGACACAACGTCCAGATCGACCCCCAGTCCTCCCTTCGCTCCGTCATTCCTTGACGAGTCCGACAAGATGAAGACGCCAACTGCCTTGATATCCGCTCTCCCCGCAGCCCTCCTTCTCTCGGCCGCTGCGGCCCAGCGGTCGAGCTGTGGCCCTGCCCCATCGGGCTCCATTCAACCCTCGCTCGCCTCTGGATACCGTATGCAAGTTGTTGCGACTGGCTTGGCCAAACCTCGCGGGATTCTTCTCGACGGAGACGGGAATTTGTTGGTGGTTGAACAATCAAGAGGCGTTATTTCAGCCCACACACTGAGCGAGAGCAATGGCTGTGTCTCTGTTCGCAACTCGTCCGACGTTACTCCTGCGTTAAGTGTATGTCATCTTGCGATCCCCGATCGCGCCCGGTGACTGACAGAATACAGTTAAACCACGGGATAGAATTGTCTGCGGATGGGAGGACCCTGTATGCCTCATCCTCTGAAAGTGTGTACTCCTGGGACTACGATGCCTCTGCAAGAACTGTCTCGAATCGCGCCACGCGGATTACCAACATGCAGAACGCCGATCATTCTACTCGGACTTTGCTGTTGTCGCGGAACGTCCCTGGGATGATGGTGGTCTCGAGAGGGAGTGCGGCCAACCTTGACATTCAGGCCGCAGATGTGAGGTCCAGTCATTCGCAAATCAAAGCATTCAACTTGAACAATCACACTGGCGACCCGTACGACTTCGTGACTGACGGACTCCGATTGGGATGGGGGCTACGAAACGACGTTGGAGTTGCCGAGCACCCAAACAGCGGCGGAATCTACTCCATCGAGAACTCGGCAGATCAGATAATGCGAATGGGTGTACGGGTGTCAGAGGACAACCCAGGGGAATCCCTCCATTATTTCGGGTCTCTGAGTGGACCCAGATATGAGCACCAAGGTGCCTTTTTCGGTTATCCCTGGTGCTATCCGGCCTGGAAGGTTGAAGACCTCCCTAACAACGGAAACTTGTCTGTCGGCAGTTTGTTTGCGATTGACGCCATTGCGGCTCTCAACAATCAGAATCGGACAGACGAATTCTGTGCTGAGCAAGTGCCACCACGTTTGGTTTTCCAGGCCCATATGGCTCCTCTCGACTTGAAGTTCAGCGAAGATGGTAGGCAAGCTTGGATCCCCTTTCACGGAAGCTGGAACCGTGAGGAGCCCGTTGGCTACAAGTTGTCGGTGGTGGCTTTCACCGAGGATGGTGAGCCGGTGGATGACCCTCAGAGCATGACGGCCGCACGAGATATCTTCGCCAACGCCGACCTCTCGAGATGTCCCAGCAACTGTTTTCGTCCTGTTGCGATGGTATTTGATTCTCAAGGCCGAATTTTCATGTCTTCAGACTCGTCCGGCGAGATCTATCTGATATCGAGGGAATCCGGGTCGCCTACAGGATCACCCACTGGAGCCTCCCCAACGCCGACAGGATCTGCTTCCAGTATCAAACCTCCATTCTGGCAAGGATGGCTGATACCGGCATGTGTTCTGGCTTTCGGTACCCTGATAATCTAATTCTTATGCGATTACGACATTACATGACGATGCGACTTGATCAGGCGGTTCGCGTACTCCCGGCGCTGGATTGTCGAAGCTTGCCCGACCGTTTTGAGAAGTCAAGATTTCAACGGCGCTCTGCTGAGGTTTATTGATATTTTGGTTCCCTAAATCGAAAGAGCGGGAATGTACATATACCCACCCGTTTCCCATCTTGTCTCTTTTGCATGAGGCAAACTCATCTGACAGGCTTTCAACCCCTCTGGCAGTGACGAGCAAAACATGCCAAAAGGGAAAGAGGTGCATTTGCGCAATGTCCGGCTGACTAGAACGTTAGTGACAGGATCACATGTATATTATACACATGAAAAGAAAGTTCACTGGCCTTCTCTTGGTTACTTCTCTCTCGATTTCTGTGTTTACCGCAGTCGATCTCAACTTTGATTTTGTACCCCTTTCGGTTCGTTCTGCTTTCACCTTCATGACTACTTTGCTTTCAAGATCTCGTGTCACTATCACTCTCAGTCAAAGTGTTCTAGTGCCAGACTCTCGATATTGAAACCTCGACATGGCCACCACCATTCTCGACTCACCTGTCGACTATGATTCTGACCTCACCGATCCGCCAACAGATATTGATGACATTCAGCCTTTGCTCAACCGCAACTTCAAAGGGATGAATTTGAGCAGCCAGGTCTTGGGATTCAGGTCCACGTCAACCCTGAAGCGCGAGTCAAGGTCTTGGTCCTCGTCCGATGAAGATCACAAGGACAGCTTCAGCGATGCGGACAACGATCTAAAACGGCCAGCAAAGAGGGCGAGGCTGTCTCAACTTGACCCTTTCAGCAAATTCGAAACAGTCCCCACTGAGGTGAATGTCACTAGCTTGGGAGTTCCAGAAACTCCAGTTGACCGTCGTGACAGATCCTGAATGAGATCGTCTCATATCTCCCCGACGATCAAGATCTGGCCAACCTGACTCGGACCTGCACCTCTTTCAAAAGCGGCCTTGTGCCTCTGGAATCCGCAATATGGAGAGAGAGGTTTCTTGCACTTTACGATTACCCAGATGTGCGTGGTCCGGTCGACTTTGGCCTGGCATACCAACTGCGACGGTTCGTTCTCCGGAACTTTGTCGAGTTCGTGAATCCCAGAGATAAAAGACTGCTGATACAACTGGAGACGATAAAGGACATGATTGTCGGTAGGTCATCATGTCACACACGGCCTTGAATGAGAATCTCACTGACCCATCACCTGTTCAGAGACATATTTCCAGCCGAAAAAACATCTCCGTCCTCCCATGACATCTCGAAACCTTGCCGCGTTCACCTCTCCCCATAATTCACAATGGATGGTCAAGTTCCTGTCGTCGCCTTTCTTCCCCAGTCCCCGTCAGGCCTATGGTCAACCTCACGCCCTTTTCGATGTCTTGCAGCTCGTCGTCTCTCACCTGCTCCTATCTCCCGCGTCTCAAATGTCCCACATTGTCAACTCGGCGACGGTGAACTATGACATGGCCATCGTGTACAACTGGCACAGGCCCCTATCAACGCTATACCGCCGTCTTCCAGAGGAGAAGAAGCAGGAGTCCGCCGAGCCGAGGAGATCGATGCCACGAAAGATGTTCCCAAACCTACGACCGCCACGGAAGCAATCCCAACCTACGACGGCGGCCAGGCCGACACACGAGCTGGACACGCACGCACTGCTGCACATACGAAATTTCTGGCATCGACATCTCACAGATGACGGCAGCCACGGGTTCAAGAAGGGGATCGGGCAGATCGTCGCCAACACGTATGCGCAAATGGCCAGGGATCTGGTGCGTTGCGGTATCACGCCCACGAAATGGGAGAGACCTTTACACGAGGCGCCGTTGAATATCGCCACGGAGTGGTATGGTAATTACAGTTGCATCCACCCGTGGCCGAGGAAGAGACAGGATTTGGAGACGTTTCAGAGTTGTGCAGAGGATTGGCAAGAGATAGACCCGTTGGTATGTTGGCACACCCTTCTGCCGTCTCGAAATGGACATGAAAAGGACAGGACTCTCTCTGACACCTCTTTTCTAGAAACTCGACTTTGCAATCAGCACCAACAACGGCAATGACGGCGATGGCTTCTGGGCACCCATCTTCAGCAGCATCCCTGTCTTTGCAAAGACAGTGCCACCGGATCTCAAGTCACCTTTGTGCATCTTCATCCGTGGCCTTGCGCCCTTCGTGGAACTGCCATCCGCTGCTGAAGCGAGCTCAAAGAGGTTGAGGGGGCCAGGCTCACAGTCTACCCTGACGGTTCCAAAGCTACCGAAATACCACCCATATCTCGCACTCCGTCTTCGAGGCGTCGTTCATTCCATCGAGGCCCAACCACAACAGCAGCAGAGCAAGGATGGCAACAGCGGCATCCCAGGCTGGAACCGAATCGCCATGGTCCTGTACCAGCCGTCGAAACGGTATCTGATCCAAGTCTTGGAACACGCCGAGGAGGAATTCGGCGGACACTTCGGACCGGCTCTCACGAACCAGTTTGCCGGACCTGGCTCTGGCTCCGGACAAGGACAAGGACCTCCCGGACAAGCACAAGGGACGCAGCAGCTCGACGCGACCGAAATCGACAGACAACTAGAAGGGTACCTGCACCAAAAACTGCTCACAAACCCAAGATGGAGAGACGGGACCAAGATGTCTCGCGACGTGATCGAGGATATGGAGGAACGGTTCCGACTCAGCGAGTTTCTGGACTGGAATGACATTGACTATGCATATGCCTATGAGGGTGTCATCTTGCCTGGTGGGAAGATCATGATGGGACGGTGGTGGCAGGTTGGGATGTTTGGGGAGGGGGAGGGCTTGGAGTTGGGCGAACAACTTGCTGAAGATGTTGGTGATGAAGATGGTGATGACGGCGGTGAGAATGCTTCTCCTCAGTCGGACGACACGCTGGCGGCGGAGGACACATCATCTTCTTCATCTCCATCTCCTCCTCAAGCCAACGCCCCTTCGACCGCGCCGCCGCCGGTGAATCGCCGCCATCGCAAATTGAATCGTGGACCTTTCGTCTTCTGGTGTTGAGTACTGAATCCGGAGTGCTGAGTCCTTCCTGAGCCCTGCAGGATCAGCTAGGCAGAGCACATTGACTTTCAACAGCGGGGGAAGCGAAAGTAGGCCCGCAAGAAGAGTTCCAAGACGCAAGAGACAAGAAGCCAGAGACGAGAGAGGTGAGTGAGTGTGTGAATCAGTGGAGCCCTGAGAGACGAAAAAAGGGGGTCATCTCCTCTTCTTTTGATATCCATATCCATATCCATATCCATATTCATCTCCTCTCTTGGGTAGCTATGGGAGGATACAACGCTCGTACTTGAATTCAATCCTCATGAAATCCATATGAACCGAACCGAATTTACTCAGGCCCGTTCGTTATTGCCCTCTCATTCAGTCTCCTGGACATACTCGCTGCTCGCTGCTCCATGTACTGTACAGACCCTTTTACGGTCCAGCAGGTCGAATCGATATAGACCAGGATTCCAGGAAGGAAGGGACATGAACTATGTATGTGTACCTAGTAGGATTTTGCAATTTCATTCAAGGGTCATCACATCACATCGTATTACCACCCGGGGGTGTGTCTGTCGGTCTGTCTGTCTTGCTGTACCATCTCCTTGTTCATTACTGATCTCATCCTCATCCAACAACTGTTGTTACCTTCGAGATCAGCCTGTACGTGTATGTATTACGTATCCAAGGCTTTCACTTCTCACTGAACCATCTGGCTCTGACCTCTCTCAAACCTCCTAGCCAAATCGGAACTCTCATCGATATACTCGAAGTCGCTCGCGGAGATGCGCTTCTCGAGCACGTTGCCGTCGCCGTTTCCAGCAATTCGCTCCGTCTCTTCCACGGCCGGTACAGGGGGTACGGCGCCGCTCATCTGGTCGAAGTTAGTCGGGGTGAACGGCGACTGGTCAGGGTACCATTTCCCGCCGGGGTGGAGGGCTTGCATTTGTGTTTGCGGTTCGAATTCGGCCATGTCGGGTCCGTAAGTCGGCTCGTACACGGCGTCCATGTCCGGGAATTCAAAGTGGGATGATGATGCATCCTGCGTGCGAGAGGTCGGTTCTTGCTCGCCTTGCTGTCGATGTAGCTCATGCACGTAGTTTTCCCTCGCGTTGGTTTCCAACATCGTCTCGCTGGCGCTCCCGCCCCCCGTGGCTTGCAGATCGTTGTCCTGCACGGCGACCTCGCGGTCCCGGATCCGCCGCATCAGCTCTAGAAACTGGCTGTTCTGGAATTTCTCGCTCGTGTCGTGCCGCACGTTGTTTAGTAGCTGTCCCGCCGTGCGAGCCAATTCGTCCGCATCCTGTTGGTCATGATCGGCCGTCCGTTCGGCCTGTTCGCGGTACTGGATGGCGTCAGAGCCGATCTTGATGGACTCGGTGGATTCTATCATGGATTCTTGTGATTCTGCAGTCATTCCATTGTCCAATTGCACCTTGTCCATCTCTTGCGCGTGTGCGAAAGCGTCGGCGAAAGCGGCTTCGAAGTCGACATCAGACATTTGCGGCGCATGTTGTTCCATTGGCATTGAAGGCTGCATGGAATATTGCTCAGGAGCCTGCTCCTGTATGCCGCCGTACGACTGGAACATGGGCTGCGAGTAGTTGTTCATCATCATCATCGACGGCTGGCTCGGATTCGCGAACATGTTCATATTGTTCATCTGCGGCTCTCGGACCGCCTGTTTCCCCTGCGCGATGCTCGGACTTGAGCTCGGTCGCTGCCGCAGGAACTCATTTTGCCATCCCCCTGCCGTCGACCTGACCAAGGGTGCTTCCATGCGAAACTGCCCGGCCGGGAGAGGGTGGTCGTTTATGTTTAATTTCTGGAAATCCGTGGCCCATCCTCCCTGGAAGTGGGCGGGCGGGAGTGTGTTTGCGAACTCGGGCTGATGGAATTGGAAAGGACTGGGAGATGCATTTTCAAAGGCACGAAAGTCGGCGTCGAGCGATCCGGCCCTGGGGTCGGCGCTGCGGAAACCCTGCGAGGTTGGGAATTCTTGTCAGTGACAAATCTCAAACAGTGTGGTGCGTATGCAACTCACCTGGCCTGGCGAGTGTCCATGTCCGACAAGACGATCCTGTTGTAGCGTTCGATCTACTTGGGAATGTTTCTGTAGATTCTGGAGCGGGTTCGACGGTCCGCAGAGAGCGTCGGCCATGTTGTCTCGGGGGGCGAAGTTGCTTCCTCAGAGACGGAGAGAGAAGCGATAACAAACGTGGAGGGGGAGTCTCTGGGGTTAAAGAAGACGGGCAAGGGAAAAGGTCGGGGAATCGACGGGGGCTCGGCCGTACGAGCAGAAGATATGTGAGATGATTAATTAGACGATGATGTCGGACTCGGGTGTTTTGCGGATGGAAATCTAGTCAAAATGATCTGGTGGCAGATCTGGTTCACTACCGAGGTTCGAAAGCCCCGAACAAAGCACCGAGTTGTGAGAGTCGCAGGTGAAGATCTCGGCGCTGCTAGAACCTTTAGCCGTCTGCCGTCTGCCGCTAATGATGATGACACGTGAGCAGTGAGCACGTGCTCGGCAAGGCTGCGACCGCCGAGGCTGAGCGACTACGAAGAATTGTAAGGGCACGCAAAGGAAGGACAGATCATAGGAGACGAGGAATACACGGGAAATATTGGTCGACTATATTCCAAGAATACACTCAAGATCCAACCCCTCATGTCCTACAATACACTGCTCCCTACAACATCCACATCCACGCTCCGGCCACCCCCATAACAAGCCCCACGACCAATTCCCTCATGTTCCCACGCACCTCAACAATACCGGCAGCAGAATTGGTCGAAGTAGCCGCAGCAGACGCAGCAGCGGTTGGCGAAGATGAACCAGACGCACCAGCACCAGTCGAAGCTGCGGTACCAGAGGCGGTCGCAGAGGCCGTCCCCGAAGCCGTGCCAGAAGCCGTAGACGACGACGACGAAGACGAACTGCCGGTGGCATCAGACGTGTCATTGACGACACGCAGCCAGTTTGCCGCGATGGGCTCCCCGAGACCAGCAGCCGCAGCAAATCCAGACATGTTGAACGGATACCTCGCATTCACGTCAGCAGGCGGGCTGAATGACGCAAACGCCTCGGGCACCGCAAAGTTCGCCGGCTGCGGGTACAGGAGGAATGTGTATCGATGCGGGCCATCCCCGCCTGGGGGCGTGGGAGTCAGATACTCGGCGCCGACGGCGGTGGTGGCGTTTTGAGCAGAGGCCTGGACGGAGAGTTCATGCGAGGCGCCGACGAGGTTGGGTTGGAAGTAGTGCAACAGTTCGACGCGGGTGTCGTTGATGTTCACGTCTTGGTCGACCATGAAGAGGATGTAGGTGGCGTCCTCGGTGGCATCTTCGGGGCCGTAGACGGTTGGGGCGTAGAGAACATCTACAGACACATCGTCAGTAAAAAGATTAAATAACTCAAAAACATTTTTCAACGTACCGTCACGAGGGAGGAGAACTCCAGCCGGACTGACGCTGGTGGAGGAGTTGAGGAAGTCAACTCTGAGATTGGCCTTGACCTGGATGGGGAAAGTTGGAGGGGACTGCGCCGCGACACCTGCAGCCAAAGCGGGCAGAAGGAGAGCGTAACGGTATTGCATGTTGGTGTTGGTGTTGGTGTTGGTGTTGATGTTGATGATCGAATCGATCGCGATGTGGAGTCAGTGCCGTGTATCTGGATCAATTGAATCTGCGGGAATGTCGATCTGAAAAGGGTGGGTGACATCTGCTGACGGCCGACATTGAGAAGGTTTAAGTACTCCGGAGTCCGAACCTTCAAACTCAATACTAGTCGACAATGCAATCTCAGGGGATTAATCCCAGCTTTGGCGTCTGTCAACACCGCCGTCGGATGAAGCTAGCGAGTGCCGACCTGCTGTGTACCCTGCGAGGCTGTACGTACTCGGTAGTCGCGTACATAGTTGCATGATTTGGAAACATTGTCCAGTCACCAGTGTCTCTGGCAAGAACCAGCATTCTTCAACCAAGGCAGCCCAAATCCCTCTATCGCAATGATGCCGGTCGCAGTTCGAGGAACGTTTGCTGTTCTCGGCATTTGGGGCTGAGAGAAACGCGGCTTGACCTTTTGTCCCACCATTCAGAGGGGTTTGAAGAGGCTCAGTTCCTGGTATGGCTCGAGGACGCGTTTCCGGCCCCCATCTCGGGCCCCGACCCGAAATGTCGAGACAGGATATTTCCCTCTCAATCCGGTAACTCTGTTCGAGAGTCGAGATTGAAATGCCCTGTAGGCCTGTTGCACCGTACTGTGATGCTTCAAGTTGGAGGTCCTTTCGTCGCGAGATCGGCGACGCGGCTCAGGCTGACCGTTTGGAACCAGGCCTCAATCCTCCGCCGCGACTGGTGAAACATGTTGCAAAATCCGATTCCAGGCAAGGCTGCACACTGTTGCCATGTCATCGGCCCACAACATGGACTCGAGGATGTTGCTCAGCGCTTCCCATCGCAATTCACTGCCATATTGTCTCTTGATCTTCATCATGGCCCCCTCGATGGTTTCGCTTCGGGGCCCCGTGGTGATCGACACCGCCCATATACTTACCAATTGGGCCCAGATAACACAATCCTCCATACCTGGATCTGGATTGCAATTAGCAATCACCTGACTCAGCGAGTCCTGCACCGCCTTGAAAAGCGAGCCGTACGTCATGCAGCCGAAGACGCAGTTGATAAAGGCCACCAGCCCCAGACAGACGACGTGTTCGATGGAGGCGCTGGGGGTTGTGAAGGGGCACGATGCAGGCTGTGCAGGTGATATCCTGCGCAAACAATCGATGCAGGTATGAAATTCATGCTCAGGCTTGTACGAATTGACAAAGTCGACCTCATTGGGCTCGACGGTGTTGCGGTGAGCCTTGTCTAGGATTTTCAACACTGTCCACATCCGCGCGATGATCTCCAGCAGCTCGCAACTCAAGTGGCCTTGAAGAGTGGCGGAGCGAAAGCCTTCGGGGACAGACTCAAGGAGCTCCAACGCCTCTGGCGAGTTTGGAGTTGGATAGTGTAGAGGCGGGCGTCGTGAGATTGGGTATGGGTCCAAGATGGACTCTCCGGGGGCGAGGCACCAGGACGGAATCTCTCTGCGATTCGGCCTTTTAAGTAACATACCACCGATTGAAAGGGAATTTGGAATCGCGACTTACTCTGAGAGGTACCCCGAAGTGTAAACGGCCAACTTGTGACTCTGAACCCACCATCCAAGCCTCTCTCTGAGATCACAGTATGAGCAATGCGGAATCCATGTCCACCAAGGGGGCCAGCTAACCTGCCTGGCTGCGGAGGCAATTGCAGCATCTTCCGCAGAGCTCGTCGGTGCAGCAACACCGGTTGGGGATCTTGATACGCGATCTTTGCACCTTCGTCAGCTCCAACATGTCTCTTTGGGGGTATCAGGACGCATTCAAGCCACTCACATCCATGGCCATTAGCATAGTGATAGCCATGATCGACCCAACATCGATCGCCGGACTTCCACCTCTGAGCTTGGTCGACAGCGCTTTCAACGACTGGCCGCGGAACCAGAGCACCCCTGACGAGGGCTGTTGCGAGATGGCCATGTTCTTGGACGCCTCGTAGTCGGCGCATGCCGAAGCCATGAGGGCATACAGAAATTCGGGACTGGCTATCGCGGCGGAGAAAGAATGTCTGATCATCTCTTGGGCGCAACCGAGTGCCATCTGGAGAGGTTGGATGCGGAAACCATAGTATTGCAGAACTTTTTGACCAGAATGCGTGCGCATTAGCGGAGAAGATAGATATCAAGGCACCCATAGCGCGAATCACCTACGGTATTGTAAGACTTCTTGAGACCCTGGCGTTTCCAGAGATGGCATTGCATTGAAAGGATCAAATTCGATCGCATTGAGGGCTCCATCGTTCCTCAGGCTTGGATATGATTCAGGACGCTCCGGCTGCGATGGTGGTTCATCCTGGCAACGACGAGGCAGCTTCAGCTCATCGGCGCGGGTTTGGTTCTTCCGGGTGAGAATGGCTTTCTTGCCCGATTGCTTCTGCTTGGAAGTGTGGGACAGTATCCGGCGCAGCTGTTCATTATTGTTTTGATGGATGCCATTGGTATAGTTGATGAAGACGGTCTCTGGCATCGTGTGAATCGACTTGAATGTGACGGCCGCGCATTCGTGTTTGAGGTTCCTGGTTGTGGTCTTGGAAGCATTAGCATCGAGGTGACTGTAGTGACTGTATTATCCCTGATGATTGATTAGACGGTCTGCCTGGTCGCGGCCCAGACGGCTCAAAGGCTCATTCGCACGGAGGAAATTGATCCTCCGCATCGGCGAATGGATGAGCGGAGGAGCGTCGTACGAGCATTGACGCAGCCCTCGACACCGCCATCTCATGTTTCATCCGTATCACGGCCGAAGCGAGGCAACAAAACCTGATCTCGCCGCGATCCTGGAAATGTTAGGGACGGCATGTCGTACCAAGCTGGTATATAGATATAGATATGGCATTCGTCCATAACACAAATATGGCGCCGTGTTTACCCTCCCGGGATCCCGTATGCATGTACACCGTTCCCAATCTCTCTTGCGCCGACACTCCATATGACCTGACCGCCTTGAAAGCCGTGATGGATAAGAACCTTGTGCTCAGGACAATGCAGACGGACATCTTCGCGAGCTACAATGCTGGGACTCTGAGCGGCGCATGAAACCGGCCGTTGAAATGCCGGCTGATCGTTCAGATCTGACTGTTGGTGGACATTTCCACTGTCGGGCGATTGAATGCCCGTACCCAGCTGCGAAAAGCATACTGCATCCGGGGGTCATCGCCTCTTCACACTCGGGAGCGGATTTGCTGATTCGTAGGTAGATGTCGAGAGGAAGGAAGCCGCACCCTGATTCCTCCTGATCGCATCTTGAATCACAGGGAAGAGCTCCTTCAATCAATCAATCAATCAATCAACCAGGACCGGTAGCGAAATGGCCCGCCCTCAGCTCTTCCTCAGTCCTCCTCCTCCAGGAATCCGACACCCTGGACCAGTCCACATCGCCCAACCGACCCAGGACTCGACACCCATCGCAATCGACAAAGTCGCTCAGAGAGCAGCTCACATGGCAATGGGGACAGATGGAATGCACCAGCTTCGACCACCCGCCCTGAAAGGTCCACCCGGTCTTCTGGATCCAGAAGTTGCTCACTTCGCACCCGACGATCGTGCTCCAGTACTCCTCGCGACGGGGCCGGTTCGTGAGGCAGTGGTCGCAGAGGCGCAGATCCTCCGGCATCCAGGGCTTGAGCTGGGTCATCAGTTCGGGCACGTCAAAGACCTCTCGGGGCAGGAAGCCCGCGTATTTGGGCGACGTGGGTGAGAGGTGCAGCTTGACATCGCGCGCCGCGCCGGCCATTCGTTTGCAGGTGAGGGCGAGGGAGACTTGAGATGGTGCGTGTGCGAGACTGTCGTAGATGGTGAGGAGGATCTCGTAGGGCATGTTCAGCAATGTTGGGCTGCTGTCCCCAACAATGTCGGGCTTGTCGGCCGCATCACGGAGAATCTGCGTTGATTAGAGATCAGGACTCAGAGGTATGATCATGGGCATTGAACTGTACCGTGTCTGGGAGGATGAATCGGTCCGCGAGCTTCCTTCGAAAGTCTTCGCTTCTGGCCTTGCAATGAAGATGCTTTCGAGGTGCGAGAGAGGGCCTTGACTGCGGGGATAATTCAAGGAAGCCGGGCAGCCCAGTCCACAGCGCCATGGCCTTCGAGATGTTGCGCCTGGGAGGTGTTCTATAAGGGTGATGGATGCGTGGCAGCGCCGCAGCAGAGGGAAGCTATGTTCCTCTCGCCGGACGCGTCGCTGGACCACGTCTATGATAGACCTCTATATGTACGCCTAAGGGCGAGAAAGAAGAGCCGGAAGCAACGGAACAAGAGCCGCAGAATTATTGTGATAATAGTAAGACGGTCAATGCAAATGCCGCAGGATGGAGTCTGGCGTCTAGAAGATGAAGAGCTGATTGATGCGACGCGACGGGAGTCGGAGTATGTAACGTGCAAGTGAGGTGAGGATATACGAGGGAATGACAGTGACTGAATCTTGGGATGTAGATAGATAGGAAACTGGGGATGCAAGGGTGCAAGTGTGGACGGACCGTGCCATTCGACTCTTCAGATACCAACTCTGGAACTAGGACAACATCACGATTACTACTTGTACATTGATGAATTCATGCTTCATGCTTCTGCTTGATGCTTTCTGCCTCGTATTGGGCAACATTCTCACTCACCCAATCATCCATCATCTCGGTATCTCATCATCCATCTTTCGGTTATATGAATCAAATCGTGATGACAATCTTCCCATTCGTCCGCCCCTCCCAGATGTCCTTCAGCCCCTCATCCGCCCGCGCCAGCGGCAACACCTTGCCAATGTAAGGCTTGATGTGTTTGGCCGCCACAAAGCTTAGGAGGTCGACAAACTCTTCTTTCGTGCCAGCGTACACTCCGGTCAAATTGATCTGGTTGACAAACAGGTGCAGTAGATCGATGGTCACATTGGTTGAGCCGCCCTCTGAGTGAATGCCGCATGAAACCACCGTCCCGCCGGGCTTCACGGAAGCAAGAGAGTGAGAGATTGTCGTCGCCCCGGATGTGTCGAACACGGCGTCGACGAGTCCCGGTAGCTTCGCAAGAGGCTCGAATGTACGTTCAGCACCGAGCCTCGCTGCAAGCGCACGTTTAGCTTCCGTGCGACCAGTGGTCCAAACCCGGTAGCCGGCGGCCGATCCCAGTTGGATCAAAGCAGTTGTCACACCTGTCACAGGTCCATGAGCATGCGGAGATCAGAGAAAGACGTCCGGAAGACACCAAAAGGGTACGTACCTCCAGATGAACCTTGCACCAGAATGGTTTGACCAGCTCGGAGTTTCGCCTGCGTGAAGAGCATCCTGTACGCCGTCAACCAGGCAATACCCATCACACTGGCTGAATTGGCATCCAATTCCTTTGGTCTCGGAACGGCGTTGCGTTTCGGTACCACAGCATACTCTGCCAGAGTCCCCTGGATCTTTTCCGAGAAGACGTGTCGGGCAGGATCCAAAGTCTCATCGCCTTTGAAGTCTGGATCACCCATAGCCGGATAGATGGCGACCTCGGTTCCGTCTTCAAGCACTCCGGCGCCTTCGTTACCGAGAATGATGGGAAAGCGAATCTCGGCCAGTCCGATACCACGCAAGGTGAAGATGTCGTGGAAATTCAGTCCGACCGCTTGCATCTTGACTCGGACCCATCCATCCTGCAGGTCAGGGACGTTTCTCTCGACGATTCGAATGGATGACAGTGGATCATGGGGACTGGCGGCAGCCGCATACACTGTCCGCATGGTCGACTTCCGAGGATCGACGTCGCCCATTCTGAGATGATGGATTTTGTCATCCTTAACCGTGGCAACGAGGAACAAGTCGAACGGGTCGTGAATGCCAAATTCCTTCACGAAGTCCCCATCCATCAGAATGTGCGTAAACGACGTGCCATCACCTCGGACTTCTTGTCCCAGGACTTGGACTCGACCGTGGTGGTCAAGAATTCCATGCTCACAAAACATTCGAATTGCATCGCCTGTAAATGTCTTCCCATCGTCCACGATTTTGGCATCGGACGAGAAGGCGCTCAGCATGGTATCAAACTTGGCGTCATTGATGCCTTGGAAGAATCGATCCACGGGCGCATGAGGGGACGCCATAATGAGAGATGTTTTTAGAGTCTTGGAGTTCAGATGCTGAGCAGTCGATAGATCAGGAGTCAATATTTATACTCATGAGAGACATCGAAATGAATATTCTCCACCACTGAATCCTCGCAGAGTGATCGCATTGAACCAGTTAGGTAAGCATCCCTGCGATGAATCCGAAATTGTTGTTGGCTGAGCTCACGTGAGTGTAACTCGTCCGTCGCCGGATAATAAGCCAGCACGCTGTGGCATTTGATCAGCCGTCACCAAGACGCAGGGATCATAAGGTCTTCCGTTTTGAGGTTGGTTGAATAAGCCATGGGCGACTGCTGCTCTCCGACCCTTGAAACAATCATCCGTCATCCAATAAATCGGTGCGGAAAATCGACCTTGTGCTGTAGATTGTCGGCCTCTAGCCATGACAAGAGTGCGTTGTAAGCAACTTCTCGATGATTGTCAGTCGAGCCATCAATGTTCTTTGTCCTATCTGTGGTGGCATGGGAATCAGGATGGTGCTGTATCTCCTGATGAAAATCAGAGCCAGACCCATCGCTCGCCGGAGGATCCACTCCCTGTTCAATGCTGCGGGTTGGCTCTAATCTGGGGGCAGTCCTAGGCAGATCAACACTCCGCAGCCGGCTCATGAGCGAGCTGAGGTCGGTGAGAACGTTCGCACAATCTTTGGCGTATGCCTTATTGCTGCTCTCATCCACACCGAGGACCGAGATCACAAAACTGACTTCTTCATAGTCCGCTTGTGCCTGGCTATCGACCAAGATCTGGTAGAGCTGCAGGGCCAGAGCAGAATTGAACAAATAATGCACACTCGAGATTGACAGTCTGGCGGGACGCTGTAGGCTGAGCAGGCGATGCCACAGTTCGACGTTTCGCCTGGCCGCGTCAGCGCAGAGTTCAAGTTCGTCTCTGTGAGATATCTCATGGCCGCTTGTTCGACCGTTCAGCAGCATGTCTGCCGTGACCCTTTTCACATTGATGAATAAAAGAGGTCGCACGGCGAGAATGAGAAGCTGATATTGTCAGTACCTGCCTAGTTCAAGGTTCAATACTTTCTCACCTGATTATGAGCCATGTGTAATTCTGCGACAGCACGATCCTTGCTCAAATTCTCCTCGGTTCCTTGCACAACGAGAGGCAGGTTGTCACACCACGAACTCAGCATTTTCAGAGACTTTTGGATACGGATGGTGGTCCTCAGAGGCTCTTCACTCTGGCGCGATATGTCATAAACGTTGGAGACGATATAGTTCGATACCCGGGCGAGGTCGATATGAGCTCGAAGGCCAGCAGCCGGGGGCAAAGCACTTTCAATCGTCAGTGTCACTTCAACCTCTATTGAATAAGTTGCAATAATACGTGGATTCACGAGGCAGGTCAAGTTTGATCGCATCGTCTGGAATCAATACTGGTCTGCCCATCAGACAGCTCAGAAACCTGTATATTTGTCAGAACCCGAAATCAGCATATATAGCAGAAGGCTCAAGGCTCACCGATCCAACACATATACTGTCCAAAACAGCCTCTTGCCTCTCTCATCGACCATCCACGCACGGTGAACTCCATGAACAATGAGAATATGCATTGCGAAACTGATGTAGATGTAGGCTGCGTCGCGCCGGTTATTGTTCAGGAGATAAAACCCCAACAGCGCAAGAACGTTGGCATCATTGATGATAGAATCATCAAGAGGGTTGCCGATCATGTTTCTTGCCCTCGCAAAAAAGGTTTGGCCGAACTCAGACTCCCATTCCGGCCCACAGCTCGGATTGAACTGACAAGCGACGGCAAATGCGGCGTTAGCTGTGACCATGACGGGGCTCGTTTCAATCGGGCGGACTCCATCGACATAAGCCTGGTATTCGTCCAAGAGTGCTTGCGAATCGACCCAATAATAGATGCCTCCCGAATTGTAAGTCCCCTCGCCGTCTTGAGCCGAGTATCGAAGCTCCGACAGCATGGTGATTGCTTGCTCTTTTGTCGGAAGCATCATCGGGTCTACAGTCGAGGTGAGCAGAGGCCGGCTGTCATGAGTTTGGTATCGTCCGAGAGCCGATATGAAAGCCGTCGTGTCAGGATTCGCGGCTCCAGGCCAGCTGCCTTCAAAAGCGAGGGGAAACACGGTCGCCATGTACTCTCGGAGGTGGTTGAGGAAAGTAGCCCCCGATGATTCCCCGAGGTACCTCACAACGCCGTCAGGATCCTGGAGGATTCGACCTTCTCGTAACTGCTGAGAGTCCTCTGCCATGTCCTGATCGGTTTCTTCCTGGCTCTGGCCGGAAGCATTGTCTTTGGCATGGAGGTGGTGGATCAATTTGTCCCTATCCCCGGCCGATGGAATGACTTCGGCGAGAGCGCGTTCAAGCATAGCACATTTGGCATTGAGTGCATCTCGTTCCCTACGGGAAATTGAAACCATCTGCTCAGCTTGAGGATAGACGCACTCGCGCGAAGACTTGCGGCACCTGTCGCAGGGCTGGCCTCCGGAGCATTTTGCGCGCCTCAGGTTGCAGCTGTTACATCTTCACATGCAAAATTGAACGTCAGTGCGCTGAAAAAAGCAGAGTCAAAGACACTCCTACGCTTGAACCACCCTTTTCCTTGCTTCGGGTGCAATTTTATGTCGTCGGGGATTGACCGGGAGGCGTTTCATGTTAGGCGAGCCTGGTGCCGACATTGCAAGGAGGCTCTTTGCCGCGTTGTCGACATGGCCAACAGATCACACGAGATGGTGAGATGAGAGGTGCGAAGAAGCAATACTGTGAGCCCGCCAACCACTCCCCCTTCAGTCGCAACGGGCGGTTATGATGAAGTTGAGCTGGAGGTTGAGATGAGATGAGATCAGCATCCAGCATTCATCAGTTCAAAAGGCGAGTCGCAATTGCGCATTTGCGCCCGTCACATTTGCGGAAGGTCTGCCGAACCCCTTCTTTCGCTCTCTCGTCTCTTGTACTTCTGCTTCACTTCTTTCACCAACGATGTACCTTATCTACACTCATCAATGCTCAACCAACATCCTCAAAGATATCGCTGTCTGATCCCTGGCTGCAAGAGTCCGCTCCCAATCATCGACCCCGGCCAGCTGAACCACGCCTTGCTCGTGCATTCACCTGTATGACCGTCGACGGCCTCTGAGAATGTCCCGTCCCAGAACATCGCTCCGCAAATCTTCCTCCAAGCTTCTGCTTCTCCCAGACGGTTGCCAGTCATCTGAGCATATCTCCAGCCTTGAAAAAATCCTAGCGGCCACGGACCCGGGGTGTGGATGCTCCCCAATCCACCAAATGGCCCTTCGCCGTAATAGCCCCTTTCGTTCTCGACTGAGAAGGCAAATTCCATCGTGTTGTGCCACGCTTGCTTCTGGATGTCTTCTTTGACAAATCCCCAGACTTGAGCAAACAGCGTCGGAAGGTCATTCGCGTCGTGGTAGAAAGTGCGGTGACCTTGACCATCAACGAGGTAAGAGAATATGGGCATCCCTGACTTTGCATGGAGGCACATGAAGTGTTTCAATGTAGAAGCACGCACGTCTTCTGCCAACTTGGCCACCCGTTTCTTCATTTCATAACACTGGACCAGCTCCGCCGTCATTTTCGACAGCCTCGACAATGCGTGCCAGAGCAAGATGTGACTGGAGAAGTGGAAGGGATATTCGACGGTATCATCTGCAGGCGTTTCATCTGTCGCAATCAACCCTGTAGACAGCTCTCTCTTCGATTCTATCACCTTCAAGACTTGCGGGATGACATCTGACATCAGGATCTCCTCGACGGTGGCTCGCTCCTCTGGAAATGTGTCCCAGAAGTCACAAATTTCTAGCAGCGGATAGCATTGTTGGTCAAGTTGAAACAATGCTCCATCCTTCGGCCTCCCTGTGGTGAGATAGGACCGATGCCAGAACTGATGCGGCCGTTGAGCATACCGATAGATCCAGATCAGATGACCTTTCACAGTTTGTTTGATGGCATGCGAGTACGATGGCGCAGTTCGAGCGTCCGCCAACGCATTCAGGCTCTTGTACACGTCGATCAGAAACCGAACCTGCCAGCTACGATGGATTAGCAGCGGTCGACGCGGGATGCTCGAACATACTAGTTGTCTCTCATCCATCCTAATGGCAAAGCCACGTGGTCAGTGACCAGGCAGACGGCGTCCTTTGAAGGATCAAGCGGAACAGCACAGTTGCCGAGGATATATTCGAGATTTCTTCGGATGATGAACCTCCCAAGCTTCTCCGGTGTCGACCAGACCGATGGCAGACCGACCGATTGGACAACCTTCGCATTCCCAAAGTCCTGGTATGTTACTCCTGGCCGCAGAGCAAATCTTGCTGTCAACGTCCTTGATGCTCTGGGTGGAATTTCCAGCCACTGCGAATAGTAGGCCTGCACCCGCGAGTTGACGAAGCATTGTTGCTGAACGGCATTGTCGAGGTTCACCAAATTGCCACTGTCTTCGAGACACCCTTGGATGTGTGCACCCAGATGTGGATTCACGATCAAGAACCCCGACCCATTGTCTATCACGGAAATCTTGTTTTCCGATTTTGGCAATGGAATCGGCCCGCCCTCGGTCAATTGTCCGTACGAAGCTCGATTGATGCTGATTCCGAGATCCATAATGCATCTGACGCTGGCCACGGCGTCACTGCAAGATGTGATTTGGGAAGACTGAATGATCTGTCCATCCTTGCTGACCCGTAACGATGTGGATATCACAAATCCATTCGACATGTTGTAAGAAGTTTTGGCTCGGCCCAATCCGTCAAGAACGACCTCAACGTTCAAAGCCTGAACATCGAAGCGCAGGCCAAATCCAGGAGTACCTCTCTTGATGGATTCAAGCATTCGAGCCCTGTGCGTTCGTACATATGTTGGCTGTCGGAATTTCGTCCCATCAAACTGCTCAAATGGTTCTGCGAGCACGATACCATGTTTCGGATGAAAAACGCTGGTTTGCAGAATCTGTTGACCGTATCAGCATGTCGAACGATTTCAGGTCGAACCAATTCATACCGTTCCCAGAATATCTGTCGACAGGGAAACACCATTAAATCCAATGTCAAGTGTCTTTGACGGCTTGTTCGAACCTGTCAGGTGTATAGACATGATAGTTGAATCTGCCCGGGAGCGAATGTTTCCAACACTGGCACCGCTACTCCGTCCACATAGCCAGAGGTCCACGCCGGAACTACTATTTAGAAGGCAGGATCTGGTGAGAGAAGACAGTGACCAGCTGGAGACGCCGTTTGCACCCTCAGCTGGTTCTTGCATTGTGGCTTGCGGGTACACTTCCCGACCCTCACCAACATTTCGTCGGATACCAGTCAGCACAAGCCGACGTCGATCCAGGGATCAGCTCGAATCAGTGGTCAGCGGGCAAA
This sequence comes from Exophiala alcalophila, assembly GCA_001599775.1. Classification (NCBI taxonomy): domain Eukaryota; kingdom Fungi; phylum Ascomycota; class Eurotiomycetes; order Chaetothyriales; family Herpotrichiellaceae; genus Exophiala; species Exophiala alcalophila. The sequence continues at coordinate 3,669,292 of BCHY01000001.1, forward strand.
CCTTGTCGCACAATCCGACGTCTTCATCACGACCGACGTCGACGGGTTTCGGTTGCGCTCGCCTACGATCCACGTCTGCATACCCCAGAAAGTGTGTTCGCTACCGGAATGTTGGTTAGGCTCAGGGTACAGCAACCGGCTTGATCTCGCAGCTTGGATGGTAGAATCATGATATAAATCTGGTTCTTAAACAGGGTGAGGCGAACTCGCTTCAGGTGGATCTGGACGACGAAATCCTGAGAACGACAGCTTGGATCAGCTTCATTTTCTCGACTGTTCAATCCTCTTTTCCCAAATGACAGAAAAACAAGGGCTAGATCACATCGAGGCGGGCTCGTCCTTCCATCATGGCAAACCCGACGGAAAAGACGACGTGCCTGAGGGCCACGTCCCCATCAGCAATGAAGAAAAGGCGCTTAGCCGGGCCTTGAACAGAAAGCTTGACTTGATCCTTCTGCCTTTCCTGTCACTCCTCTATCTCTTCAATGGCTTGGACAGGGGCAATGTGGGAAACGCCGAGACACAAGGTACCTAGCTATTTACCAGCCGTCAGAGACCAGCTAACGGGGATTTAGGCTTCACAAAGGACATTGGCGCTCATCCGGACGATCTAAATCTGGCTGTGAGCCTGTTCTTCATCACCTTTGTGTTGTTCCAGCCTCCATCCGCGGCCGTGGGCCGGTGGATGGGCGCAAAGAACTGGGTTCCCATCATCATGGTAAAAAAAACAAGCGCAGTGCCAGAAATGGTTTTGATTGACGAACTTGTAGTTCTGCTGGGGCATTCTGACAATCTCACAAGCCTTTATCAAAGGAAGAGGTAGATATACACCTACATTCATCCATTCGCAAATTCATTCTCACATCCGAGACAGGGGCCCTCATCGCCACAAGATTGCTCATTGGCCTCTTCGAAGCAGGATTCTACCCGTGCTGTGTATTCTATCTGTCCACCTTCTATACCCGCTTTGACCTTGCCGTGCGCATTGGACTGTTCTACGGCCAATATGCCGTCGCCGGTGCCTTCTCCGGTTGCATAGGTGAGTGATCCGCAATCCAGTATCATCTGGCCCGGCCAGCAAGCTAAACACACAGGATCAGCATATGGTGTTTTCCACATCCACGGCGGCAGCCTCAAAAACTGGCAGTACCTCTTTATCATCGAGGGCGCCGCCACCTGCATCATGTCCTTGATCGCGTGGGTATGGATGCCGCTCGGTCCCGGGAGTGCATGGTTCTTGCAAGAAAAGGAGCGCACCTACGCGGCGGAGCGGATTCGCCTCGACAACGCCATGTATTCGCAACACACGTACGGCGACAGCGGGCTCGAGGACGACAAGCTAACCAGACGGGACGTGATCGAGACGGCGAAGGACTGGAAGCTCTGGTACGTGCTGTTCTTCAACATCCTGGCCAGTGTCCCGGGCCAGGCTTTCTCCGTCTTTCTCCCACTGGTGGTCGCCGGATTGGGATACTCCTCCATCGAGGCGAATTTGGTAAGTGCACGACGCACATGCGCAGAAGACAGCGTCTAATTACGATCGTCAGATGTCCGTCCCTCCCTATGTCTGTGGAGCGGTGGGGTTATACATTTTTGCACTCAGCTCCGACCGGAAGTAAGTTGGAGATCTCTCCGTCCACGGGGCAGGACATATGGTTCGGGAACCCATCTGCTGATAAGTTGACGCAGGAAAGAACGAGGCTACCACATCTTCTGTGGCCTCCTCATCGCTCTGGTCGGCCTCATCATCACAGTGACAGTCCACGGCCATGGAGGGAAGTACGCCGGCTTGTGCATCCTGCTATTTGGGAGCTACGTGTCGGCACCACTGACAGTCGCGTGGCTAAGTGGAAACACGCCCGGTGAGTGAGGATATTCTCGATCTCTCTTGTCGGTGCCACGTGGTCGAAGCGACACGTTCACTAACGTTTTCGATCGCAGAGCCTGGCAAGAGAGCCCTCGTCTTAGGCGTCAATGGATTCGGCAACCTCTCTGGCGTTATTGGCTCTCAGCTGTTCCGCAGCTCCTATGCACCGGACTATCTGATGTGAGTTTCTCGCGGGACCTGCCATATCTTATGCGTTGGGACAATGATTAAGGTTTTCCTCTCACAGACCATTCTACGTGACATTGGCGTTCATCGCAGTCGCGCTGGCTGGGTACCTGGCGTATCGCTTCACCTTGGCCGCCGTCAATAGGAGACGACAGACCAAACTGGCCGCCATGACCCCCGAGGAGATTGAGAACGAGAGGACCACACCGTTGAGATACGCGGATCGGAAATATACCTTCATGTACGGCCTGTAATCCCCACTGACTCGATAGGGGCGATGTCCGTGAGTTATTCAATTCAGTCTGCCTCGGGCCGGGGTCAGGGGAGAGAGATAGACTTTCAAAAGGTATCCACTACAGCCGTCAATTAACGAAGGTCTCGCCAACCACCCCCAGGAGATGGAAGCCATCCTATAGAAAAGTGGCCCAGTTAGCGGACGGCAATTGGTGCCCGCGCTTTTAATCTGAAAGTTACAATCCCAGAGGTCAATGCGAGCCAACAACGACAATGGAGGGAAGACTTCCCTGATTATCACCCTTTGGAGGGCGCCCACCCCTGCAAGGCTGTGTGCTGCGTTTCCTTCATCTTGAGAACTTTGCTCGATCGCTGTTGTAAGTCGACTCCCTCTCTGCAGAGCGCTGGCATCACTAGGAGTGCTGACGGGTATCTAAGAACTACGGGCGTGTTTCGGACTTGCGACTATCAAGGCACAATGTCGACAACAACCACAATCCCAAAGACGATGCTGGCATGGCAGAAGCATCTTGGGAGCAATAAACCGGTATGCCCATCGAAGGAAAAATTTCTCTCCTCGTTTCCAACAAATGGGAGAAATTCGGCAATGGAAACGAACCTTGTGTTGACAAAATCCTGATAGATTCGTGTTGAGGTTCCCGTGCCATCCGCGCCGGACAATGGGTTGCTGATCAAAATCCATGCTGCAGGAGGTATGTACCGTTCCGTCCCCGTCCCTCCTCCATTCCTCCATTTCCCCGAGGAGATGAACGATCCTGTTTGGATGGAATGGAACGGAATTCTGAAAATGGGCTCTTTCTTTTCCCTTTAGTCTGCCACAGCGACGTGACTCTGTTGAATATGACGACGCCTCCTGCGCCGATGGCCCCGGATAACTATACATTGGTGAGAACAAAGCCCGTCCTATTCAACGTAGTCCTCTTGGGTGTGCGTCTGTCTTGACTGTCTTGACTAACCACCATCAACATCCAGGGCCACGAAGGTTGCGGCGAAGTCGTCTCTGTAGGATCGAGCGTCACAAAGTTCAAACCAGGCGACATGATATCCGTCCTCCCCGTACCAGGGTGCGGCGCGTCGACGTGTTCCGAATGCACCAACGGCGTCCCTCAGATCTGCCACCGAGAAAAGGCCTACGGGATCGGCCACGACGGTTCCTTCGCTCCATACGTCGCCATCTGCGAAAGAGCCGCGGTCCCCCTGCCCAGCGGGATCAATCCAGCCGCGGGAGCCGTGGCGACCGACGCCGTCATGACATCTTACCAGGCGGTAGTGCGTCGCGGGAAGGTCCAAAAGGGCCAGACGGTCCTACTATTCGGACTCGGCGGGCTGGGCTTCAACGCCCTGCAGATCATACTGCACATCGGCGCCAGAGTCATCGTCTCGGACCGACGGCAGGAAGTTCTCGACGAGGCGGTCAATTTCGGCGTCAAGCCTGAAGACGTGATCCCCGTGGGGACGACGAGTATCCCCCAATGGATCCAGCAGAAGCAAATCTCGGTCGATACCGTCATTGATTTCGTCGGGGTGCCAGACACATTCAGCGCGGCTTTGGAAAGCGGTGAGTGAAATCTTTCATCTGCATCTGCATCTCCGTCTCCCTCTCCCTCCCCCTTTGGCCTTTTGGGTGGACTTAACTCACACATCTATCCGATAATCCCTAGTCCGCCTAGCCGGCACAGTCGTCCTCGTGGGCCTCCTCGAACCCAACCTGAAACTCGACTCGATGGTCGCCGTGCGCAAACAGCTCGACATCCTCTGCAGCTACGGCGGGACATACTCTGACCTCGCATCAGGACTGGATCTGATCGCAAAGGGGGTCCTCAAACCGCAGGTCGTCACAGCCAGTCTGGCGAAATTCCCGGAGGTCTTGGACGATTTGCATGCGGGCAAGATCAAGAGCAGGATTGCTCTCATTCCAGAAGGGATGGAATGAGGAATGAGAAGGAGACTCCACGGGGGAGACGTGACGTGACGTGGTGCTTTCGATCCACATGTTCCCTAGGTGTCCAGTAGGATTGGGCTATCCGTGTCCAAAGTTACAGTACTCGGCAGGTAGTTTCCTGTCACTCGCGCCCTCCGGTGGTGGAAAGAAATTTCCACCCGTTGAAATGTCAATCCGTGGCTGGCTGGCGGGCGGCTGATATCCGACGTGGACATCCTACACTCCGTACCTACTTTTGTACCCTTGCACTCCACGCAACAGAGCTCCTTGAATGCCGTTCGGTCCGCTCCGTCTTGACTCCATGATGGATGTGTGCGTGTCTCCCGGATACGAGAGGGAGCCGGAATACTTTACTTTCCCATCCGCTCGTAGCCCCGGGCCTGTAACAAAGTCATCCCCGTCCCCGTCCCAGACTCGCAGGGGATTGATTCTAATACGACGCGAGGGAAAAAGAAAACCATACAGTAAGTAGAGTTCAAGCCGCCCAGTCAGTCCAAACACTCCGGGGACTTCACTTCTAGTCCTTCCGGGGAGGAAAAAAGAAGCAGTATCGGGCCTATTTGGGCGTTGTTGAAGTCGCCTCGCTCGGGGGACAGGCTCACTAGGCAGGCAGGGGTCTCAACTCTCGGGGGATAGGAGCCCCGGTTACAAGAGTAGTACAGTGCATACAGGCATACATACCCAATCAGCGAGACTTTTTCAGCTACGGGACCGCAGAAGAGGGCGTCCGTTGACTCTTGAGAGGTCTCGCTCGATCCCTTTTGGACGCCGTCAGAAGTTCAACTCTGGAGTCTTGACATGTTGACAGGCACAGTTACTAGTACAATATAGGTCGATTGCGTTTGCTGGAAGCCGGGAGAGCCTGGGAGCCAAGATTACCCTTCAGTAAAGCGGATTCTGCGTGACCTCGTGTACAACAAGGACAGGCTTCTGCATGGTGTCATTGGCAAGCAAGTCGCCAAGCTGAAAGGCTGCCGCTGCCACGTAGGGTACATACGTACTTCGTAGGTACCAAAGGCTCCAATGGCAAGGATCACGGTTGACTCCATGATTGAGTTGGCCACTGGCCAGTAGGAGGCACTGGACACACCTGTGACAATCGGCCTGCCGGAAAGTTACTGAGGTAAGAAAACGCCATAATTTCCTTGCTGAGCGTGGAAAAATAAGTTGCAACTTTGTGATTGGGAAAGGCGACCGGAAAAGTTAAGCGGACAGCTGGCCAGACAGCGACACTCGGTGACGCTCACTGACGCTCGGTGTCGCTCTGTGAGGTGACTTCGAGTTGGAGTTGAAACTTGGAAGCCTGGGGGTGGAAGGCCAGTCAGCACTGAACAGCTGTCTCAAGATGCATGACCAGGGATCAGTGCTGCATAGAAGATGCCTGGACCTCGGATGTGGCAATGGATATCCGAACTTTCAATAGCAATCGCAGAGCCGCATGTCAGTCCTGAGTGTCATGACTGCACAGTCTACAGCGCAACCTGGAATCTGGATGCCCTCGTGGTTAATGTCGGACTGTCAAAAGCCCCAACCCAAGTTTTGACTGGGTGTATTTGCTCCAAGTGAAGACTATCAGGTCAGATCAGAACAATGCATCCACCCCCTCGGTGAGGACGTGGTCGTAGTTCTCCCTATTTTCGCCCTTTACAGCAATGCCTTGGTGGAAAGATCAGGTTGACGACGTCAAAGCCAATCGTCTTGCACGACAAGGTCGATCTGTTTGGTCCTTTGGAGGGATGCGTCCGAAGCCCACAGTCCAGAGTCCAGAGTTGGTCGAGCGAGGCCGAGACCCTGTCACAGGCTGGCTCACGGCCCGGGGCGCCGATCAAGTGACGTGCGTTCCCACACGAGCGTCCAGACGAAGTCGGAGATGGGTACCAGTAGAGTACTGTACTCGTGTACACATGAGGACCTGGGCAGGGCTCGTCAGCGGGGCGCAAGCCACGAAACCCTATTGTACATACCTGGTCCCTCTGCAGTACTTTTTCAGTCAGCATATCTTGGCCATGTGTAGATGCAGGTGGCATGGCTTATTGCCACGAGTGGTGTGCTTCCCATCGCCGATATGGAGGAAGGCAGTCAAAGAGAGAATCTCAGTACCGCGCTACCAAGCAACATAACACTTCCCAACAGCCCCGTTGCTGTCACCGTAGCCAGCCTGTCAGTCGCAGAGCACTGCCAGGGATTGCTGCAACTTGAAAGTGGCAAAGCTCCAGGCTATGTGCCTCCGGATACAGACAGAAGACAAGGGGAGCCGGTGTGCCCATTCAGACCTTCATTCAGCTGCGCCATGTCGTGGTGGAAGGCCGCTTCTAGTGCTGCTGGGATCGTCTGCCGTCAGCCCCCCTTTTGGCAAGGTCCAACATTGAGGAGTGAGATGGTAGGTATAAAAGGTGAAAGACGTAAAGAGAGTCTGCTCAAAGTCAGCGCATGAACCTTTTTCATTCAGTCAAAGCAGATCAATCATCCACTCCAAATTTTGGCAACCTTCGGCCGAAGCCCATTGAATCGTATCCGAAAACATTGGTTCCATCTGACCAAGGGGAGAACATGAGTCTCAACAACGTGTAAGGCCAGAATACCTTACCCTACCACCTCAGAAAGCTGATATTTCAATTTGTCTTGTATAGCATCGTCCTGCTCAGGCTCACGCCCGAGGCATTGGCCAACCTCCCTCAACACGACGTGCTGGCAAGCTTCTGCCAGAGCGAGCTGACTGTTGGTGATCGGCTTTTCTTTCCGACAGTCAATGGAAACACCAATGTTCGTGTCAAACCCGATGCCAACAAAGCGGGCAATGCTGCTCAAGGCGCGCCCAGAGACGATGCGAGCCGCCTCGCCTTCGAACGCTTGGCCTCATTTATGGCTTCTAACACGGACTGGAACATGGTTATCGACGCAATCGCGGCGTGGGAAAATTACGGCTGACTCCGGATAGGGGACAGACCCAGCGTCGAATTGCATTGTGTGAGCGTTTTGTCAGTCCGGTCTTGAGATGGTGAGGTTGATCACTCGAGAGCCAGTGGTCTCAGAATATGCGTCTGTAATGGATGTTTCCAGAAAGAGGAGAGACAGATGGTCATTGGAAAAGTTGTTCGTTCATACCTCCGGCCTCCACCGCCCTCAAATGCTCCCGAAAAGAATCGGATCAAACAGAAAAACTCTCGTTTCAGGCTGGATGGGAGAACATGATGGATTCAGATACATAGACGCTTGCTCAGTGTAAACTCACCATGTTGTCGGCAACGTTCAAAGACAGAGAATATCTTGTGCTCGCTATTCCAAAATCGACGTCGTAATTATCTCATTGTCCTAGATCTTTCATCCTATCTTTTTCTCGATCTTCTTGAAGAACTTCCCAACTCCCTTCTCGAGACGCTCGGCTTGCGAGGGCTTGTGTTGGGAGCCCGACGGCTTCGGCTTCGGCTTCTCGTGGTGGTGCGTGTGATGTTCAACTTCAGTAGGACGGTACACCTGGTTGTGAATGTCGTACTGGCTGGCTTCTGCCGCTTGGGTTTGCGGTTGATTACTGTATTGGTAGTTTGAGTAGCCTCCTACGGGCGCTGGTCGAGGAGGTGGTGGAGAAGACACCTGACCTCCGGCAGCTAAATAGTCTGGATACTGGGGCTGGACGTGCTGGAGGGGTTTGTGAGGGCCACCATTGATGGAGGAGTAGAATTGTGTCCCGGGAGTCTGCACAGGAGGAGAAGGTGATTGTTGACCGAAGATGTGGGCATTTGGATCCCCATTCGACGGAGCGTATGTCTGAGCGGCCATGGACGGGTGGCGGCTGTGGGCATCTGGGCTGGTCCCAGGTCCAAATCCACTGGCTATAGATGTTCGAGGAGACGGTTGGATACCAGATGCAGCCACTTGCGCGCTGAAAGGCGGTTGGATTGTTGAAGCTGCTTGGGGACCAAACGATGGCTGTATTGTCGCAGCTGCTTGAGGGCCGAAGGATGGTGGAGACGCTTGCGGTCCAAACGAGGGTGCTGAGACCGATCCGTATTGACCATACTGGCTTGGTTGAGGCCCCGGCACGCCACTGAAGGATGGATGATGCGCTTGTGGACGACCATAGGCATCAAGCTTCGCTGCCGTTGAGAGCCCAGTACCGTCTGCCGCGTCAACGGGAGGGGGGGTGTCCTCACGGTGGGCGATGGGCTCGGGCGCGGCTGGGGCGGCTGGATTGTAAGCAAGCGGAGTGTAGTTTGTCGCTGACGATGCTGGAGCTTGGGCGGAGGAGGCGCTGGCAGTGACAGAGGTAGGAGAGGTTGAAGCAGCATTCCCTGGAGGTGAGCTCTGCTGAGCTCCTGGAGGTGGTGGGGGTGGTGGCAATGGGATAGGCTGTTGTACAACGGGATGGGCATCGTGATGGCGATCCTTATACGCGGGATCAGAGATGGCGACCTCCTCGAGATTCTTGACAACCGGACTGATCACATCGTGATGCTCCGGTTCCTCGTGGGCATCGTCCAAATCGACATCCAGTTGATGGCGCTGGAGCAGTCTCTTGAAAATGTCCACAATCAACTTTGCGTCCTCTTGACCCCAGAAGTAGACGTCGATCGTGTGTATTCTGTATCTTGTGGTGCCTGGATCTCGCGGATCAGAACTTGCCAGCCGCCATTCATCGGGATCTCTCCCTGCTCGGGCAGATGCAGGGGAAGTATCTGGTGACCGAGCCTCGCCATCGACGACCAGCGTCAGAAGAGTCGGGAAGCGGTGGGAATTGACAACCTTGACACTGTCGAGAAAGCCGTTGAATGCGGCCTGGTCGGGCGTGCCGGGATTGATGGCGACCTCAACGCGGCTGGTCTGTCTCGTGGAATTGTAGTACAGGTAGAAATATGAGGCTTTGTCAAAGCGGTGCAGGGCCGGGCGAGGGCTTGGGGGCGCGAAGTAGGTGTGGATGTCGGTGTATCTGCAGAATGAGGATTTATCGTCAGCATGAGAGTCAAAGGAAGACAGAGAGCGGCCCTCACACTGTAGCGAGGGTCTCCTCGCCGGGGAACGGAGGCATAATGGGATTGCGAGTGACGAAACTGCCGTGGAGTCTGGAGGGGTTCAAGCTTTGAGGGCGGCACGGAGCGTCTGTCACATCAACATGATCCGTGGGTAGGCTGTTCAAGTGCAGAATGCAGAGTCGGAGGGCATCATACGCAAATATATTTGCAGAGACGGGCGTCTATCAAAGGTGTTTCAGCCGGGGCGACAACTTGTAAGTCGTACGTCGGTCTGTAGCAGGCGCCGCCGTGATGTGGCGTCGTGGCTGCCACTGTCATCAATCGTACTGTACTCCGTAGTTGCCGTTGGGCAATCACGATCGTCGTACGTGGCTGGTGTATGACCCCGCTGTCAGCCTTGCTGACTCACGTGCTCCAGCCTCGCCTCTCGTACGGAATGCGGCGGCAGATACGGAGTTCTGAAGGCCCGACCCGTTTCACCATCACCCATGGGCGAGATGCAGGTGGAAAGCCCTCAGCGGCATCTTACGGTCGTTCAGACTTCGACTTCGCCGCTGCCAACATTATTACTCCCACAGCGGTAGAGAAATGACCGGCGCTCAATGCCACTAACGAGACCTCCATCTAACCCAGCCGAGCACGCACCCAGTCGACCATTGCATTCTCATACTCCGCGACCTTTGACAGCTGCGGAAACGCCTTGAATCCATGGGGAACACCCTCGTGGAGCTTGACCTGCACGTCAACGCCCGCCTGTTTGAGCGCCTCGGCATAAGCCAGTCCTTCGTCTCGGAGGGGATCCATTCCTGATTCTCAATTCGTCAGCGCGAGTCCAGTACCGAGAAAGAGAGCAAGAAAGAAGCGCTGTGTCGCACTGTCTTTCCTGAGTGGCAGGGGGTACCGTACCGGCTACTTGGACAAGAGCGGGGGCGAGTCCTGCGTGCGACTCTGCCAGGAGAGGGCTGTGATACGGGTCTGGGACTGGGTTTGGGTTGTACAGGTCTTGGTCATTCAGTCAGCCAGCTTGGAGGAAGATGGGACCATACGTTGCAGCATGACGGTTGGCTCATGCTCAGGCCGGCACTCACCCATGACCCATTTCATGTTCTTCAGGTTGAGGATTGGTGCGTCCTTGTTTTCCTCAAAGCTCGTGTTTGGGTATTTGTCCTTTGGAAAGAAATTGGGATGGCATGTCCCGGGCAGGTTGAGGATCTGCCCGATGATTCCCGGCATGCCCTCGTCTCTGACTCGAAGAGCAACGCAAGCGGCCTGTTGGTGGTGATTAGCAACCTCGGGAGGGACTGAAGCATGTCCAAGACTGGCAGGGAATTGACAGACCAGGTTTGCACCCGCGGAGCCACCACACAGAATGATTCGCGTCGGGTCGATTTCCAGGCGATCAGCATTGCTTTGGCACTGGAGATCGGGTTTAATCAGCTTTGGGTTGATTTCCACCTTTGGAGTGATCCTTTTCGGGAGCGCGGGAAGACTCTCACCCATTTCAAGGCATCCCAACAGTCGTTAAATGCATATGGGTATTTGAACTCCGGGGCGCTGGGTCGTTTTGGTCAGTTCAGACGTCAACATGAACAGCCTCGCATGTGGGCCTGGGGAGGGGGAGAAGAGACAGTCTGTAGTCCACGGAGATCACACGACACTTGTTGAAGACACAAATTGCCCGAGCGCAGCCTTCCTCGACCCCGTGGTTCCCGAACACGAAGCCACCGCCGTGGAATAGGAGGCACATTGGCAAAACCCCCGTGACGCCCTTGGGCGAGTAGATCTGGAGTTCGACCTCTCCGTTGTCGGAAACGGGGATGAGTTCATGGCGGACGTCGATCTCGCTGAGTGATGGAAGCTCTGGACGTACGCGCGGCGGCTCCGAAGCCTCTGCGGCTCTCATCTCAGCAAGGGAGAGTTTCCAGAACTCCTCTTCAGCCGCGAGGATATCATCAACGATCAGGGCGAACTCAGGATCGATGGGGAGAGGAAAGGGAGCCATTTTGACGCTTGTCTGAAAAACGGCGATCCGACCACTGATATGGTGATGAGTAAGAGCGACTCGGATATGGAGTTGAGAAGGCCAATATCAGGTTCTGTTGGTGACTAGACAATCCATGCCTTCTCGCTGCAATGCACTGCCTGATATAGTGGTGCACTTCCTACGAGACAGACACATCTGAAGATATGTGTCGTCCGTTGCCGCGAGTGGTAGCAAGTATTTCCCGTGCAGACGTCGGTAAAGTAGTCGTGCCATTCGGAGCCCAGGGAGCTCGGACCCGCCAGCTGATTGTGCCTTGGCGGGTCACGAGTATGAGCACGGTGTACTCGTATGTATTGCCCTATCTCTTCATGGTCGACTCTTCCGTAGAAACCTCGTAGAGACCCGGCTTCAGGGAGGAAGGTAATCATCAAACTCAAAGGCCTCGGAAACCGCCTAAGCCTACCCTCGCATGACCACCACCACTGACAACCACCCATCGGCATAACAGCCCCATCGCACCAGCTCCTCTAAATGGGCACTCATGGGCACGGCGGCGCCATGCAGGAGAGGTTTGGCCAGAATCGGGGTCCTTCGCGATGGGAAGAGACTGGGGATCAGTTGGTGCAACGCCGTTCCGAGAGTCTGGGGTTGCTGTACTACAGAGGCCGCGCCTCGGAGCGCGGCCGGGGAACTCTGGCTTCCCGTTGCGACCGTGGGTGGGATTTGAGCTTGAAGAACTTTGATCTGAGCCTTGCTAGGATCTTGATCTGGTGCAGATGGTAAGTAAAGGCGGAGAGGGATACTCTTCATCTGGCCGGGCGAGGGGACGAGGGAGCCGTGAATCCTCGAGAAGGTCGGTAGGTCGTTGTCCTGCGTCGCGGTCCACAAGGCCTTGCTCTCTTGGGCCGATAGAGACATGATGGTCCTTGATGAGCCATACCTTAGAAATGCCGACTCCTTGACTGAATTGATGAACGCGTCGTGGAGGACGAGTGGAGTCGCGTCGGGCAGCATGGGCTTTTCCGGATCCGGCGTGAAATGCAAGGTCAACTTGAAGGGCAACGCAGAGAGGGGCTCCTGGTCGGGGCTGGCATCTTCAGTTGCCAGGACGTAGATGTCGTAGAGCAGCCCCAGGGGCAGATGCCATTTCAACGGGACGTTGTCGTAAGTAAAGTAGCCGGCGAACGGAGAGACGGTCGCAGGATCGGCGATTAGCGAGGTCGAGAAGAAGGCATGCAGGCGCGGGAGCAAGAAAGGCAGATAGGAGAGCCGCGGACATGCAATCTAGATGGAGGGTCAGTCTCTGTCTGCATTGACGGCGTATCTCGAAGACCTCTCTCGAGCACAGGACCGGGGACACACCAGGTATGGATCTGCGCGGTCGAAGGTTCGACACTCGGACGCAGCGAGTCGGATCTCCAGAGGCAGACGACCTTGCCAGACAATCCGTTGGAGGGTCTGCAGAGCCTCTTCGTGCACCATCGAAGGAGACGGATGGACGATGCTGATCGCTTGCCCGCCGATCAGTCTGAGGGACCCCGGAAAGGGGGCGGAAGACGCTGTGTTCACTCTGGGGGGAATGACAGAAACGGAGACAGATGGAACTCCGCAGTCGATGAGGATGGTGATGGTGATGCCAGATCCCTGACCTCCGCCCAAACAACGGCTCGGGCGTTGGCCGCCGTCAAAGCAACAATGTCGATCAGCCCAAATGAGGGAAACGGAACGAGCAGCAGGAACGCGAGGCACGGGAGCGGTTGGTGCCTGGCAGGATGAAATGAAGTCGGTGCAGATGGTGTTTGAAGGGAGACGCGAGTTGCCGGATGCGCGTTGAAGTTAAGTTGAAGTTGAAGTCGCAGTTGCAGGAAGTTGCAGCGGCCAAGAACTGCCAAACACCGCAAACAACGCAGCAGAGACAGAGTCGAGACAGACAGACAGACAACAACAACAACAACAACAACATCCATCCATCCATCCACGTTCACTACAACACTGACACGACACGGATACCTGCTTTGTCTGCTCTGGAACTCCGACTTCCAGCGGGATCCAACCTCGTATACGCACGCACGCTCCTCACTCCAGAAGAAGAGGTCTGCGGCTGCAAATACCGGTCCGTCCCAGGATGATCCATGCGGACGCTCAACACTCTGGTGAGCCTGACACTGCCAGTGTGGAAGCACAATTCCTTAACGCCGCGGAGGATCTACTGCTTTGGCCTTGTCTCACTCTGGTCTGTCTTCTTGTAGGTACAGAATGTCTCCTTCTGATGGGCGGGCAGGCGGCCAACCACTTCTTTCACGGGAATCCAGTCACACCCACGGCTTCCCAACGGTGCGGTTCTTACTGTTCTACGAATGGGACGTTTATCCAAGTCCTGGAGCCTGGCGCAGGGACCAAACCTTGCGTTTTGATATCTGCGAACGCAGACCTGCTTATTGGAGCCAGCTTCGGACAACACCACGACAGGTAAAGACTCCCTTCGGCTGGTGCCTGCCCCCCTCCAAGCCGGGTTCTCAGTCGGGGTGCACAGCATCATCCCTGGTCGGCGCAGAATCGACCCTGTCTGGGGCTGTGAGCCACTGTGCCAAAACCTGCCAAAGACGGATTGAGCTGTGTGTGACTCTGGGTATGGTGATCCCCGATGTCTGCACGTTGCGAGCCGAGAGCAAGGCACTACGAGCGGAACAGTAAGTTCTCATGGCGTTTTGAGCTTCCATTTCGGTAAATTCCAGACAAGACAATGGACAATTGAGACGTGTCATATCTCGCAACACGCCAACACTCAACAGTGGCGAATAAGAACGAGGAGAGCGCCTGCTGGCGGCAGGCTGGCTATCCGGGATGCAAGCCTCACGATAGTCAGTCACGTCTTGCGGCTTGCCCGAGGACTGAGTGCGAAGGTCCATGGAATCGAGTGACTCTATTCGGGGTTGTCAGCGATGAGGCTGGCTTCAGCTGGCGCATTCTTTCCTTGTTCCTTTCGGCGTAACGCGTCCTGCAGCTCATGCTCGGTCTGGGATCTTCCGTCTTCCGCGCTGTCACGGAGGAATTCGCACATTCATCATACTCGTTGGTCCTTGCCATCGCCATCGCCATCCGTGGTGAAGAGGATCAACGAAACGAGGGATCGCGGCTCTCGATTGGCGATGTGTTTGTCTTCTGCACATCTCCGCTGTTTATTCTTTTTCATCGAAGATCAGACAGCAAGGTCAGACTCAGGAGTGAGTACGTAACCTTAGCCACACATGCTTGCTACTCTCTCAGTGGCCGGGGACGCGCAGATGCTAGTGCCCAGTGGATTGGGGTCCGTGGAGTTGAAGACGTCTTCTGCGCTGTCTGGCTTCTGCTCTCTTGCAGCTGGCTGCTGGTGGTCAGCCAGAGGGGGCCTGGAGACTGGGGACTCGAGCATGGCCTCAGGCCTGACCTCATTCCCCTGCCCCTGTCAGCCGGTGGCATCCTCGCTTCAGCCTTCCCCGTGCCAATCCCAGACGAGCAGCCAGAAGAGACCTGCCTAAAACAAGGCTCGCGCCTTCATCGCGCCCGGCTTGTCTGCAGGGGAAGAGAAACCCTCGAAATGCCACTGGAGAGGCCCGGCGCTGGGCATTCGTCTTCAGTTCGCCTTCAGTCACCGGGCACTGTCACCAAAATGGCATCGATCAGATCTGTCAGTCCTTGTCTACGACTCTGACATCTGCTCAAGTTCGAGAATGTTCAATGTTCGATGTTGGATCGTCGATAAAGTGCTACCTCTGGAGGATCCCGACTCTCAAGACTCCGCCCGCCCCCGGTCCGTGGCCGCCGTCGATCCCTTGGGGGCAGTGAGCAGTGGGCACAATCTACGGACTCGGACCTCCAGTACGGAATACGGAATTCGCCTTCGAAAGTCAAAGGGAGGCGCTCTCGATTAAGGCCACTGCGTCACACGGGAATTCACTCGGCCGACGTCTGCACTCTCCACAGACAGTACGACGGAAGTACAGAATGGCTCTGCTCTAGCCCTTCCATGAAGACGCGATTGTCACGAGATCGGATCAAAAGAGCGGCAGCTTCGGTCTCCAACCGCGTCCGAGATCGACTAAGGACTTGTGCAAACTTCCCTCACATGGACTCTTCATTATTGGACCCTGATCCTTGGTTTCGACACCTGACAGTGGAAATACCCGTGGCATTGTGGCACTGGCAGCGGCAGCATTGACCACCTCACCTCATGTTTCCAATGTCCCTCCCAGGCTCCCGCCAGGCTCCCGGGCCCCAGCCTAGGGAGCCTCGAGGTCAGGGCCCCAGGACCCGGAAATGCCTCCTGCGTTGCCGCCGAACCCATCAGGCTTCAGCACATCAGCCATTCAGCCATGGCATCCTCCACCAGCCTAATCGGCATCCAGGTCCAGCGCGAAAGCCTCATGCCTCATTTCTCATTCTATCCCTGTAGGCTGCGAGCCTGTGACCCTACCTGACCCTGGGCTGGATCCCCCAGGTCCCGCTCCAGAGTTCAAGCAGCTAGAGGAGCTCCGCTCGCCAACCTTGCAGGCCAAGTTTAGCTGCTAACCTGCTTCTTCTTTAGCGACAAGCCCATCGCGCTCTGCTCCTGCGGCGATCTGAGAAGGGGAGCTGGCCACCAGGTGCAGCCTAGGGAGCTCATGCTCCCTGTCTCCCTCTGATTTTCCGTTGGTCGGATGATGATTCATGATCCACGGCCAGAGGCGTCCCCTGGACCCTGGCGGCTCTGGCAAGTGGCCCATCAATCTCAACGCATCAAGCTGCTTTGATCTCCCGTCACTGCACGTTGCTGGTTTCAACCGACAGCGCCCGGCTCCTCTATCCCGCTGTCAAACGGGGGGGTGGTAGCCTGGTAGGCTTGTCAGTCAAGCGACAGTTCTGTCTCCCCGAGCCACTAACAATCCTTCATACCTCGCTCTCAATCGTGTTGCAGGCTTGCAGCTTCTCTCCTCCTCTGCCACTCCCATTGAGGTGCAAGACCGCATCATCATGCGCGTGAATCTCTTGTCCTTTCGCATCCCCTGTCCCTGATGTCCCTGGTGTCGCTTCTAGCTTTTCAGCTTCAAGACAGCTCTGCACCTTATCTCTCAGAGTTCAAATACTCTGTTCAGCGCGCGCTGTCTAGGATTACCACTCTTTCGTCTCGCTCTGTCGATCCTTCGGAATCGATCGATTTCATCCATCCCCGAGACTCTTGAACGTTGGAAGTCAATGACCTCGATATCTTGCCGGGTTTACGCATCGTTATATCTAACCCACCTCTCGGGCCTCCATCCATCTACTTTGTTCCTTACCGCCCTGATCTCTGCTCTGAGACAACTCCTTGGCCTCTCATCTCACGGGAATCGCTGCCGCTGACACGTCGATCCCGCCATCCTCCTAAACAGTTCGCCCCGGGTTCCACAAAATTGTCGACGGCGGCTTCTCTTCCTCCCGACCCATCCGTCCCATCCCTCTTCGTGGCCCGCAAGATCGAAGAACCATCTTCAAGTCAGCATCTCTCTGCGTTCAAAGTTCGAACCATATCAGCGTACGAATCAGTTTGCCAGCATTGTCTCTTCGCCGACCAGAAGTCCGGCCTTCATGTCAGCCCATCCCAGCCCATCGCTACGGACTACCATCTCCTCTGCGGAGTACTAAAACACTGATCCCTCGAGTAGGGGCTGGTGCCGGTAGGGCTGACCGGCCTATCACCCGTTGCAGAAGGGAACAAAACCCCCTTCAAAGATCCTGGCGCCGTGACCACGCCTTTGTCACTGTCCCTAACCTTTATGTTGCTACCTGTCAGCAGCCTGAATATCAAATATATTCGGCGGCAGCTCTCTCTCAAAAGCCAGAGGAGCAGATCGATGAATCGTTATCAGCATATCTCCCAGAGCATCGAGCTCCGAACCTGATGACTTGACGCTCCAACCCCGCCCGGCACCATGATGATATGGGCCAGGTTCCAGGCCAGGTACGTCTTGTAAAACAGATAGCCGTCCTGACGATGCTGACTACTCACTTCCCCAGGGAATCGAGTCCCGACTGGCGAGTCATTCTCGATGCTCACAATCTATTCTACTACGCCCAACATGGGCCGAGTCAATTAACTCGATGTCTGGACTCGCCCATGCTAGAACAGGCACACGAACGACGGTTCGCCATCTCTCAAATCGGCTCTGTCGGCGTGGGTTTCGAGACCGAACACACTATACGCATGCAAGATGCCCTGGCCACGATCTGTCAACATTTCTCCGGTCACCCGACAGATCAATGCTCTCGTCCCAGTTCACCACATGCAGACTGTTTGGCCGGGTTGCGGAAGCCGTCGCACCCGTTCCATCCATTGCCTCCTCTGGATGCCCACGATTTGGCAGGAGGCCCGGACCCAGAGACGCCCACGCCGTCTTCTATCCAGGCTGTTGTCGCGGTGGACGTCGAAGCAGATGCAGAGCCAGACAAGCCAACCCGGTCTCCATTGGACCTGCGAGAGATGATGAACCCAGAGCCCACAGCCGTGGCATCCTCATCCTCATCGCTCAAGCGAAAATGGTCCCCCGAACCCTTCGAACTGACGAGCCGCATCGTCCCGGACGAAGACCAGTCGCCGCCCGATGAGTTTGACCGATTCCAACTTCACTACACGTCTTCACGCAGACCTCCCACCAATATGGCGGGCGATAGTTCTCGGACGATGGGCGAACTTCGACTGCGCATTCGAAATCGCCAACGGTCACGAGAGCACTCCAAGGGAGGGGGAGTTTCCAGGGAAACCAGCGGCGCTCAGTTGCACTTGGATAGGGATCGGTATCTCTTGTTGAGAATGTCTCACATTACTACGAGGGCGGAAGGCGGCTGAAGTTGGAATTTTCCGTCTTCGAGAACGAACAACACCTCGCATTCTCGCGTTTCCCGACTATGATGACTCTGGAGCGATCAACAGGACCAACAGCACTATCCAGCTCAAAACTTGACATTACGTCCCCGGTCAGCTGACAAATGCCTCCATGATAACCCCTTCCAGGGACTCGGCTTCTGGAGGTCAGTCGTCTACTGCAGGGTACCCGTCTGAGAATCAACCGGCCTGTTATACGCCGGACACACTTTTATTCGCTTCCTTTTGTTTTGAAGTATAGCGTTGGCGCTGGGGAGGGTCATGGCATCTTCTTTCTGTTGCTTGGTTTGCCTGTTCGTTTTTTCACGAGGATATATATGACGCTGCATTACAGGGAGGGGTTCACTTTCCCCCCTCCGAGGAAATTGGTTTCGTTTTCCCACGGGTTTTCGCGGGAGAAGCGTTTGTCGCTGCAAAAGGGGTTTTGGGAAGGAAGTGCATAGCATCGAAGCGAGCATTTGTTGAGCGGGTGTGTGATCATTGTCTTCATTTCCTGAATGGAATACTTTTAGTAGCGAAGGAGGAGGGGCGGCAAAGAACAGAGCTCGCACCTCCTTTCTGGTTTGGCCAGCGCTCAGGCTATTTTCTCTGCACTAAAAGAATTCGTCCATGGAAACGTCCTTCTTGGGGGGCAACCGATGGCCCAAAAGCTGACAGTCGTGATGGCCGGACTCGGTACCTAGCCTCGGGTATGTATGTGTCCTACGCGCCAGGAGCGGGCAAGGGCGCGACTTCGCGAGGGAGGGACGCAAAAGTACCGATGTGAATGTGTCCCACATGTCCACACCAGTGTCAGCCCGAAGGAGTCGATCACTTGAAACCCATGCGTTCACGAAAAAGGCGTGGACTTAAAAGTCGTGGGTCTTTCTTTTCGCGTGTTTCTTCTCCTTTGGGGCGGGCCCCCGGCGTTGCCGAACCTCGAGGGCCGGATGTCCTTCTCAGCTCTCAGCTGGGGCGGAACGCCACACGGCACGGGTGATCTGACTGCTCCGGCTCCGCTGGCATGAGGTCGCGACGCGCCAGCCGTTCGCTCGATCGATTGTCGAAGGCCAGGGCAAATGTACATACTGTAGGGCGTGCTTATCGTGAAACGGAGGGTAAGCAAAGTAGGATGCCAAAGCCGAAGATCAGGAGTCGAGAACGTCTTCACGAAGTACTAGTAGTTCTGTGATTCTCAAGGACGGGGGCGCGCTTACCTCCCTATGTGATATGTACGAGTGTAGTACTGTAAAGCGGCAAGCCATGACAATAAATAAGCCTTGCGAAAGCGGCAGGAACAGGCACCAACTGAAGTGATCCGCGTGTGGAAGGAACGGAGCACGTTGGTCCTTAAGTCTATTTCCCACCATTCCAACTTCCAACTTCACTTCCACCAGCAAAGGGAGATCGACGATCGTCCGGGATCGTCCGAGTGCGAACGGTTCGACGCCGACGCGTCACAGTCAAATCTCACGCCAAACCAGTGAGTGGCATTTGTTTCTCTCTCTCTTTTCTGACCCTATCTCCGTCTTCTCCTTGTCCTCTTCCACCAAAGGTCAAAATGAGATGCGCGCTCTGGGTTGCATAGATGCCCTCGATCCTCGCTCTCCCTCACGTTTCACCCACCTGAGCCTCATGATTCAGAGGTCGAGATCGATTTGCAGACGCATACTCCGGGTTTTTTGAGCAAGAGAAGGGCGAGCTTACAAAAGATACAGTACACATGAGGTGCACCTTTGTGTAATCAGATCACCCTGCAGGAACAACGAGCGGACGTCAACATTCCCGGGGTGCCAGCCCACTGGGACCATGAAGATGGGGATATTGGAACAAGCAGTGGGACGGATATCCTCCCCTATCATTCGCTCCTGATATGCTCCAGCCACCAGTGTGAAATGTCGGAGACCCTCGCTCGCAAAATTCCCACTCGAATCCCTGCGAATGAACGCGCCCACCAGATTCACCAGTCCGTGATCTCAGACGCCCAATGACACTGGTAATTCTTTTGGCATTGGGCCATTCAGCAAGAGGAGTGAATTCATTGATTGATAGGATCTTCAACCGCTTGGTGACAGGCCACCAGCCTACAGTAGGAGGGGGCTTCACCGGCAGTTCTACAGTAAGTCTCCGTCTCATCGCGCCCGTGGCTCCCGGGAGTCTATGTCCTGCGACCAAAGGTCCCTTGAACTCGGCCAGTAGAGCCAAAACAACCCAATGTGATTAATTACGCATTATGGCGACCTCCTGGCACCACTGTCGGTGGCAATGAGTCTACAAGCCATTCCGCCCGACATTCTCCATCCTCGAGGGCCCAAAGTTCAACTCCTCTGATCTCGAGAGTATCTGTTTGGGTGCTATCACATAAGCCAGCAATCGGCTTCACGGCCTTTGATCAACTGTGTATCTCGCCGTTGGATCTCATGTCTTCGCATCAAGTCCAAGACAATGCTCACAGACTGAGAGTATGTGATCGGATCGGATTGCACGACTAGGGACGCCAGGCAAATGTCCTTTAACGCTACACGAAACCCACACTCGATTTTATGCTCTTTGAGTGCGTGGCTTGCCTCCAGACAAAGTCCGGCCTGGTCTGGCCTCGCCTCTGGGCAAGGAACGAGCTCTGGCTAACCAGGAGACGGCGTCCATTGCGATCCGAACGTGGGCTTTCGAAGTCCCAATGGTCTGACACGCCCTGGCTTATCGGGCCAGCAGACCATACGCGTCGCCAGTTTGACCTCTCAATGTGCCCTGCATCCATTGACTGCCACATTGTGCAGCACCTGAATCCTCCTGATCGGCCACAGATAAGGAAGAAAGTTAGACTTTGCGGGTCTTGACTCTTAATCAATCTTGGCTTCAAAGCTTGATTTCCAAGCGGGGTTCAAGCCAATCAAACTCTCATTTTCAATCACCAAAGTGGATGACAGCGAAATCCGGGGAACTTTAGTGTCACGAGGGCAAAGGTTGGTTGCGTCATTGAGCAGCAGGACAACGAATGCTTCACCAGCCAGGAAAATCGCGCATCCAAATCACCTTGATCCTTATCGCGAAGCGAACAGAAGCAATCTCCTTGGTGCGTGGGCTGCCATTTCTTCGTCTCTGCTGGAAAATGGGTGCGTGCGAGGATATCAATTGACGCTGAGTCGGCATACGTGTGCCCAGACGAAAGATGAAGTATGCCGAGCCTCGTGTCTACTCTACCCACCCGCTCACCTACCATCTTCGCATCTCTCCGATCTTGATTATGACCCTCGGCGAAGGGGCAACCAAAGGCCAAGAGTCCCTTCCCCGCCTGCCTTCTCCGCGTTCCCATCAACAACGACAATCCTGATACGTCGTCTCTGTCTCATTGGGTACTCCTGGTGCCTCGTGTCTCCTAGATCAACGTGCCCAGCGGTGTCGGTGTCTTGTCTATCAATATCAATGAGACAGAGAAGAAGGAGAAGACCGGTAGGACGGCAGAACAGCCAGAACCCATGGTTCCAACGCGGGCTCGTGCACGTAGTCGCCATCGTCGAGGCGGCCGCGGTGGTCAAATTTGTAAGAACGTTAGGAACCATTTAACGAACACTTCCATTATCTCCCCTTGAAGTAAGGCAATCATGGAGAGCGGGGGGATTGAATGTGAATGCTCCGAGTCGCACCCGGGTGCCTTACTTTAGGTAGTACTTTTATACGAAAAAGACCGCAGTAACGAAGCAGTCGTTTTGGGGGGATAGAATGGGATGCATCTTGGGATGGATGATGTGTGCCCTTATCTCTACCCCGTAACACAACGCGTATCTCTCTCTCTACCATACGAGTTGAGTTGGGGCGAACTCACACCCCAACCCCGGGCCCCCTCCAGCCTCAAGCCTGGCAAGTGGCAACCTATCTGCGCTCACTGGCTTACTGGGTAGTGTGGCTCACATGCTCATGCTCAGCTCACGACATGCACGCATCTTGCCTCTACTGGATACGGGAAAGATAAACCCAATCTCTCTTCTGCTCGGAATGATCCTTGGTAGCTACTCTACTATTTGCCCATTTGGACGTACGAGGTGCATATATATACTGAAGAGGCGCCACTCCCAATGTCCCAGTTCTTGTGCCAGCCAGCCACACACTTGACATTGCTCTTCTCGACGATCAAATCTTGCGAGAATCACTTTGAAGCAGCAATTTGGATTCGATTGGTACTCTTCAAACTATTCCTTGGAACGAAGCTACCGAAATCGTGTCTTGCACGCATTGGTTGTTTGGTCTTGATCGGCTACTAGACAGTGCCTGTGCGATTCTTGTTCCCACGAAACGAGTCACATAACTATCTTTCTTCGAACCACCGACATCATGGGCGTGCGCACCGGCGACAAGGTCTATGTGCATTTCGGCCGAGGCGGCGCAGGTACGATATTCCCCCAAGCCTGACTGACTCCCTTCAGGTTCAAGTTCAAGTTCAAGCTCAAGCTCGGATTGAACCCGACCTGATCTGATCTGACCTGGGTGTACACATAGGCAACATCACAAACACACCATCACAGGACGACCGAAGAACGCCCGGATGGAGCAGCGACTCACAGTCCACGCGCCGCGAGGTGGCCGGGCGGAGATTCAGCACAGGAATCGGAGGCTCAGGCAACATCACGTCGGCCAACAAGCTGCATCAGCAGCACGAGGCTGACGAGATGGCGCGCTTGACGCACGACATGCAAGCGCCCGGAATCGTCCTGGTCGAGAAGGCCAACCACACTGGGATCGGTATGTCAGACGAGAGACGAAATGAACCCTTTGCAAAGGATCCCACCACCCACACCCCCTTTTCAAATCCAAATCCTGTCTTTCTGCCTCTTCTCTTTGCGCCAAGTTTGCCTGCCCTCCCGTAGGAGTGAGATCGCAGCAACGCTGACAAGACCGACCGGGGGCGGAACCACAACAGGCGGTGCAGCCAACAGATATCGACCCACCGAGTGGGAAATCGACGAGGCTCGAATGAACAACGAGCACATGCGCCGACAGAGCGCCGCCAGCGTGCGCAAACGCAGAGAATCCATGGCCAGCATGTACCCGACGAGCAACATGAGCAGCAGTCGCAGGACGAGCATGGCCGAGTCGATGAAGGATTTCTTCATGGGGCGGAGAACGAGTAAGGCCTGACTGACATGATCGAATACGAGGAGTCTACCGATAACGCGTGCGCTTTGATGATCTGTTTTGTTTCGAGAATATGTTTTTAAGGCCGAGGAGGGAAATAATGGCGCGAATCTTGCACAGTGTCGAGGTCCACTGCTATGTAGGAAGCAACGGGATGCACGGTCGATAGGAGTCGCGCATGTCGTTAGCGATGGCCAACTGATTGGAGATCTGGGATCCTCAAGGCTGTGCACAAAGACCAGACAATGGCTTATCCGAGCAGAGATGCTGACAAAGTCGATACGAGGGTTATCGCATGAGATCAATGGCATTTTCAAAGCTCAGAAGGCCGTTTTCCCACCCAAGTCCCTGGCGGTTCCTGGCCCCTTGCTTGCTCCTGGAGGATGAGTCAGATTCGCGGCCGCATGGCGCAACAGAGTCAGACACAGTAACGTCGCAATAACGGCTCGGGCGATCTGGCTCAACAAAAATATCGGATTGTTCCATCTCGTATTTGAGAGAGTAGGAGGCCTTCGGCCGGTGATCTTGTCGAAAGAAATCTGCCACTCTCATAGCCAGCCTTGTTCGCCTTCGCCTCCGCTCTCGTCCGCCAAGAGTGGGAATCCTTATCAGACCACATGGAGGAGACGAGTACACGCCAGATAGTGTATTGCTTATTTGGAAGGGAGGGTGTGGTTCAGCTGCATGCTCATTTCATGCGAGGAAACCGATGCCCATGGTTTTGGGAAGACCGCTGGGTACGGCACCAAGGGAGAGCGACAATGTCCAAGGCCGGTTCAAGAGATCCAGCGACAAAGGAATCTGGGGGTTGATGCCTGAAGGCCAGCGAGCCATTTGGTCAGACCTTGCCAGGCCTTGGGCGGAGGGACTCCCCATTTGGCCATCCCGGGTGCAATGGTCCCACAAAGGCTGCCCAGTGTCGTCCTTCGAGAATCATAACAAGCTGCCTCTGACATTGGTCGCCGGTCGAGCACCGATGCCCTAGCTTCCATTTCAATCAGAAGACCAACTCGTCGAGGGCTCGCATTGCCGTCCTCGGAGTCGATATGGACCCAATTACGGATCCGGATACATGCCACAACACAGTCTGGATCAGATGTCTCGAGAACTCTGTATATCTCTTTTGCGTTGTCTTGAGGTGCATAATCTCCAGTCAATATTCCGGCCCGCGACGGGAGAATTTCCACGTGCTCCAGTCTTGCAAGTTCCACGTCCAGGTCGAAGTCTGCCCCATCCGCTGTCCGGCCGACCCTCTTTTCGTTTGGGATGCGGAGTTCGTATCACATCCGTGTTCGCTTTGTTCAGGTCCACAAAAACTGAAACGTCGTGGTCAGCCCTGCCGTTCGTGGTCGATGAACATCATCCCTCGTCGGCCGAGAACGTCGTCGAGCAGTGGTAACCGCCTTGTTCATCGAGACGGATGAGTTCTGAAAGACTTGCGACCTCGAGCTTGGGCTTGTTGGAGAAGACTGGTTTCGTGACGGTTTCCAAAGTGCAAAGAGAGGCGCGCATTCCAAGGTCCAACAGACTAATGTCCATGATTAATGATCAAGACATTGATCGCCATAAGCTGATAGATGGGTCGCCTTGTGTTTCCTTGAACTGGTGAACGAAGGATTCGGATGGTCCCGGCGGTGTAGATGGAAGAATGGATGACTTCGACGGAAAAAGAACCGAATTTGCACCTTCTCCATCGCGTTGAATCCACGCACAAACGTTGCCTTATCGGTGTCGCTGTTTGAGCCAACCACGGCGACTATTGAATGGAAACCTGAGTTCTCGAGTCTCTTGTGGCATTGATCCGGTGCAGGAAGAGCCTTGTATTGGAAATCAACCGAGGGAGCAATTGTCGCCGAAGTTAGATCATCATGTCATGTTGATGGCGCTCTCAGAATCGGTCAAACCATGGGAACCAATTTACCAGCCTCTCGTTCAAAGCTCCTTCTGCAAGGCCTCTTCCAATGGTTTGAATCCATCAATCAGAGCCTCGAGCTTTTCGTCCATCTTTTTCAGTTCGTCCTTCTTCCTGGTGTTTTCCTTGACCAGAGCATCCTTGATTTTCACCAGTTCCAATCTCTCCTGTTCCATTTTCTCCCGCTCTTGCTTTTCGTGCTCAATCCGCAGTGGCATCAATTCTTGTTCCGAAAGTTCCGCCTGGTCGGGAAATAGCGCGAGGTACTCATCTAGTGGACGGAGAGGTAAGTGGGTGTAGGCATGGTCGTATCCCTCGCACGCTGCGATCTCGCCCATCAGATGTCTCTGCTCGTAGTACAAATTTTGGAGTTGGAGCAACAGCCGATCGACCTCCTGCCTGGCCTCTGCCGTCTCTTGCTTCGTCGCCCGCGCGCCAAAGGCGGCTTGACGGTTCTGACCTCGGAGTTTCGCGAGGTAGGCATTGAGGATCTTTTGCTGTTGCGCCAGGTCCAGCTTCTGATCAAGGGAGGGAGTCGCGCTGGAAGTGTGTGTCTCTAGCCAGGAAAGAATGGAGACAGTCTGGGCGAGAGTTGCTTGAGAGGTTTCTAATAGCGGCCGTAGCGTAGGGTCTGTGATGAGGTCTTCGATTGCCATCGTGAGCGATTCGAATGTTTGTTGGCTTAAGTGCAGGAAGAGGAAGAGAGCGGTATGTGCGGAAGTGGTGAATCGTGAATCGTGATGCGCGTGCTCAAAAGGTCGCTGTCCACTAACCGACCAATCGGTGGCGGCCCTTCTTCCGCACTCGAAATCTTGACTGAAATCGCAGACGACATTTTTCTTCCATCAACACCACAGCCATGTCGCCAGATAGGGGCCCTGAAGACGCAGAGATCTCGGCTGAGATTGATGCACGGCTTGAATCGCTCAATATCGACGCGCCAGCCGACTCACTTGCCAAAGAGCCCGGTTCTTCAGACGTTACAGAAGACATTCCTCCTCATCTCTCTCATGACCCGGCCACAAATGCGAAGCGGTCGGACCCTTTCCAATTCGGACAGCGATTTCTGTCTGAGTCTGACGATGTCTTTACCTACAATGCATGGGACCATGTAGTCCCAGACTCATCGCATTACGAGTACTGCGAAGAACAATACGCGGCCCAGAGAGCCGCGCCCGTTTCTGACTTTGACCGTGCGCGCTTCAACGACAATCCGGAGAAGTGGTGGGATTTGTTCTACAAGCAAAAGACAAGCACATTCTTCAAGGACAGGAAGTGGCTGTCCCAAGAATTTCCCATGCTGAGCGAGGTGACCAAGGCAGATGCCGGTAGCAAAGTGGTCCTCGAGGTTGGCGCAGGAGCTGGGAACACGGCATTCCCGATTTTAAGAATGAATCAGAACCCCAAACTCAAATTATTTGCTGTCGATTTCAGTAAAAAGGCCGTCGAGACCATGAGAAGTGCCGAAGAGTACGCGACGTCGGAGGGCGTCATGACCGCTGATGTCTGGGACGCCGCCGGAGAGACTTTACCTGCTGGGCTCGAAGAAGGGAGTGTCGACATTGTGATCATGATCTTCATCTTCTCTGCCCTGAATCCGCGACAATGGGAGCAAGCCGTGTCGAACGTCTTTCGGGTCCTCAAACCAGGCGGAGAGGTCTTATTCAGAGACTACGGGAGAGGAGACCTTGCGCAGGTTCGATTCAAGAAAGGCAGGTGGATGGAAGAGAACTTCTATGTTCGCGGAGATGGCACCCGAGTGTACTTTTTCGACAAGGATGAATTGGAGACCATTTGGGGGAGGGGATTCGATGTCGTGAATCTCGACGTCGATCGACGCCTGATCGTCAACCGGCAACGGAAGCTCAAAATGTATCGTTGTTGGATCCAGGGTCGGTTCCAGAGAAAGGAAACCTGTGACCCTATTCCTTCTGCCGATGCTCCTTCTTGAGACGCCCAGGACAAGTACAACCCATTGTCTGGACACAACAACCGCGAACCAGGAGGGACGAGCTTCCACGTGCGGCGTCGATCCCAAGGCCTGGACTGTGGACGTCGCTTTCATATCGACGGCTGCAGACACTCAACATGATGATTCAGCCAATCCTGCTGGACGGCGAGGCGCGTGGAGCGACGGCACCTGGGATTGAATAATGAGGAGTGGCAATCATGATAAGAAACGTTTCGACATGGTGTGCGCTCGACACATGCAACAACTGGCAGGGCGTCAATTTACAGAATTTACGGCCAGCAGCCAGTGTCGCTGCAGGAATAGACAGCATGATGAGGAAAAGCAACCAATTGGACGGGTGGGGGAGTGCATGTGAAGGTGAAAGATGGATGAGACGCAATTGAAGGCGGAGAGGCCGCAGGTGCCAATTCTGGTCATTTGAAAAGCATTTTGTGGCCAGCGTGACGAGGCTCCTTCATCGCCCGGAGCCCACTCGGCCGCCGGGACCCGAAAAGCCTTGGTCAAATGACGCGTGTTTATTGTTGATCCGCAGTCATGACAGCAGTCTGCGCCTCGTCCCGAGTTCGGCGCTTTCTCGAGCTCGTCCTCATTCTCATTCTCGTCCTCATCATTATTCCCGAGTATTGCCACTCCCCCAACCCCCACCGACTTTACCTAGTTGTTTTTCCACTACTCTACCAATATGCGAGTACTCTCATAATCGTAACTCTAATAAAGCCGCCATCTCTCTCAGAAGTCAGTCTCTTCCGTCCTAAGCCTCTGCTCTCTCTCTTCTCTGGCTTCGCCACACACCCGGGAGTCTCGCCGCTTTCCTCCCGCCGACCTCCGAAAACAAACAGACGCTTTCTCATACCAGAGTCCTGATTTCTCGGGCCTTCGAGAACTCCCATCAGACAGTCGAAGGTGCCGCATGAAATTCAACCGTCGAAATGTCCTGTGCGACGCAGACCGTCATCGTCGAGTCGTCCTCCCCCAGCCGTGCCTCCACCACCGGCTCCGATGATGAACGCATTCGACTCATTCCTCGTGGGAGGCGGCACTCCTACAACACAATCCCCCAACGCCGGCAGTCCAGTATCTGCAACGCCGATGCAATATTCATGAGGGTCGATCTGTTCCTGAACGAGCTGAAAAGCCGGCTGGACAGATTGGAAAAATATCGACATGAAAGCGTGCTTCAGTTCGACGCCCAGCTGGAGCGTGCGTACGAGGCTCTCCACGATGTCCGAGACTCGTGCTCGCCCTCGCTGGCCGGAGAACTGTTATGGGGCGCTGCAAGACACCGTGCTATGATCCTCGTGAACACTCTGGAAACTCGGTACAATGACCTTATGCCATCTCGCGAGACGCTGGAGCAGAAGGCACAGGACAGCATGCGGCTGATGGAGTCGTTTCTCGCCGAGTTGGAAGCTCAAGCGCATGAACGAAAGAAGAAATTTATGGACTCGGGATGGAAAAAGGTTGACGATTCACTCAATGCCACTAGAGAGATGTTCGAAGAGGGGCTCGACAAAGCTCTACGAGCGAGAGACTTGCTAGCCGACTCCATCACTCACGCCTTAACCCGAGCTGCAGAGACGAGGCTTATTCATTACGACGACCTTCCCATTCCCTGGAGAAACAACCCCCACATCCACCGTGGCTATCGATTCAATAAGACACAACTTGAATGCGTCGCGTCAGTCTTCCGCCCTTCAAATGAGATGGTCAACATCTGGTCGCATTGCATCGGCCTGATTATCGTCCTGGCTGTGGCCTTTTACTACTATCCTTCGTCAGCCACCTTTCCGCTATCCAGCAAAATGGATGTCTTCGTGGCGGCTTGTTTCTTTGCCGCGGCCTGCAAATGCTTGATCTGCTCCACCATGTGGCATACCATGAACAGCATCGCGGATAAGTGCCTGTTTGACCGATTTGCGTGTGTCGACTACACCGGCATTTCATTCCTGGTTGCGGCCAGCATTCTCAGCACCGAGTGGACAGCTTTCTACTGCGAACCTGTATCGAGGGCCATTTACATGACCATGACCGCCGTCCTGGGAATTGCCGGCGTCATTCTACCCTGGCGAGAGAGCTTTAATCGAGCTGATATGGCCTGGGCTCGAGTGGCTTTCTTCGTCACCCTCGCGGTTACCGGGTTTGCACCTGTTTTACAATTGAACTACACTCGAGGAGTCGCCTGGACCTTTTATTTCTACGCTCCAGTGGCCAAGAGTCTCATGGTCTATCTCACTGGAGCGTTCATCTACGCCAGTCAGATCCCGGAAAAGTGGTGGCCGGGAACCTTCGATTATGTCGGTTGCAGCCACAACATTTGGCACGTTGCGGTTGTCTTTGGCATTGTTTTTCATTATAGCGCCATGATGGAGTTCTTCCAGGGTGCATTCAGAAGGGCGGATGACGGGTGCTGTTTGGGATGAGACTTTTGCATCAGGCACTCATGAGGAAAGCATAGCGTGGTCGGCGCATTCATTAGATCTAGATGGACTGCATCCTCGGGGAGAGTCATGAGGTATCTAGAGGTTCAGATACCGACTTCATTGCAACGGCGTTGGAGCCAACAAGGCTCTTTGAAGGCTGAATTATTGACAAAGTCTGAAAGTAAATCAGTGCACTGTCCTCTATTTATTCGTAGATGGTTTTTGAAGCCTTCAAGAAATATGTGTCTTGTCTGACGAGGCTATCTCGACGCTGAGAGCGAGATCCCGCCCACGCAGGAGGCACTTTGCTCGGCTACTGTTTTCGTCTGACCGCTACGTACTTCACCCGAATTCTAATTGGCCCGCAATACGAGACCTGCCAATTTCAGCATCAACCGACAGAACTCTCTCAACTACACAGTCCCACCACGGAGTCTGTGGAAAGGATACAACATCATAGTTGCTGTCACAATGTCGCAGCCTGATGTTCGAGAAGGGAAAATATCTCGTATTTCCCCTTCGCCCTCGCCTGCCATCCTTTCCGCTCCCATCGGCAGCAAGACACCAAAGCAAGCGAGATCATGACACCAAACCCGCAGAAGGGAATGCAATCGGTCTTTAGGGTGCCGATCAAGTCCATCCAGCGAGTCGCGGCCGTTGTGCCGAACACAAAAGCCGTGGTTCATCCAAGGAAGTCTCACAAAAAGTCGCGGTCGGGGTGCAGAACATGCAAACAGCGACGAGTCAAGGTGAAGAATTCCATCCTCCTTGCTACTGTTGAAGCTGAGACAAGTCTAAGTGCGATGAGAGCAGGGATGGCGGATGCCTCAAGTGTCGAAACCATGGTCTCGACTGCGACTACATCAAAAGTTACCCACAAGAGAAGGGACGCATCCTGCTGCCTAAAAATCAAGCACTGACCAGGGATTCCGGTTCATCAACCGACTCGCCCACTGGCTCTTTGGTCAAAGGTGGCAGTTCGACATGCTCCTCTCCTCTCAGCCTTGCGCTTTACCCCAAGCCATCTTTCGTGGTCGAACTTCCCGAGAAGATGACCCCTGTCCTCCAGACACTCCACCACTTTGACACCGTGACGTACTGCTCCATGGGATCCGATATGGGACAACAGATCATCAAGGCGTGCTTCTCTAAACATGTCTTCGAGAACGCGTATTTGATGCACGCTGTCAGTGGAGTCTCAGCAGCGCACCTCTGCCATCTGCTTCCAGTAGCACAGCATCCAGTCCAACATGGCCAGAGTAAGCTCGCTGAGGCCTACCATTGGCAGAAGGCACTGCGACTGTTTCGGGACGAATTGTCTTCCGGGGTTGGCCAACACAACATGGATGCTCTGATGTCCACAATGATGTTGATTTGTGTACACCAGTTCATGCTCACCGAACCCTTGTCCGATCCCGGCAAGAGCTTTGTGTTCGCCCCATCAGAACAACGAGGCGAGCGGATTAGGTGGCTGACCATCCAACACGGCTTTAACGTCATGCTTGGACAGCTGGGAGAGCTGCTGTGGGAGTCAGTGTGGAATCCAGTGCTGCAAGACTCTGTCGTTGCGAGGATGACACCTGCCGCCATGTGCCTCGAGGCCGGCGACGAGATCCATGCGCTGTTCCTTGATCTATGCGAGATCACCTCAACATCTTCGCTGGACGACAATCCCTACACCGAGGCGCTGGAATTCATGTTGTTTCTGCGGCGACTGAAGCCGAACATGAACAACTTCAACAAACTGGTGACCTTTGTTGCGGCCATTGAAGGCAGGTATCTCGAACTTCTGCTGGGTCGAGACAAGCGGGCGCTGCTTATATTGGCACACTGGCTGGCGTTGATGGGTGCCATTCAGCAGTGGTGGATCAGCGGCAGGAGTCGGGCTGAGTGTCTTGCAATTGTCACTTTTCTGATGCATGATCAGGATGAAAGAGTCAAGAAGCTATTGGAATATCCCGCAAGGACGGTTGGTCTGTCGTTTGTATGATCTTTGGGCGCATGCATATGATGGCTGGAGGATGATTGTCGTTTGGTCAGTGGAGTTGGTCAGGAATCTTCAGAGTAACCACAAACACCCATACGAGATTTGCAGAGAGTTACAAGCGTCTTTAAGGCAAAGTCATTCACACAGGTTGTAGCACTGCTGGTTGGTTTGTTGTCGGTCTTTCACAAGGCTGCCCTCAGTGAAGGCGATGTCACGTGCCGTCACTCTACATAATAGCGATCGGGAGTCACGTCCGGACTCCGGGCTTAAACCTCCAAACTGCGCCCTGTAGACTGCACTGCACTGCAACTGTCTGTGCCTTTCACAAATCAAATCAAACCCGCCTGCCTGTCTGCTTCTTATTCTCTCCCAACCACGTCCACAAACGCAACCTCTTCAGCCTCGCCTCACACATGGCTGATCGCGCTCGATATCCCCAGGCCATTTTGCACATCATTTGAGGTCTCGTTCTCCGCGATCGAAATATGTGTTCGGGCATTTCCAGAACCTCAACCTCCGGCCATCTACGATCGCCTCATCACTCATTATGGCCGCACCACCGCTGCCTGCCCGACCCGTGCCTTCACCCTTCGAACTCCTGATCACCTGCAACCCGCCTATCCTCGAATCCCTCCTCAGTCAGGTACCGACCGAGACGATCTTCCGACTCTACCAAACCTCGCCCTTTCTACGAGACTTCTTCTCCAGATCCCCCACGTCGTGGCGATACATTTCATGGCGTCTGTACCAGGCGACCGCCGTCAATTCCGCCGTGATGGCCAACGGAGCGGCCGCACGACAATCTAGCAACTATGCCCTAGATCAGATCATCCTCACCGTCATCAACCCATTCAGTACGAGGCTGATGACCCTGGAGTTGGACAACACCGCGGTCAGTGGGACGACCTTAACTTCGACCGTCCTCATCTTGAGGAGAGAGACTCTTCTACACCTGTCTGTGCGCGGCTGCAAGAATGTATCACTGAAGTACCACATAAACCCATGGCTCCAAATGCACGCTTTGGCCCGAGAGTCTCCAGAGGCTGGAGGCCCCCCCGGTTTCGAGACTCTCGCGCTAAAGAGTTTGTATACCTACCGATGTCGACATCACCGAAGAAGACCATATCTCCCAAGCAGTCTGGTCCGAAAAGAAAGTGACAGCGAACCCACGCATGAGTTGGTCCTGACGTGCCACAAGCTCGGGATCTGGACCGACACAGCCTGGTGCACTACACCCGGTGCGCGGTGCTATCGCCGAAGAGGATATGTCAAACTACGACTACCGCAGGACACGAGGGAGGTCTGGGTGGTTTATGACCGTCTGTGGAGAAGTCGAAATTGGTTGGGTTCAAGTGAACAGCCAAAGAATCCTGCCAGCATCCTGGCCAAGAAGCGAAAGAGGGATTGCCGCAGTTGGGAATTCGACGAAGAAGCAGTCAATGGTGAATCTATTGGGATAGGGCAAGAGGGCAAAGCGACTCCAGCCCATCTCCGCCAATCCCATCGGAAGTTTGTCGACAATATCACCTGCCACAATTGTTCCGCAGAGATCCTCGAGCGCTGCGAACAGTGTTCGGTGATGATGCACTGTATGGGGTGCAGGAAGACCCTGTGTGCCAGTTGCGCCTTTGACCGACCATACCTACGGAACAAGAATGCTCCCGAGGAGGAAAGAAACAAGTTCTGGTGGGCTCCTGGCTGCGCCGTCTCTCCCTGCTCGATGCAAGATCAAGACTTTGGCCCAGCCGGCTCCGTCAATGGGAACCCAATCTCCAACACCAACTCACTCCCCAACATCAAATTCAGATGGTGTTGCACCGAGCCATTGTTTTCCGGAGGCGGTGGCATGACTTTTGGAACCAGCTCCGGTCGAGACACCGATCGTATCCGAGCGGCACCTCTGCCACTTGGACATGGATGGGAAGACCCCGAGTTCAGCTCTGATCGACCAGACCTGGAAATCCCCGATGCTGCCGAAGGACCAGGAGGTCGTTGGACTTCTGTCGACAGGCTATTTCATACCATGGGAACCCTAAGTACTGGAGAGAACCCTTCCGTGACTGTGCCCAGGGTACTCTGTGATGAATGCTACAGTTCGGAACATTGGAAACTCAAATGCAAAGCGTGTTCAACAGCCATCTGCCTCAAGCACGACGTCGCCGATCGACTCAAGGCGAGAATATGTGGGTACAAAGACCTGGCTCTGGAGAAGCAGGAGGTCCGATCCAAGCAGAAAGCGCTAAATTTGCTCGCGACTCTGATGCGACAAAGAAAAGCGAAATCTGGAAAAGCTTCAAATGGACAATCCGGAGAAACAGGAGAAACACCATCACAGGCTTCTGTTCGCTCTGACTCTGTTGAAGATGGGGAGGCAAATCAAGCGCAGGCTTCAGAGCCATTTGGCATTCCAGAAAGTCCTTTCCGCGACGCTGCTTCACTGAACGCCGAGGTCGGACAATTGTTGAGAACCCTACGAGCTCCATTGGCAGAGCCAGATTTACCACGTCGACCACTCTCACCCACTTCAGACAGCACAGGAACGTTATCTCGATCCACATCGCCCACGCCATCCTCCCACTCTGTTCCGGCGACTCCTGAGCCGAGTACCACCTCAGCACTGGGAAGCCGACGTTTACCGCCTTTGATTCCCGCTTGGCGTGGTTGCCAGGCCTTCTTCTGTCCCACCACCCGCAATGCTCAAGGCGACCACCGACGACGCTGTGTGGCAGTCATGAAGCAATGCTTGGAGTGTGCGATCCATGTCTGTGGCGACTGTGTCAACTCCCTCGAACCTCCTTGCCCATGTAAGGGATGTCGGCCTCGACGTCCGGAGGATGAAAATGGCATACAAGGAAATGTCCCAGCGCCGTCGAACAGTGTGGCATCCGAAGATGCACTGTTCTTCTGTCCTAATTGTCGCTGGAACCGGATGGTGACGGGGAAATGCAAACGCAAGTCCGAAGCATTTCTCAATGCTCAATCCCGATCCCTGAAGAAAATGAGGAAGAGAAAAGACAAGGTGCGCAAACCTCTCGAAGACCGACGGATGAGTCAAGGTTCTGGAAGCGTCTCGACTGCGGAAGAGGCCATCGATGGATTGGTCGAGTTCTTCGCCAGCCTCAACACCCAATTCCCTGGAATTGGCAACCCCCAAGACCCCGTTGAATCTCGACCGGAGCTTGGAACACAGGCGGACAGTGCGAATCAGCATGATATCCAGGAACTGGAGGACATGGGCGCTTTGGCAAGAGATTTGATCCGCAGAATCCAGCGACTGAGAGACCAATTCAGGCCCGGATCACTGGCGGCGCTGGCGTTGCCCGACATTCGAGTGGAGGATGACGAAGAGGCGAGAAGAATTGCCGATGCCTTGGAAAGAGACCACGGACCTCCCATTCACCTCGCTGCGATCATTCAACACCCTGCGCCTGTCGAGGTTGACGACGAGGACGACGAGGAGCATCTGGAGGAGAGGGAGTCGAGCACAGAGTGATAGCGGGCTCTATTTACGGACGAACAGGAAATAAATTGACGGCAAATGGCATGGCATGGATGGCATGGATGGCAAGCGTGATGACCCCGGGATTCTCTCCATCTGGATTGAGGACTCTTTTTTCTTTGTACAGCAATGATACGACCTTTTCTTTCCCAGAATTCCTGGCTGTGTCTCTTTGGATAGTCCTGCTATTGAACGAGAGTTTCGGTCTTGATGAGGCAGTGGACATTAGAGAATGACTCCTTGCTCAACTCGTTCTCGATTTCGACAGTAGTACGTAGTCGGATTCGATACCATGGTGTCCCCCGGTCCCCCAAGGGGCATGTCTCTTCTCTTCATCCTGCCTGATCCACGTCCCTGTTCGCGGACCGTGAGAAACGAGCTCGACGCGCAAATAAAGGCCCCCTTGTCACGACCACAAGGATGAGGATGATGATGATGGATGTGTCATTCTTCTCCAGACCCTGTACCTGTGAGTGTAGGTGTAAGTGTGTGTGTGTGTGTGTGTGTGTGTGTGTGTGTGTGTGTGTGTGTGTGTGTGTGTGTGTGTGTGTGCTCATATCACCGGCATCTGAGCGATAGAGTCTCCTTGTAATGTACATAAGCTGTCAGGCTCAGGCTCAGGCTTTCCATCAGGCGTACTACCTACGACGCGGGCACTCTCCCTCCCATCCCATCCATAACACCGTCGCCCATGAAGGAAGAACAAGGAAAAGGAGTACGTCTCGTCTGTTCGGTTTGGGGGTATTCTCACCCTGGTGGGTTGCCCTGGGCGGCCTATTCTTCTCTTTCTTTGAAGTTTGCAAAAAAGGGGCATCTTAAGAGAAGGAAAGGTACATATGATGAGACAGACAGAGTGGGTGGGTAGGCGAGTGTCTGACTAACCGGGACGTTGTTCGTATTCCACTCGTGTGGGGGATGAACGGGGCCTAGGAAGCCTTAACTTTTGAATGTACCAGGATCGAATCATCGCAGTCGAAAGCACTTGAATACTCGTCATGATTATGATATTGGTGGACTTGAAGAGTGTCACTCGAGGTTGGCCTCGCGAGTCACTGTGACGGTGTCAGCAAGGACGGTCCGGATTGAGTGGAGAGAGCAAGGACATGTATCTATATATACACAAACATAAGGTATACGTACTCATAGACATATACATATCTATATGTGTTGTATACACCTCAAGAAATTGGACAGTTTATACAGGAACATACCAAACAGACAATGTCGCCCGTCAAAGACACCAACCCCGTCGTCGTGGTCAACGGGAATGCGCCTCTCGATGTACAGACCAGTCTCAGCTACTACCACCAACCCGCAGACACCCCAGCCAACGGGGAAGGAGCAGAAGCCGTCTTCTACCCGGGGACGGCGGGGAACTATCGACGCAAACATGACGAGCAGACTGTCCGGGTGATGGACATGAGGGGACATGAGGGAGACTTCGACCTCGACACGCAGGGGTTCCAGATCGTGCGGCACGAGAGTAAAGAGAAGGAATATGTGGGGGAAGATGAAGTCAAGGATGTGATCTACGAGGAGGTGGTCGAGTTGTTGAAAGAGGCGTAAGCGTTTTCTTCCTCCTCCTTTCATAAGGTACCTCATCGTCAAAAGACCGTCGTTCGTTACTGAATGGAAAATTTCCAAGCAGAACGGGCGCCACGCTCGTGAAACCCTTCTCCCTCCTCATCCGGTCCCAACGCTACGAGTTCGGGCTCGAGGCATCCCAGAGCCTGCAGGACGACGAACGAGTCAAGGCACGGGTGCCGGCGCGGTTCGTGCACGTCGACCACTCGTACATCGGCGCGCAGGAGATTCTGCGTGACAACGTTGACGGCGCGGAGGCGGCGCGGCTGGCCCAGAGTCGCTGGGCGATCATCAACGTGTGGCGACCGATCCGGCGGAAGGTGACGCGCGACGCGCTCACGGTCTGCGACGCCCGCTCAATCCCGGAGTCCGACCTGCGCGGCGTGCGCGCCATGTTGCCGCAGGGCGACGCCGACGTCCACCGCGTGACCAAGGGGGACCAGTTCGAGACATGGCACGTCAGGGCCAACCCGGACCCGGAGAGACACCGCTGGTACTACCTGAGCGGGATGGGGCCGGATGAGGTTCTGTTGATCAAGATCTTTGACTCGAAGAAGGATGGCCGGGCCAGGAGGACGCCGCACACGTCTTTCGTCTCGACCGGGGACCACGGTCCGCCCAGGGAGAGCATCGAGATTCGCAGTTTCGTCTTCTGGGAGGATCAGAGTACAGAGTAGGTGGTGAGGAGGTTAATCAGTAAGTATAATGAAGGCAGTTAGGGCTCCCTAAAGTGGTGTGATAGTGTACTCCGTAATGTACTTGTGCAGTCTCGGTCGGCGGTCGTCGGGATACGCAGTCTGAATCTGAATCTCAGCCTCGCGCAAGTGCCAAGAGGTGGTCGGTGGCAAAGTCTAAATAAATCCCGACGCATGCTTGGCGGGCCGCCTTACTCTATCCAGTTAGTACCAAGGGACCTATCGCCGTGGGGTTACGTATGCTTTGACGTTTTCAGTCCTTCTATCCTTCTGATCTTCTGCTCTCCGACTCCCACCGTCGCTCTCTCCGTCTCTCGGATTGACTCTCCTAGTAGTAAAGTCAATCATCCCATCTCGACCTTGAGGACAAATGGGATGTCCACAGTCGCTTAGAGCCTGATCTGCACGGATTCCATCACCACGCCATTCTTTTAAAATGGCCTTGCTTGCCTCTCTTTTCTCCTGCTGCGGCTCCAGCAACCGTTCCAACAAACTCGAAGCCGAATCTCGTCACGCCCGCATCGTCGCCGTCACCGAAGGCCATCCAGCCCAACACCCTCGGCCTCGGTCCCATCGGCAGCAATCTGACTACTATGACAGTCCGCCCGAGTACAAGGACATCGGCCAGCATCACTTGATCTCGGCCGAGGAGAAACCACCATTGGACTTCCAACTGTTCGTGGATGATGGAGGTGATAGACCGCCTCCGATCTCCCCACGCTCCTCCGTTGTCTCGATCCCCTCGACTCGGTTGACCGACTTGACGGCTGCCGCGACGGGTGAAACCACCATGTCGACTTGGACTCGAAGACAGAGCTTGGAACGAATGTCCACCCGAGGAAGCCGGCCTCCGTCGTACTACCCACCTCGAAGTCCAAGCCCTGCCTCTTCTGCTGGTGCGGGCATCGACCAAGAAAGAGATGGAGTTTGGCTCCATCCAGTCATGGCAAGCAACTGGCTGGAAACCTTGCAGCAAGGCGCTGCTACGCAAGATCCCCAACGGCGACGCTGCACCGACGCCAGGAATGCAAGGCTAGGCTGAAGCACGAACATTGGCCTGCTATGGCACTTTTATGGGAACATATCCTAGTGCTCGGCCTTTGAACGGAATAAGTCTGGTAGCGCAGCGAAGCTACCCGCAAAGCCATAAACGGCATTCCCGGTGGAGAGGACGCCAGGTTCATCTTCCTACTGCAGGAGAATTGACGAGGTGTACCTGCCCTCTTTATCTGGGTGGAAACGGCGCCGATATTCGTCTGGACGCCGCTTCTTTCCGACCAAGCCACATTGTTACCGCTGGTGTGACGGCGGTGCAGTGAGCCTCCCGTCATCGAGGTTACAACCTTCACGGATGATATGCCGATGATCTGAGCACTTCTCCCTCGTCCATGGGTCCTTGACGAGCAGCGCCAGGAGACGCAATCATCCGGCTGGTTAGTCGCTGCGCCTTCAGTCAGCGGCACGATGGTCGACCCGGGCTTGGACAGCGTGCTGCGACCCTTACTATTTTGGTACCCGCCTTAAGTGCAAGTACAAACGAGATGGAGATTGTGATGGCATAAACCTGGTATGGTGAACAGGGTGTGAAGCGCTGGGGGCCACCCCGACCGGTTGAAGGGGCCCAAGGCTACGCCGCAAAGGCCCAATAACGGACCTTGCCCTACCGAAGGCTCGCATCCCCACGACGTCTGTCAATCCGTGGGGGTGATGAAGATCAGCAAGACGATTCAAGATCTTGTAAGCGCCTAAAGCTTGATAAAGCTTTCTAGAATCAATAGCGACGCTCTTGGAGTACCCCAGGGCATCAATATTACTTCGGATAAGATTCCTCTTTTTCCATGTTTCTTTATTATTGACAACTGTTCTTCCCTATATCTCGGAACATGAATAGCCAAACGCCCCCACATAGCTGCTCCTCTCAACGCATCGGCATATGGAAAACGACAAACGATATCCATATCAACGAGTCGAAGCCGAACGTATCAAGCACCAGCCTCGCTCTTCGCTCTCCGATGGACAATCACAAACACCTCTCTGTTCTTCGGCTCTCCCACAAGCTCGAACTATCGGAGATCGGATGGGAGTCAACACTCGTTGTTTCAAGCCACAGTCTCTGACCACGAATTGACTGAGATAAAGGGGGAGGGGAACCCGGACGTACCTTGAACTGAGCCATCAAAGTGGCAACACCCTTGAAGAACTCCAACGCAGCGATGTTCTTCCCGATACACGACCTGGACCCATGCCCGAAAGTCATGTCCGACTTCTCCATGATCTTGCGTCGTTCCACGTACGCCTCATGCGTCTCGTTGAGACCTTGCATCCAGCGCTCCGGTCGGAACTGGTCTGCGTCGGCGCCGAAGACGCGTGGGTCCTGGTTGATCGCGCTCCCCGGGCATCCGATGTTGGTGTTCGGAGGCACGACGCAGCCGTTGGGGAGCGTGAGGGACGCTTTACTGCCCGTGACGCGCTGCAGGTTTGTGATGGAGGCGTTGTTGAAGCGGAAGCCTTCGCGGATCGTGCCTTCGAGGTAGGGGAGGGCTTTGGCCTCGTCGTAGGAGACGGGTAGCTGGCATTGAGCCTCTTGGAGTTCCGCGTACAGCTTGTCCTGCGAGGCCGGGTGTGTTGCCAGATATCGGCACAGGTTGTCGAACGTCTTGCCTGGGCTGAGGCCGCCTGCTGCCATGTTCCCGGAGGCAAAGATGGCCACTTGTCTCGGGGTCATGAGGGTCGGCTTTTCCGCGTGCGTGGCGACGAAATGCGAGAGGAGATCCGGTCGTGGCTGGTCCTCGGGATCGGGGCTGTGAATCCTTTCCTGGACCGCCGTTTTCACCGTCCCGACGAAGAGTGATGGGCGCAGTCTTCGGCAGATGGGATTGTCGTGGAAGATTCGGTGGAGCCATGGCATCTGCGATACCAGCTCTGTGTAGAAGCCCAGTCTTTTCACGCCCTTGATGAGGCCGTTGACGTCCTTGTCGTTGAGGAAGCCAAAGGCCGTCCCTAGCGTCAACTTGGTCACGATGTCGTAGCAGTCTGCGAGCAATGAGCATTGAGCGAGATGTTTCACCCCTGGGCCCCTTGATCAAAAATATTTGTATATATGAAACAACACGTACAGTACTGGCACCAGAGACTGATGTTCATGGGCACTTTCCTCTGAGCATAGTCATCACACACCTCGACGAAGCGACTCAACACCTCGTCCACGTTCGGCTCGTAGCCCTTCAGGGAGGTCATGGAATAGGCGTTGGACACGAGTTTCCGGTACTGTGAATGCGTCTGTTCATCGGGAATGGAGACCAGGTTCGTCTTGACATCTCCCAGGCGGAGTGGGAGGTAGGCTTTGCCCTGCGGCGAACAGAAACAGAGCCAGAACAGATTCAGTCATTCATTATGCTTTGTAAATCTTTACGGGGGGAGGTCTCTCACCTTATCCAGCCTCGATCGCACCCCATAGATGACCGGCACGGCCGCAGGATCCATCACAATGAGGGTGCGAGGCCCAACTCGTATGACATCTCCATACCGGGCTTGCAGTTTCCTCTGAAAGGCGACACGGTTGTGATTGCGGTACGTGTGCCACGCGACGTAGAGACTCCAGAGATTGGTGTATCGAGCGAGAAAGGGGCCTGGGATGTGTGAGAGGCCGGCCTTTCTGCTGTTGACCACCAAGAGCAAGCCGAGGAGGACGACACTTGAGGTAGAGAGGAGGAGGATTAGTGCGCCTGAGGCTGTGAGTGACATGTCCAAACCAAAGTGGGAGAAAGGGTAGTCCATGACCGCTAGTTAGTAGTAGTACTGCTGCCTCGCCTCCAGGAAGTCTTGATCACAGTCCGGTCCTTTATAAGTTGAATCACATCACTGGGTGATTCTCTTAACGGTTCCCCATGCATGTTTCTCGATTTCTCTCGTGCGTAAACAATAATGCCGCATGTTAGACTTCGTCAGTTTGATAAGGCCACCATGCCTGCTTATGGAATTGACGAAGGGCAAACCTGGGTCCAATGCTTCGGCTTTGGGGAGGGCAAATGGTCCATGTTGCTGACCGGGGCCCGACCGCGCGGCGACTTTAAAATTGTCAACTTGAGAAGAGATTCGACAGAAAAGGTAAGTGACTGATCTGGAGAAGGGCACGTCGTCTATATACGGATCGAGCTTTAAGCCGCGTGACATCCGTTCCCATTAGCTGAGAGGAAATGAAGACATACCTAATTAGGGGACAAGGCTGAGTGGCGAGAGGCGTCACACCGTTCTGTATGACCGTCATGTGATGACCTTCTGTATCCGCAGCTTCAATATCAAGGGCTCGCACCCCCTAATACTCCCTTTCATGAGTAAGGTCAGCTTCAGGTCTTTAAGGTTATTGATCTGGCCAGGTAGTCCTCGACCTAGGCGATCATGGAGGCAAGGATCACATCAAGATACAGAATATATCACATGATTGCATTCATATCATTCTCAATTCTCTCAAATCTGAGCTGCTGTCACGTCAAGCATACGTGGCAATTTCCTTGCCAAAACACACAAGATCCCTCAAAGGCTTGGGGGATATAAAATTCCTTGTCCACCTCTCACTCACTTGCGCAAAAACCAGTATGCAACGAAGCGAGTGTGGAGAAGCAAAGCATAGGTTGTCCTTCTTCATACTCTTCCCTGAAACCCCTCAAAAACTGGTCCTGGCTGCTCCGGACAAACCTTGTCGACCGATTGTGATCTCAATGGTACCGCCGGAAAGCTAGTGGATACAAGATAGCAAAGGGGAATTCCCTTTTGAGCGTTGTGGTCTCCGCCGTCAACACCCCCTGGCGCAAAGCAAAGTGACAATTATACATCATGCGAAGCGGATATACAATCCATTTCCATTCTGGGAGTCCGCAGAAAGGCGGATGGGAAGTTCGAAGTTCGACGCCGGTGTTGTCCATTTCAGGTTAATCCATCATAAAATCGCCACGGAGCATTCGTTCGCCTATGGGGTCCGGTTTCTTCACCCTGGCTGGGGGCTCCACAGGCTTCGGAATCTCCTTTGGTGGTT
Source organism: Exophiala alcalophila (assembly GCA_001599775.1). Classification (NCBI taxonomy): domain Eukaryota; kingdom Fungi; phylum Ascomycota; class Eurotiomycetes; order Chaetothyriales; family Herpotrichiellaceae; genus Exophiala; species Exophiala alcalophila. The sequence goes on from BCHY01000001.1 coordinate 3,711,580, forward strand.
CTGGGCCGGAGATGCTGGCAGATCGAGGGCGAGTGGCTCCTGGGCCGAAGGGGTTGCCGGACGAGAAGGATGGGGAACGTTTCGACCTGTCCCGGAGGGCCTCTGACCAATTGAAGCCTTCTGTTGCAATGAGATGTCAGCACAGGAAGCATGAGGGAGCAACAAAACATCTGCAAGGCGGTGTACGGTAATGAGAGCTGTCGGCCGTTGGAATGAGGACAGGCCTCGACTCTTACCTGAAGTCTTGGCCGTCCCCGACGTAGCTTGACGCGATGGAGTGGCATTCTCGGAATTCTCATCTAGAGTAAAAAGGGAGGAGGAGGGCCGCCTACCACCACCGCCCGGAGCGCCAGGGCTCGTTCCCGACTTGACGTCTCTTAAAGCTTGTGCCCCAAAGCTGACCCGTCGAGCGAACGAGGGAGATGGAGGAGGCTCCAGGCTCGTTCGTGATGTATTGTCTTCTTCCAGGACAGCTGGTTCGTCCCCGAAGCTGTTCTTGAAGTCTGGAGAGCTCGAGGTGGAAGAGGTGGCGATGCTAGCCCGTCGTTGACGTTGAAACGCAGCGAAGGGCGAGGAGTGTTGTTGATTAGAGGGGTTGGTGGTCAGTCCAAGGGCCGTGATCGAGGTGCCTCTTTGACGTTGAGGAGGGACGGTAGCAGAGGGAGGAGAGGAGGAAATAGCAGAGGTCGAAGCAGACGAGTTCGCTCGAGGGTTGAACATGTCAACGAAGGAGGCTCGACGGCGGTGCTGAGGAGGAGGGGACGGCGGAACGACCTGGTCTGGCATTTGAAGCTGTTGTTGTGAGGGTTGGGAGGAGAGGGTTCAGATGATGGAGATCAGGAATGTGTCTTTGTATCGTTGCCAGCTGGGTCTTGGGACCCTGGGAAGGATGAGGTCTCACGAGAGTTGCTTGGGCGTAGGGCGCCGTGGGACAAAGGAGGTCGAAACGTCACGTCATCGTGGTATGAGCGTCATACAAGGAACGTAAGCGACCGTCAAGGCTCAATGGACAGGACAGGTCCCACTCGGGATGCTTTGAGATTCTGGAGAGGATGACGAGGACGGGACAGGAGGGATGAATAAGTTGAATGAATGGAAGAGGGTTGAGAGAGGAGGGAAGAAGCCTGTAGGAACAGCGAAAGCCAGAGGGATGGTTTACATAAGGAGACCTAGGCACACGTTGCGAGTGCTGGCGCAGGCGAGGCGAGGCGTGGGTGCGGATGCTCAGATTCCAGATCCATCTTCACCAAGCTTGACTTTCTTTGTGATGCATGCTGCCTGCTGCTGAGTGGCCACCAGAGTGGCCCGTTCGGTGAAGAAGCCGCGGCGGGAGGAGCAAGAACATTGGGTGGGCTCGGGGGAGGGCTACAGCCTAGGGAGCCTATAGGTAGGGAGCTTAGGGGCCCACCAGCGTCGGGGCTAGGGACGCCAGTTTGTGGAGGAGGGGCTTTCCACGGTTACACCTGCGCCGAGAGAGCCAGACGTGCATTAGCTTGACTTCTCCCAGGGCTTTGCCCGGCGTCCCTTGGTCGGTTGGGCGCTGAAGGCCGACTAAAGTCACACTCCGGACTATCAAGATTCAGGGTGCATATCAATAATCAGCGCCTGCCACTGAGCAGCTTGGCGGCCAGGTGACGAAGTGTGGGGTAAAAGGGCAACAGCGAGGGGCGCTGGCAGTCACAGACTCACCATCGACCATCCAGTGACCAGCCAGGACCACAGCTACCGCCATGGAAACACCACACGAAGCCACCATCGCAGTCTCCTTCCTACTCGTACATTTACCTCCTCGAACACACCTTCATACCCACCCCCCCCGGCGCCCTATCATAACACCCCTTCTCGTCTCTCGACATGACATCCGTCGTTGTTGGCGTCTTCGTCATGGATGCTCAAAGCTCATCCTCCAATTGCCCTGTCGAGACCCTTGGAAACCCTGATCTGCCCAGCTAACACGAATAGGAGCAAGTAGCCTGTTCAACCTGACACGCGACACCTCTCCTCTCGAGTCTCGGCCCTTAAACTCTCGTCCTCCCTCGACCGGCGGAATCTCACTCGCAGCCAGCAACCAGTCGCTTCCGGCGGGTTTTCGGCCAAAACGTCCCTTAAAGACCGGGCGGTCAAGATTCGGGCACCGCACCGTCCATTCAGGCTGCGAGATGGATTCGTGTGTGAGATGACGGCGACGCAAGGTCCTTTGTCTCCAGCACACCCTGAATGGCATGTGCCAGTGTCAGTTTCGGCTCCCTACGGATCAAGCCTCGCGTCCCAGGAATGGGCCATGGCAGAGCACCCTCGTGTTGGAATGCTGGAATGTCGTGCCGAATGCGTGGACGAAATCCGGTTTCCACCTTTCCAAAAGCGATCACTGAACTGAATCCGTCCAGATGCCTCAATGATCTTCGTCTCTTTGTAGAAACGTGTGAGGAAGAAAGGATGAATGCGGTCTGTTTGATTCTTGCTGCTGCAACCGTCAATGCAAAATCAACTCGCCTTTGTTTTCGTGCAGATGTGGTAAGTGCTATTTATCTCCTTTCGCTGAAATCATGGCTTTTTGCTCCCCTCTGTGCTCCATTCGTTCGCCAAAATGGCTCCCAGAAGAGACTCCAAGCAGCCGGCTCGCCGCCTCACCAAATCTGCAGGTCCTGCCAGTCCTATCTCGCCCAAAGAAGTGCGACACCATGTCTCGTCCCGTCCGATGGCGAAGACTATCGCCGCCACGTTTTCCCGCGCGCCTGGCGGTTCTACTTTTCCAGCCAGCCCCAGTCACAAATTACTGCTACGAGCGGTACAAGACGATGAGTACCAGGAATGGCTCCGCACTATTTTGCCGAAGGATGGGGAACTCAAAGATCAAGAAGACGAAAAGGCCGCCAACGGTCGTGTGATTCCCGTCGACCAAGTTTCGATCCAGGGCCCGGATTTTCCTTGCATAGACCTGCGCAGCTCGTCGGAGGATGTGAAGCTTCTTTTGGGCTGCATGACAGACTACCTGGTCAAATGGTCAGACCGACAACTGACAGTTGGACCGGCGAGCTTTTTTCAAGACATGCAAAACATCAACGACCGGTTCAATATTATCGCCTGCTTACCCGACGATGTGACTTCTTCTGCCATCGCCCAGGACGCCTTCCACTTGTTCTCAGGGCAATATAAAAAATTCGCGTCCTTCTGGGGCGAGGCCGCCCACCAGGCTTTGTTGATGAAGTTGTCTCGGTTGGCTTCTCGCATCCACAATCACCTTTCCAGCGTCCACGAGTCTGAATTCACTTCTCTTGTGGGGGACATAGCCTCAGTGTCTCCTCGTGCCGATCTCCCGACACTTCCAAAACTTCCTCACCAAGAACTTACTATTCTTTCCCGAAACGCCGCAGTGGATATCAGCAATCGATGCGATGAGCTGCACGGAAAATTCCAGACTGCGACCTACAAGCCTGAAGAGAAATGGTTGTGGCTCCTGATTTGGAAAAGCCTCAAGACCGCATTCCTGGCCATGGAAGCTGGGGCGGTTGTCAAACCTCCATCGGAGGCAATCATGGAACGCTCGTTCTTTGGGAGACCCTCCGTGAAGGATCTTCTTCTTCGCTTGATTCAGAAGCCTGATGCGGCTAACCCGAGAGGCATCGAAGAACTGGTTGCTGATTACTGTCGACATATTGCTAAATGCTGTGCCAAACCTGGCGAAAGATATGACTCTCTCCGACGGTCCCCTGGCACTCCGTTGAAGAGACACATTGAAGCTTCTCTTACGAGGTTCATTGAAACGAAGCAGCTCAAGGCAAACATCCTCTCCAAGTTACATTTCGCCGTCATTCGATTCAACAGCCTCAACGGCGGCCCGCCCCTCGTCCGAAGGTGGAAGAAGGACATTTTGGACCAGAACTGGGAGTTCTCGGTAGGCTTGCGGTCACCATCGACGCCTCAGCCTTCGAGCGTTCAGAGATATGAATATTCTGTAATCGATGAGCAAGAGTACGGGTCCAGAACGTCCACTCCTGCGCCAATTTCGAGTTTGAGAAATTCTCTCGACCAACGTGCGGCAATTAAGCATCAGCGGAAGTCCACTAAGGGAACGAGGTCTGCAACACGTTCGTTTCCACACCCGGTGGGACTAAACATGAAGAGCGCCTTCCCCTACGTGCATTATCCCTTTCCGGAGACACGGGCGCACGAGGTAGTCCACAACGAAATGATGTCGAGGGATATGGCGGAAGCTGGAATTGGGTCCGACGGGCCCCGAGTGGAATTTCTCATCAATCGACCCCCTCTTCATGCTCGCAACCCTGTGGACATTTCAGCATTTAGACGCAGACGGACCCCGGGGCCGCTCGGGCTGATGCGCCAACTCATCCAACAAGTTTGGGAGTGGAAAAAGGGCAAGACCTCAAACTCTCGGAATCCACGTTTGCTACTGGAACACCCACACAGCGCGGGCAAACCCAAAGCAGCCTCCTCTATACTCGATGCAAAGGCACGAGTGAACAAAGTCAAACCCGTGAACACCCAGCTGAGGCTGCGAGGAGGCGGACCTTCACAGACGCAACAAAGTCGTGCGAAAAGCAACTCCCCCCACAGAAGCACAGGTGACGCGGTAACTCTCTTTCAGACGGAACACATTGCTCGGTTGCGAGCACGCTTGCAAAAAAAGCGTGGCCCATCAATGGCTGCAATGGTTGATGACGAGACTGCCTTGGCCATTTTGGATAAAGCTAGATACAACGTCAAAGCTGCAGTTCGAGGTTGCCACCCCCTTGGAGGAGGCAAGTCTATTCCTGGAGCGGCACCTTCCCATGGCAATGCTTCAAAGCAAGGATTCACTTTTCGGCTTCATGTGCTGTCGAAGAAGTCAAGCGACGATGACGATGACGATGATGATGACGACGATGACGACGACTCTGAAGAAGAGGACAGCGATAGTGGAGAGGATGAGGATGAGGAGCTCTCTTCTTCAGAGTCCTCTTCCTCCGAAGACACGGCCACTAAAGCCTTCCATTTTCTCAAGCGTTATCAGGACACACTACCAACAGCGAGGCAAGATTCGAATGCGTCTCGGCCCAGTTCAAACCAGGAAAACGAGCCTGACAACGGAAATGAGCCTGGCAACGAAAACGATCCTGGCAACGAAAATGAGCCTGGCAACGAAAATGAGCCTGGCAACGAAAACCACCGGAGTGAGCCCAGCAGCAGATACAACTCGAACCAAGAAAATGATAGTCCTCATACCGCTTCAACTTCTCCGATTCCACACAGTATGATGTGCCACCCCTGCCCCCAATATCCCGGCGAATATCACCATGTGTGCGTTTATAACGGAACAAATACAGTACCGGAGGTAGGTAGAGCTTCCGGTGAAAGAGATGAGCAAGCAGATAATGGTGGCAGTGGGGCTGGTCCAGACGACGACGACTACGATAATGCGATTTGGGCTTATCGTGGCCAACTACCTAGAGAAATCCCACACCCAAGCGACAAGAAAACCATCGGTCAGGTGTTAGGGGATGATTCTGAATTTGCTCGCATCCTGTCAGCCTTGGACGGATTCGAAGCACTTCAACTCTTGATGGAGGAATGCACGCCGCAAAGCTGGGATACCGAGGAGTTCAGAAGCGAACTTGGTGAGGCAGTAGAAGCATTGCTAGAACCCATTGAAAAGCTTCGAGAGGCATACTTTGAACCTCAGGACCCATCGGAACAATTGATGCTGGATGGGATTCCGCCTAGGGACTATAGGCGGCGGAATGAAGAACATCCAGCAACACCAGAACTCTGTCACCGAACCTTTCTTGAGGCATTGCACTTTCACCAGCGTGCCGAAGAAATGTTTGAGCCCACAATGCCGGGGCGAACCAACCTCGGCCTTCGTCACGTCACCGGAGGATTCATTCGATCTATAAGGGAGCTTCGACGCCTGGTCGAGGAGATCCGATGGTCCAATGGCGAAGGCGAGTATGACTGGTACGACGATGACGACACTGATGGAGAACAGACAATGTCGGACAGCGAGCAAGAGAGAGTGGCAGCCTGGAAGCCCCGTGTTCGAACTTTGCCTACCCGGGCGGACTATGAGGCCATGTTCAAGGACGAACTGGAGCGAGAGCTTCGCGTGAAACGCGGCCTTGGGCGGATCCCGAAGTCCTTTCGAAGCAAGGCCGACCTGATCGGCTGCCTCATGGACCTAGACAGGACGGGCAAGGTCGGCGCGGGGGCGCGCAACGGGTATCGACGCCTGAAGAACGACCCCAGCGCCATCCGACGACCCAGGGGCTGGGACCTGGAATACGAGATTGGGCTGGCCAGGGCCCAAAGGAAGATTGAGAGGAAACAGCTCAAGGGTGACAAGAAGGAAGCCCGCAAACAGCTGAGACGAGGCGGTCCGTTCGACTCATCCAATCCGTCCGAGCCGTCCACTAGCGAGCGACCGCCTGTCCAGTACGCGGAGTCCGGTAACGACGACGTCGACTCTGTATCATCGGAGATGACGGACCAGCGATCGGAGGAGGAGACGTCGGTTAGCAAGGATAGCTTTTCCAAGACCACCACGTAGACTCGTGGAGGGGAGATATGATTTATGTTTCTTCCAGATAGCCGCAAACGGGGTGAAAAAGGGGGGGCGTACTTTTCTGAAATCTTTTGGCAAATGATTGATAGGGCAACTCTGAACAGAAGGAAATCTGGTTCTCGAATACCCATTTGCTTCTCGGGGGTAATAGATAGCTCCGTTTTCAAAAGGAAGAAGGGAGGGGGGGGGGGGGGGGGGTTCACAAAAACTCGAAGGGGTCCGAGCGAGATGTAGGGAGGAATGAATGAAAGTTGAAACAGAATGGGATCAGACCAGACTGGACCAGATGAGACTGGACCAGATGAGACTGGACCAGATCAGGCGAGATGAAATAACCAGAGTGTGGATCTTGTTTTGGCGTATCTATCTGATATGAATGTGAATGTGGATATATATGTGGATGTACAGCAGGTGTGGATGGAGGTGTGAATGTGAATATTGACGAGGTCCAGCCCATCGTCTTGAAAGCGTCGTTTCGTTGATAGAGTGACTGATCCTCCTGTAGACTGTGCGCTGCCATTGCCAGGACCCATGGACACAGACATAGACACAGACACAGGAATGGAATGTAGCGAGTACCACCGTGCCAGCAGGACAAAGAAGGGGGGGGGGGGGGGTTTCTCTGTATCTCTTCCTCTCTTACAAACCCACGCGTCGAGGATTGTTCTCGTCTCCACCCCAACTCAATTCATGACCGGAATGCTCAATGCTCAACCTCTCCATACCACAGTCCTGAATGTGAAGCATAACAAACAACGATCGCGCGGCACTGGCCTGCCATCCTGCCACCTTCATTTACGCGGGCCACGCTGATGTTCATTGATTCCTGGTTTCGACTTCCTCTTTTCTTTTTCATCTCATCCCTTCGCTTCACAGTCACTCCTTTCCGTCCGTCCTTCGTTTTCCCGGGTTTGTTGTTTGTCAAAGTGTTCAATTGAAAACACACAAAGCGACACACACTTCTTCGCTGACCATCCAAGGAAATTCGACAGAAGCCGAAAACCGAAACCGAAACCATGCGTGCCTCTCTTTCTGTCGTGGCCGCCGCTTTGGCTCTGAGGGCCATGGCTGATCCCGCCTCGTTCGACAGCATGACCTGGGGCGATGTCTCCGTCGGACAACTCTGGCCGATCCATTGGACGGTCGGCGATGGGACGCCTGTCTCGCTCTTTCTCGGGAATTCCACCTTGGTCACTCCATATGCCATCTTCAGTATGTGTTTTCGTGAGGAAAAAGGCGGGAGAGATGTTGAAATTGAAATCTTGAATGCTGACCACAGTTTCCGACAGCTGCCCGTGATGCTACCGATCAAGAGTATGATTGGACCGTGACTCTTCCTGACGGTTATGTTCCTGGAAGTTATGCATTGGCGTTGGTCCAGAGTGGTGCCATGGACTATTCCGCCTTGTTCGACATCATGATGCCGCCCGCCGGCTCGTCCTCTTCCACCATTTCCTCGCCTTCATCCACTGCCTCAGCCGATACCGATGACGATACCGATTCTTATTCTTCGACCATGATGACAACCGAGGCGCCGAGCATGACGGCGAATGCAACTTTGATCTCCGCCAGCGCCGAGCCCACGGTCACCGTCACATACTGGGACGAAGACTGCGGCTGCCACAAGACATCTGCCATTCAGGCCACGGCTGCCACCGGCACCGGTCTCCCACGCACTCAATATACCTGGTATGATGAATCGTGCGGATGCACCAAGACAGCAGTCGCTCCGGTCCCGACCACGGCTCCTGCATGCCCTGGAAGTCCATATGGCTGCAACAACTATACCGCCCCGGCGACGACCAATTTGCCACCTCCTCCCCCGAGCTCCATGGCAGCCACTCCCTCGGAATCACGATACACCGGTGACGCCGGCAGATTGTCGAGCTCGGCCTTGACAGTGGCCGGGCTGATCATGGCTGCCATGCTTTCACAACTCCTATAAATTCTGTCCGAGCGGGGAGGAAGGCAGGAACATTGGTGACATCAGGAGAAGGGCCGGGAAGATGGGTAAGGAGGGTTGAGAAGCGGCGAGTGTCGGACATACAATGTTGTGAGATTTCATTGCATCTGCGAGGGCGAGGGATGTCGGACGGATTCGCAATTGTACCCCATGCTTTTTCTTCAAATAGTTGCTCTCGTACTTTCACACGAGTTCGTTTCCAGAACTTTCAATATCATCTGTTGCAGATTTATTGTGCGCCTTTGATTTTCGCAAATGCGCCCACTTCGGCGCTGGAGATTGAGAAGGGACTTTTGGGAACATCGGGGGACCGAGGACTCAGGGCGACGGCGAAAAGGCCATCCTCCAGGGCCTCGTTCTTCGGTGCTGAGCTCATGAAATCGAGAGACTGTTCTTGTTGCTTTCTGATATAGTCCGGGGGCGCTTGGGCGACCATTCTCTTTCCGGCGGCCGGCGCAGGGCCGCTTCGAAACGCGCTGAACGAGGGATATGCCATGTCTGAAGCCTCGGGCGACAGAGGATGTGCCTCCCGGGTTGGGGTATTGATGCCTCGAGGACTGAGATCTTTCTCGCTCGTGCCTATACTCAATCCCTTCAACTTCTCACTGAGCCTCCTGCCACTCGGGGATCTTGGACTCTGTATACCCGGACTGGTGGGACCGCCCGGAAATTTGGAAATGTTGCTCAGATCCAGAGACGGAGGCTTGACCGTGACCACGCCAAAGTTGCGCTCAATCCAGGCTCGTTCCGACAAGGCCATCTCCAGGGCGATGCCTTCCGGGTTGTTGACTTCTTCGTGTTTGATCTCCTTCTCCAAGATCTGAAGTCTCTTTTTGGACCATATCGTGTGTAGCACCCCCTTCTTGCCGCTGGTTTTGGCCGTGGCACCCAGCTCAGGAGTAAAGATGGCCGGGAGAGGGTTGACCGTCATCTTCAGCGCGGTGGGTTTCGTCCCCCGAGGAGTCGGCAGGTGGATGGAATGCCAGCGTGACGTGAGGAGGGACGATGGTGCCAGGAGGGAGGAGGAAATATACACGGCGCACACTGTCTGAAGGGTTGTCGTCGGCCGGGAAGACGGTTCGTTTGGCTGACCATGAGACGTGCCAGTTGCCGGACTTTGCGCGTGTCTGGTCATCGTCCTGCCACTCGACCATCATGACTTTGGTCCCTTCATTGCCTCTCCCTGGTTCGAACTCGAATCGAGCGAGGGCAGTGACCGAGGAGAGGGTATCGGGGACGATGGGAGACTTGGGCGTCGCGGGGGTTTGGACGTCGGCCATTAGGGGGGTGATTCGTAACGAATGGACGGAGTTGGGACCAATGCGGCGGACGAGGAACGGTGAGAACACACACGGCCTGCTGAAGAAACAGAAGAATCAAACAAAGCAAACGACAGGGCGAGGGCAACGAGCGCAGATGCAGGCAGAAACGACGGCACTTCTGATAACAATCGACGGGTTTGGGGAGACAGCAGGATGAGAGCGAGAGTGCGGAAGAGGTTGAGAGTCTCGAGTCGGCGGCGACCGCGCGTATTGTATCGACGACGTTGCCGAAACGGGGAAACTGGAAACTCGAAGCAGGAAACAGGAAACTGTCAGGCTGCAACCAGCAGCAACACAACTCTAGTCATCCCCTCCATTGATTGCTGAGAGGACTCTGTGCGCATAAATGAGTTGCATCCATCCATCCTATTTCCCCTTTCTTCATCCAAGTGGTCCACCTCGTCTCTTCGGCGGCACGCTCGCAATTGGTACCAATCGACATCCGCCACAAAGCAAAAGCCTGCTCGAGTCACTGTCCTAGCGTGTCCTCCTCCCGCGGCATGGAAACCAATCGCCGTGATTCGGGAAGGTCACATTCGCCATACGCTGCATAAAATCGGAAGAGGCGGCGCATATTAGATAGAGAAGAGAGAGCGGGACAGAAAACATCTTTGACATGTGCAGATTCCATCCTATTCCTTGGGGTATATAATCTCTCGTTACGCACGGCCATATCGGTCCGCCTTCGTAGAGAAGTAGAAGTTCCTGCAAACAAATGTAAAACCCTGGCAACCCGCCAACATTAATATTCCCATCATGTACTTCGTCAAGTTCAAGAGAACCGCCTTGTCGTCGCCCTAACCGTGGCCAGGGCCTAGGGAATCGTCTCCTAGCCCGACTTCTTTGCCGACCACTGCGGCCAGAGGGCCAAAGCCTTCTCTCTTGAGCCTCTCGATCAACAACAGGCTCTTCTCCCGTTTCTTCGCTTTGAGTTGCCCTTCAAATTCGGCCAACTGACTCGCCAGCATCTTCCGGCTGTCGTCCAGGTCCAAAGCAATGAACTCTTCTTCGTATTTTCTGAGACTGCGCACCTGCATCTCCAGTTCGGCAATGGACGCATCCAGGGCCGCTGTAGGACGACTGATGTCATTCGAAGAAGTCGCTTTCGTCAGGGGTGCCCCTGGAACTGAAGAAGGGTTGCCGAAAGTGCCATTGGACTGGTGATGTGACAGAAAGATCCCGTTGGGCGTCGGATGCCCAAGCATCGGCGGGAGCGTGTTGTTCTGGCTATGATGGACGTTGGGGTTTATTCGTCCATTCGCAATCGTCGTCGACGCCAAAGATGCTATCCCAGGCGAACTGCTTACCCGAGAGCGTCTTTCATCTGTAGGGCTCACCATGAAATCGGGGCCGTCTGCGAAGCTCTTGATGCTGGGCAGAAGGGTGGGCAAAGTTCCGCCAACGCCGACGCCTCCAAATGTCGCATCCATCACGAAGTCCGACCCTTCTCTGGACAATGCGACCCTCGTATTGCCCGAGAAGTCCGGTTCCGGCGTCGGTAGTTCAATCTTTCTCAACGGAGTGGCAGGGCCTGGTTCAGCGGACGAGGAGATTGTTCGTTTCTTGCCCGTAATATGTGCCACGCCGGGCAAAGTCGTGGTTCCCGCGCCGTTTTGGTGGCTTTCTCGCCGACCTCGCTTTTGATCAAATACATTATCTGCAAAGCCCATCATCTTCCCCCGAGGATCAAAGGCCTTGACTCTTCTTTTGCTGGCCGGCTTTTCACTCTTCACGTAAGCGGCCGAAAAATGACAGCACCGACAGTTACATGTTTCTTCGCATTTCGGGCACGTCCACAGGCCTTTGTGGCGCAGAACATCCACAGGGTACTGATCGAAGTGCCGGAAAAGGCCTCGATAGCAAAAGAACGCGGTGCATTTGTCGCAGCGACGGCCCTTCCATTCCTGATGGTCAATGCGACAGAGATGACACAGTCTCGTAGTTGAGGCAGTTTTGGCGCGCATTAGATCATTCACGGCCGTCCCCAGGGTCTTGCAGCGATCGAGGATCCGTGGCTCCTCAGGCTGGAACCCGAGGATTTCTCGAGCGCGGTTCAAGACACGGGTACATTGCTCGGCTGGCACAAACTCTGCCAGCGCATATGAGTGCGCATGCTCACATGATCGGCCGTTCAGGTAACAAAGAAGGCAGAGGTCAAAGTCGGCACATTGGGTGCACCGCACGTGTCGATTCCAAATGGCGGTGTTGCAAAAGTTACACGTGGCGATGGTTCCGGCCTGGATCGGTACCAATGTTATGGCAGTCGCCGGGGCAGATTCGATGGATTCGTCGTGGACCATCTGGCGGAAGAGACGCGAGAGCAGAGGGAGGTCTGGAGGCAGTGAGAGCGATGCGCTTGTGCCATTTTGATTGTCTTGGAGGAGCGACAACATGGCACAGGCGAGGGAAAGATTCGTCCGAGCGACGTCTGGATGACATAGACGGTTGAAAGGGACTTGGACATATTGAAAGCCGACTTCGAGCGACAACGGGTGAAGGATGTTCCAGACCAGTTTGGCGGAGAGAGTCGAAGGATTCCAGACTTGGTGCGCGGTTGCGGGAGGGAAAACGACCAGATCGCCGACACATTGATCGTAGGCGTACAGAGGGAAGTCGGCCTTGAGCAGCTCATCGGAACCCAGGTTCAACCAATCCAAATGTGGTGAGACGCCTCGGGCCGACATGAAGGCGTCGTATTTGTTCTGGGAGTCGAAATCCGTGCCGATGCACACGACGGGACGGTCATCCGACTCGACCAGCAGGTTCAGAGCCACGGTGCTCGAGAAGCAACGATGGAATCCCGACGCGCTGCCTTCGCTGCCGACATAGGCCATCATGACCTCGCTCCGGGCACATTGAGGCAGCCACTGAAAGAGATCGAGTCGGCCGCCCCATTGAACCTCGGTCGGCAGGATCTTGCGACATTGTTCCAGCCATTCTTGGGGGCAATGAAGGTCTCTTGCGTACAGGTTCTGGAACTCGGGGAAAGACTGTCTTGCGCTGTCGGCAAACTTCTTGAGGGTGAACGACAGATCGCGCCCGGTGCTGCAATTCCGGATGGGGATGTTTTTCTTCGTGCTCAAGTCGATCAGGCTCTCGATGCTGAAGCCGGCTTGTCCTGCCTTGCGCTGGTCGGCTGAGGGCCAGGTGTCGAGCTTATCGAAGTCGGCTATGACAAAGGGCTGGCCGAGCTGAAGGCGTTTGGTGAGCCATTCGGAGAAGGGCAGAGGGTTTCCATCCTGGTCTTTCTCTTCCTGCAGGGCGATGATGCTGAACCTCGGAAACTCGACGAAGGGTTCTCCGCGGCGCAGGAGCTGCTGTGCAGAACTGTCAGGCGGGACGGTCAGAGAGGGTGTCTGAGGAATCATGGCGGCGCTGAGAGCGTGCCAGACACCATGGCGAGGAGATGGAGGGACTGGCGACGGTGGGGATGGGAGGGAGTGAGAGAGGAGAGGAATTGAGCGGAGGAGAGCAGAGCAGTTGCAGTCTGCGAGACAGTCTGAGGAATACGGAGGTGACGGCCGGGTGTATGAGTCGCAGTCGCAGTCGCAGCAGCAGCAGCAGCAGTACTACTAGTAGTGCTCGTATAGAAGAAGCCGCCGGTAGTTCTTGGTGGTGGGAGGGAAAAAAGATGGAGTGGGCGGGAAATGATGTGATCCGAAGCCAAAGTGTGGGGGAGCCGGAGCCCGGACGAGTCGGCGAGGGACGAAGAAGCTGCTCGAGTCGCACAGGCTTTCTTCAGCCCCCTAGGCCCCTATAGTAGCCGATCATGTGGCAGTAGAGGCTACCTTACTTCTAGTAGTACTAGTAGCTGTACTAGAGGCCCTCAAGGTAAGCGCAGGCAACGGGGACATCCCTCCCTCCCTCCGTCCCTCCTCCCTGCTGCCTGCCGGAACATGCCTCCTGGGCCCGTGAGGCTTGAAACTTGAAAGTCGGACCCTGACGCCTCCGGGTTCAACCTTCTCTCCCGGGAGTAGTAAGGTTGACAGAGCCCCCGATTTAATGTGAGGCTCCCCAGACTCCCTGAGTCACCACTGTCCAGAACGGGCGAGTCTCAAAAGTGCAGTCAGCAGTCATTCTGTCCTCCTTCCTCCCCCAAAACACGACGCTCCAGACCTTTGACCTTCTCATCAACTGTACTCTGGAGCTCTGTACTCTGTTCATCTGTTCATGCCCTTCCTCACCAACATCACCACCATCATATACAGACAGAGGATTCTCCTGTCCCTCTGAGTCCATCCAACCAGAACCAACCCCCGAGACATCCGCCCTGACCTCAAACCTCTTATCTTCCTTCCTCAACTCCGTGCCCATTTGGGCGACCAGCGGCGCCCTCGCCCCTCGCTCGCTTCGGCCGTCCACGCCGTCACCCTCGAAGCGACGCCTCATCGCGTAGCAAGGTGGTTTATTTCGTCAAGGACCAATCAGTCACCGTCCCCTTCATGCAGATCGTGCCGTCGTTGCTCACCACCTTGACTTCCGCTTCCTTCTGATCCACTGCCTCAGCATTCATCATCACCCGGTAGGCTTCTCCTGCATATACGGGACTGGTTGCGCGATAGTTGATCTGCTGCGGGTACACAATGTCGTCCTGTGCCGATCCCACTCCCTGATTGACGGTCTCGTCGCGCCAGAAGTCCAGCATGGCGATCAGGTTCATCGGACCGTGCACCACCACGTTGCGATGCCCTTCTACCTCTGTCGCCCACGGCTTGTCGTAGTGGATGCGATGGGCGTTGAACGTCAGGGCCGAGAACCGGAACAGCGTCGCCTCGCTGCGATTGAAGTCTCGTACAATCTTGCCCTTGGCCGCTTCGGCGAGTTCAGCACTTGATAGTTCGGCCGGCTTGGGCACCACAGACGCCGGTTTGGAGGGATCGAGGGCTGCGCGGAACACCCAATTCCTCCGGTCGAGCACACACAGCTCGTCCTTGCTGTTGCGGAACTCCTTCTCCACGCCGACCACGAGCATGCTCTCGCCCGTCTTCTGAATGACCTTGGGTTCGCAGCTCAACACGCGTGTGACTTCCGTGGCGACCTCGCCCACGCGCAAGAGAGCCTGCTTGCTCGAATTCGGATCTGCGCCCGTCCAGTGACACGAGCCTCCCGCCCACATTCGTCTCGTAAACGGCGCTTCCGGATTGAATGATGCATCTGTGCCATCCAACCCCAAGATCCCCGGTAGCTGAGCCGGCGTAAAGTAAATCAGGTGATATGCCGGCGGCAAAGGCGTGCCCGCAACAGGCTCCGACTCCTCGAGGCTCTTTGAGAGCAACGCCGACCTGGCCCAGAGATGCGGCCGATCCAGCGTCAGAGAGAAGAGTCGGAGCTGGTTGGCATCGAGCAGCTGCTGGCGCACAAACGTCTGGCCCTTTGAGAATTTGCTGAGAAACGCCTCGGCCACGGCATTTGGGTCTCCGACCGATGTTGACAAGGAAGATGATGAAGACGAGAAGGATCGGGCGGAAGATGGAAACTGTCGGCTTGCGAATCCGATCGACCGCGCATTGGTCCTCGCTGATGCTGTAGCGGCGCCAACGACGCACCGGGGACAGGAGCGCATGAACGTCGCCGGAGCGGTCATCGTGATTTTTTAATTCGTAATTCTGCTCTTCTTTGCTCCTTGTTCGAGTCAGGGACCAGGAGGGTGGGTAATACGAGTGCGAGCGTAAAGGTCCAAAGACAAGAACAGCGCTGCAGTCAGTCTATCTTTAGTTGGAACTCGCGTAGGGTACTTATCGACCTTTTCTCTCTCCAAAGTAAGGTACACACGGAGTCAGGGTACTCACTCGAGACTTTATCTGGAGTGCAATGGGACGTGTTCTCCTCTTGAGGTTCCCCGCATAATCAGCGTCTCCGAGATCGGGCGCCGCGGTTGGCCTCATACCCTGGTTTTCGAGACGCGACATTCCGAGATTGGCCGGCCGCGCACCAGAGTTCCCTTTGGACATGGATGTCCTCGCTAACGGGGATGGTGCTCATGCCGACAACCATTCGGCTTTCAAAAGTCGGTAAATACGAGGAGAAGATATAGAGAACGTGGCCTACTGTACATATTGGCTTATTCCAATTCTATCATTTGTTTGGGTAACCATCAAGCCAGACAACCCCGGACTCCATCCACTATTCCGGACACCTGAGGTCTATGTACAGTGTGTAATGCTCCGGAAAAAATGCGACAAATGGACGGACCAGCCATTACTAAGACAAACAACACACAGACACGAGGAGAACTTGAACGTCCCGCCTCAGTAACGGCCACAAACCCACTCACTACCTCTTTTCCACGAGCAGGAAATGCATCGCGGCATAGGCGATGATGATGAACGACCCTGCGAAGACTGCCAGGCCAATCACGTCCTTCCACAATGCCAGGTTGTCGAAGCCAAAGGCACTGAGAATGCTGGCGCCAGGGACTTCGATATCGAGGCCGTAGCGGTGGTCTTTGAGTCGCAGCTTGGCCACCTCGTTGACGATTAGTGCTTCGTAGCCATAGTGGAAGATCGACAACTGCCACAGGAATTAGTACAGACTTTCACAACGTGTTTTTGGTAGGACTCACTGTTTGTAACCACTGTGCGGCCATCTGCACGGAATCGTGGTTGAGGTTGAGAAGGAGACCGGCGAACAACAAGCTGAAAAGCATCACCAAGCTGCCGATCAAGTTGGCCACCGCACCATCCTTGAACACGATGCCGATGGTCAAGCAGATCGCCGAGGCGGCCAGGTTGAAAAGCACCAAAATCAGAATGAAGATGAAGAAGGTACCCCACCGCGGTAGCAGGCCAGACATTGGGTAGATGATGATGCCCATGATGATGGGTGGGATCAACCTCAGCGGAACAATGTCAAAGATGACCTTGGCTGCAAAGTACGTGATCGGCGAGTAATATCCGTTCGCCCTTTCTCGAACAAAGATCAGGCGCTCAGCGCTGAACACGTTCAAGCTGGTGAGCGTGCTGAATCCGAAGAGGGCCAGAAGGAAGAAGAACAGACCCAGTCGGTTCTGAAACCCGCCAATGTCGTCCGAGAGGCCGTAGAAGAGCCAGCCCGAGAGAACAGCAAGGAGAATCGCCACCGCGTAATGAGTCAGCATCAAAATCGGGTTTCGATACAGGTTCAGCCAGGTTCGCCTCGACAGAATCAAGAACTGTCGCGGGAGACTAACTCGCCGGAAGCCTTTGATGGAGCCCGTGACAGGTTCCCGCGCCGGGTCTTCTTCGCCGTGTCCATTTGCCACGGACGCTGTCTGAATCGAAGCACTGATTTCATCGTGGATCGTCTGGGCGACGTCGGAATTCTTAAAGTTCGATACCAGAATGTCCAGGTCGGTATTGACGTCTGGCGGGAGGTCGTCGGGATCTTCAAGCAGAGGGGGTGGATTAGATCCATCTCTTCTCGACATTTGCAACCAGCTTCGCATACTTCCGGTGGCTCTACTGACCACCGTATCCTCGTCGTCGGTCTTGGGGGTTGGGGGAGTCTCGGTTCCGGTCTTCTTGCGAGTGAACAATTGGCGGTCCTGCCTGGCCTTCAAGGAGATGCGTCGCTTTGGCTTAATCCGCGCAGATGGGTCGCGAGGGCTATCCACACTGACGTTGGAGATGCTGGCAATCGACTTGACTGCCCTAGTACTGCTTGATTCAGTCCCCAAGCCGTCTCGCTCCGAAACGTCTCTCGGTGCGTCTTCGAAGATCGGCGAATGAGGGTTCCCGGCATGCATGGTCAGGTCGACAAGATAATCAGCAATATTGAACCCCGGAGGACAAGAATATCCAATGTGGTCAAAATAGGCTTGACAGCTGGAAAAGGGCCCGGAATAGACTGTCTTGCCCTTGGCAAGCAAGACAAGTTGATCAAACAGCGCGACAATGTTGGAGCGAGGCTGGTGAATCGTGAAGATGACGGTTCGGTTGTACGTCTTAGCCAGCGTCACCAAGCACTCCACCACGTTGAACGCATTGAACGCGTCCAGACCACTTGTCGGCTCGTCCAAAAAGAGGATGCTCGGGCTGGTCACAAGCTCGCAGGCGATCCCAACTCGACGCTTTTCACCGCCAGAGATGCCCCGACCATTTCCTTCTTCGGAGCCGATCACTTGGTCCTTGATGTGATAGATTCCAAGTTGTTGCATGACTTCGATGACTCGTTGCTCCTTGACCGAAATGCCCATGTCGGCCGGAAGTCTTAAGAGGGCGCTGGTCAAAATAGTCTCGTGGACCGTCAACGTTGGTAGAAGAGTATCCTCCTGGTCAACATAACCCATGACGTTGCGGTACTCGTTGTCGAGAATCTTCTCGCCATTCACGTACATGTTACCGAAGACACTTCCTCGTTTATTTTTCCGTGCGAGAATGTCCAAGAACGTCGATTTCCCCGCCCCAGAGGCTCCCATCACCGCGGTGATCTGTCCTGGGTGAGCTATGCCGGATATGCCTGAGAGAATCTCTTTGCCCTTGAGCTGGTATGAGACTTGTTCAAATTGCAAAGCCATCGGCGTATGGTTGATCATCGACGCTGCCGCATCGTCTTCTGAACCTTCGCCCAATCGAATAGCACCCCATTTTCTTAGGGCTGCCCTTCGCGAAAGATACCAGGAGATGAGGGTCACGGCCACGACAAACAGCGCACAGCCAGCAATGATCCCGGCAATCAGAGGCGTGTTGATCTCTTTGATCGGTCTGCTATACCCAGGTACATCAGTTTCGTAAAGACATTCACCCGATCTGCACTGCAGCGAGATGTATTCATCACCAAAGATCATTGAGATCAAATTGTTCATGGCCGGTTCCTCGAACCTGCTTCCATCCTTGGCACTTCCACCGTAGGTATACTGCGTGTAGAAGCTCGCGGGACCTTTGATCTCCTGTTCGAGGAATTCGTCAATGTTGACAGAGCCATCTTCGCCGCAAAGAAATCGATCTGGGATGCAGGAGCATTTGACGTTCTGGCACTCATATTTGGTACTGTTCCGGACATTGGTGTCTTGAGCCGACGCGGTACAGTTGTCGAGGGCGCAATAGAAGGACTCTTTTTCGTCGACCCAGAACTGGAAATTGCAGGTCGCCTGGTCTGTGTTGCATGAGAAGGTGACCTGCGGTATCTTGGGATCGATCTGATCGAGGATGGACTTGTTCGTGACATTGCAGATCTGGTAGTTTTCATGCACGACCAGTCCCTTCTTGTAGCAAACACCGCCCTGTCCCAACACTGTCATTGCATTGCAGGCATCATTGGAGGTGCACACGTTGCAGTTGATACCCTCCCAGCCATCTTTACAGTCGCAGTGGTCGCCCTTCCGTGGAGATCGGTTTTTGCCATCCGCTAACGACCCGCAAAGTGGCTCAGAACAGTCGTCTCCTCCAAACCCAGGAGGGCAGACGCACTTCCCGTTCGCATTGCCACAGGCTGCAAACTGTTCGCACTTGAATTCGTCATAGTGGCAGTCGAAACATCGGGGGCACGGTGGGCATCCATTGTCGAGCTCGTAGAAAGGCTCTTGTATCATCGCCCGCGAGGTGCCATTGGAATAGGCTGCCGCCAGCAATGCCGGGCCGACAAGCAGGAAGAGGGTGGAAACGCCATGGAGGTGCATTGAGGAAAGGCTTCGTGGTCAAGGAGGCCGCACTCGGTGTACCGTTTAATGGCGCCTAGGACCGAGAGCTCTGGAGGTCTGTCCGAGAAGGTGGCCGACGAGCTCTGGAGCGAGAGGATGCGCCTGGTCGGCGTCGGAATTGTCGAGGCAAGCCTGATAAGAATATGGAAGCAAAGGTGCGAGAGAGGGGGGAGTGGAGATGAAAGGGCAAGATCCAAGATACAATGTCACACCATAGCAGCGAGAAAAGAAGCAATAGGATGTCGATTGAGCATTCGGAAGGCGCAGTGGCAGTGGCAGTCGAAGATCAGGTCGCAGGCTCGCAACATCGCAGCAGCCAACAAAGTCGCAGGCGGGGAGCGGCCTTCTCCCGCAAGCCGAGCTGGATGCAGTTAAAGCTCCAAGCTGCCCGCCAATGAGCGAGCTGCCGGCAAATACTCCGACAAGGGGCGTGCGTCAAGACCTTACGAAATACGAAGCCCGGCGGGCAGAGCTCCAGGCTTCAGCGTCTCCAGCCACACTTGCCACACAGTGGCACCCACTCTGCCAGGCACAAAAGCGTCATCTGAGTGGGCGGCGGGGACCTGGTGGCAGGTGCTCGAGTGCGAAACCTCCGCACGACCGTGGTGGCATCAGACAAATTGGTGCTTCGAGAAGATCATGGAATACTCGGTACCTTGACTGGCAGATGCTTAGCGGGTGGAAGCTGCGCACCTTCAGAACGCTCCTTGACTCTGCCGGTTTCCACCCAGGCCTGGGTATCGTTTTTCACAACAATGGCGGAGATCCCACCGCTGGAAGTAGTCGAGGTATCTATTCTATCCCACACAAAGTCCCCAAGATTGAAGCCTGACTGACCGATGATCAGTGGACTGCGAGATACCGCCCAACCGCCACGCACGATCTCGCCTCTTCGAGTGCCTCGAATATTTCCGTTGCCGACCTCTTGGACATCTCGGAGCAAAGGTTACACAGTGAAGAACGCCTTGCATTGAGCAAGATCAAACTGGAAGAGATCGATTCCGAGTCAGGAAATGCGGAACTGCGACAGAATTTGGCAGCTCTTTATTCAGCTCGCTCTGGAGGAGTGACAGAGGAAACCATTTTGATCACCAATGGAGCCTCCGCCGCGAACTACGTCGTTCTATCCGCTCTGCTCAGGGCCGGGGATCACATAATTTGCCAGAGTCCGGTCGACGAACAACTTCACAAGATACCTGCTTCTCTGGGCGTCGAAGTCACGAGGTGGAAGGCCAACCCGGCCAGAAAGTGGCAGCTTGATCTTGACGAGCTCAAGACCATGATCAAGGACAATACCAAATTGATCGTTCTTCAAAGTCCGTGTGACCCCACAGGAGCAGTTGTCCCGAAGCCAGTACTGGAAAGTCTCATCGAGATCGCGGAGGAGAGGGGTATTGTGATCATGGCAGATGAGACATTCCGGCCCCTTTTCCATTCCATAATGCCGTCCGATGAAGACTTTCCTCCCTCAACGATCAACTTGGGCTACGGGAAGGTCGTCGTAACGGGCACTGTAAGCAAGGTATACAGTCTAGCCGGGATCAAGACCGGATGGATTGTTTCGAAGGACAAGGCAATCATCGACGCCTGCAAGAAATTCAGGAGCATCGCCTCCCTGGCCGGGTCGACATTCGACGAGACAGTTGCAGCGGAGGCTGTGAGCGATAGGTGCATTCACGCACTGTTAGCCAGAAACATCAAACTATTACAAACAAACCTGGGACTCCTGCAAGAGTTCATCGAAGAACACAGCTGGGCCTGTACTTGGGTGAAGCCACAGGCCGGAACGACAGCAATGATCAAATTCCACAAAATGGGAAAACCTGTTGATGGGGAACGATTTTGCTTGCAGCTTCTTGAGCAGGCCGGCGTCCTCGTGTTTCCCGCGAGCAAGGGCTTTGGTGATGAACAAGAGTACCGAGGGTACGTGAGAGTCGCCTTTGGAAGGTCAACGCAAGAAGTCAAGGCTGCGCTTGCGGCGTGGAGAGCATGGATCGAAGATAACTTCGACTCGGTGGCGACGGTGTCGAGCAAATGAAAGAGGTAGATTTTCGCAACCCGACAACAGAGAAAAAGTTGGTATAGCCCCCTCTTAAATCTATCAAGATAATACTCAATCCTTCCAAGATTTGTAGTCAGAGATGCCTTCATCGCGTCCGTAATGTAACAAGATGGGTGTGCCGAACGCAGATTTCATGGCCTCAAATCCCTTCCACCAGCAGGCCACTTGAGCTCCGAAGAGAGGGCTTGCTGGCTTCGAGGCAGAGACGCGTCATCTGGTACACGCTAGGCTTTCATCATCTGGATAGCAGTCAGTATTGATCTAGTATGGCCATTCAGGAGGAATGCGACTCACTTAGTAAAAACTTGGAAGGATGGAGGAAAGAAAAGAAAGAGTGCGCACTCGCAGCGCAGAATTTTGTGCGCGGAGCGGCGGTCGGAGGTTCGCGCGTCAAACCGCCGACGACGCGGCAGCCAAAAAAAGTGGTTTGAGCAATGCGGCATCATCAAACCACGCTCGTCTTTGCTCCAAATGTTGCCTTTACACTTGTTCTAGCAGCCGGGACGTGGCAGTCGCATTTGAAATGACTATTTTGAACCCGTTCGCACGTACCGCTCGTCTGCGAGAAAGCTACATCGAGATCTCGAGGTACATCCGCTCCCTGCAGCCCGGCACTGCTGCGCATTCTGCGCGACGGTCGAATCTTTGCAAGAGATGCTTGACCACCAAAGCGACTCCTAGCGACCCGACAGAGTCTGTGCACAAGCTCGTTCGGGCCAGACTCGAAGAAAAGAGTAGCAAGATACCGCAAGGGAAGAAGGCGGTCAATGAAAGGAACACTATAGTGAGCAGGTTTGAGGCCAGTAGTAAGATGCGCTCCTTGCCTTGACCAGTCACCTTGACAATCACTGACGGATTAGGCCTCGGAAACGCTGATGAAACGACCTGGGAGAGTCTGCGAAAGACCGACGTGACCTCTGTTTCCTCCCCGGACGATCCTCAAGATCACAACAGGGTTACTGTATATGGGTACATCACATCTTGCCGGTCTACAAGGAAGGTGGACTTTCTCCAGCTGGTTGATCCCCGCCTGGAGCTCGCGGTGCAGGTCATTCAACCAAAGAGTTCGTCGACCGCGGGGAACTCCCATACGAATTCGAATGCTTCGTCAGGGAAAGAGACGCAAACCAACCTGGCTGGAGAGCGTCGCAGTCACACCGCAGTTCAAGTGTCTGGGACCTTGGTACGGAGGTCAGGCCCAGTCAAAGGCACTCAACCAAGTGAGGAACAATCAAGTGATGATGCAGGGTCTCTTTACGAAGCTCCCCTCGAAAATACCGTTCAGCGTCTCGACCCTTTTGTCGGGCAAATTGGTTTGATATCTCATGTGGAGATACAGGCGGACGATGTGAAGATTCTGGGATCATTCCCAGCCTCCATAATTGCCAAAGCTGGAACAGTATTTCCGCCAGAACAGCGAAACCTGCAATTCCGAACTGACCATGATCTTCGTCAACGAATACGGCTCCGATCGCGTCTAGCTGGCAAGATACGCGAACATATGCTGGACACAGGATTTGACGAAATTGAGACGCCGCTACTATTCAAATCCACTCCAGAAGGAGCGCGGGAGTTTATTGTGCCCACGAGAACCGAGGGGATGGCCTATGCACTCCCGCAGAGCCCTCAGCAGTATAAACAGGTGCTCATGGCGTCGGGAATATCCCGATACTTTCAGTTTGCCAGGTGCTTCCGGGACGAGGATCTGAGAGCCGACAGACAGCCTGAATTTACGCAGGTATTTTATCCTCGTCACGGCTGCTACAGTGTGTTTGCTAATTCTTGTGTTCTAGCTCGATCTCGAAATGGGATTTGCAGGAAGTACGCAGGTCATGAAGGCGGTTGAGGATCTCGTTCTCAACGCAATCTGGCCAAGTGTTCCTAAAATTCCCTCCATCCAGGTCTCAAGCTCGGGGGCATCTCCTGATTCCGCTGAACATTCCCATCTCGTGTTCCCGAGGCTTACATATCAGGAAGCCATGACTCGTTATGGATCGGACAAACCTGACACTCGGCTCGGCTCCGAGATTCATCGCGTCGAAGATTGGCTACCGCCGAATGTGAAGGGAATGTTGACTTCTCTTGACGATCCAGTGGTTGAGATGATCAAGATTGAAATGCAGGACACCGATCCCTCCACAAGCGACACATTCGTGAGGGCTTTCTTGGACTCGACATCTACCGCCAAATATGCCAATGACAAGGCACGGATTCCGGGTGTCGCGGTATACAACCCCTTGGCGCCGCTGCGTGGACTGGCGAGTTTCGGGCACGAAGGATCAGCAAAAGTCGAAGAAGAGCTCATGCCCGAACCTGGTGACATCATAATCGTCTACACTCGCAGCGATGGCCCTTTCTCTGGTGGATCAACTACCTTGGGGGAGCTCCGGCGTGACCTTTACCAGAGCGCCATTTCACAGCAGTTGATCACGACGCCTTCTGGGTTTGCCGCCCTCTGGGTTACTGACTTCCCCTTGTTCTCACCCATTGAGGAGTCTGAGCCCGGGCAAGGCGGGTCGGCAGGTATCTGTTCGACTCATCATCCATTCACCGCTCCCAAAGAAGGTCAGGACCTGTCGCGGCTGATGACTGACCCATTGGGTGTCATCGGTGACCACTATGACCTGGTCATCAATGGAGTTGAGGTGGGCGGCGGCTCGCGACGTATCCACAGTTCCGAAATGCAAGAGTTCATCTTCCGAGATGTGCTCAAGATGCGACCGGAGCGGGTGGAAGACTTCCGTCACCTGCTAAATGCACTGAAGGCGGGATGTCCACCGCACGCAGGATTTGCTCTCGGATTCGATCGATTGGTCGCTATGCTGACGAACCGGGAGAGTGTTCGAGATGTTATTGCGTTTCCAAAGTATGCCGCGGGCGAGGACAAATTTGCTGGGTCGCCGTCAAGGTTGACCCCTGAACAGCTGGCAACGTACAACCTTGCAGTTGTCAAGGGGTCTGGTGGGCTCTCACGTCCTCTCTCACGCAAGGCGTAGGCCAGGTAGTAGTGGTAGATATACCATACAGATTCTCGGCTCCGCGAAATATGCCATTTGAGTCTTGTGTCAGACCCAAGGAGTCTGCCAGCCTTGTGAAGATCTTGTCTCGTGATCCGACTGCGCAAGGCTGAAGCCCCCTGTAATGTCACGTGTCAATGCTGCACGTGCCGGTAGTGGTGCGGGGAATCTCCAACTGCGCGCGCGACGACAACTGGCCTCAAGGCTCACGAGGCCCCTTCTCGTAAAGACTTTATATGTAGCGACCACATACCTGTTTACTTGCTGTCTTCGCTGCTATTGCAATCAATCGCGTTGCCCTTTTCATTTCAGCCAAGATGGACTCCCTTCAGCAACTCGTCCTCGACCCCCTGAAGCCCTACCTCGCGCCAATCACGAGCAACCTCCCCGGGCCCGTCAACGACCTCGCGGTCAGCCTCTTGGGCGAATCATGCCACAGCGCACTCCTCCTCGATCTCGACTTTGCCTCACACCCAGAATGCGTGTCCCTGGCGATCTCGAAAGCTCTGGGAATTGGAATCATCACGGCGGCATCGGTGGTGAAAGTGCCGCAGATCATCAAACTGGTCCGGTCCGGGTCAGCAGAGGGATTGTCCTTCACTAGCTACCTGTTGGAAACGGCCAGCTTCGTGATCACACTGGCGTACAACGTGCGCAATGGGTTCCCGTTCAGCACGTACGGCGAGACGAGTCTGATCGCCATCCAAGACGTGGTCATCAGCATCCTGATCCTGGTGTACTCGAACAAGACCGCGCAGGCGGGTGCCTTTGTCGCCGCGGTGGGCAGCGCCGTCTACGCCCTCCTCCTCACCGACACCTTGGTCACCGACGCCCAGATGACCAGCCTCCAGGCCGGCGCCGGCGCGCTGAGCATCGCCAGCAAATTGCCCCAGATCCTGACCATCTACAACCAGGGCGGGACAGGCCAACTGTCGGCGTTCGCAGTCTTCAACTACCTCTTCGGAAGCTTGAGCCGGATCTACACGACGTTGCAGGAGGTCGACGACAAGCTGATCCTGTACGGCTTCGTGGTGGGCTTCTTCCTCAACGCCATCCTGGCCGCCCAGGTGATCTACTACTGGAACAGTCCCACGACCGCTTCCCACGCGAAGGAGCTGACGGACCACGACTCCGGTTTTGGCCAGAGAGATGAGAAGTCTTCCGCCAAATCCTCGGCGAGGGTCAGCAGCAGCAGCGGGAGAAGAAGAGGTTGAGAGAGATCCAAAACGGGGGGTGGATAAGGACAGTCTGTTTCAAAGATACTCTTCGTTGTTGTGTTTCTCCGGGGGGAGAATTCCCAACCCCAAAACAATCCAAAAAATAAAAACATAAGCCCAACTGATTTCATCGTCTTCTTGTTTGTTGCTTTCATCCAGTACGAGTACGTGAAAGGTCCAGCAGAAGGGTTGATCTGTGCAACACTCGGGTGTGCTACAGGAGTTAAGCCAGTGCGAGGACTCGAGAGCGGCGACAAATGGTAGAGCTTTGGGGGAGCCCGGGGGGAGTCGCGACTCGAGACTCGGGAGAGGTACTCCTCTACTCGTACTCGTAGAGCACAGAAACAAATAAACAGGGCGGAGACCACTACTACTGTACGTGTCAGGGGACGGGCCAGCTCGGGAAACCGTGATCTCGCAGACGCGAAGTCGCCGACTCATCAATGATCACAGAGTGCGTGCACTGAGCAGTACAAGCACTCTGCGCGGCATCGCCATCTGGCATCAGGCTCCCGACTCGCTAGAGTATATTTTCTTATTCCATCCCAGAATAGTGGTTTGCAAGATTGCCTTGTGGGGAGGCGGGGGGTTTGTTGACGGGACGGACAGGGACCCAGTAGTAATGGTATCACTATCTCCTATTTCGGTGGCCAGTTGTCGGATCGGGGTGGTCGTCGAAAGACGTCCTTGTGGGTTCTTCGCTAAAGGCCCAAGGCCCAAGAGTGAGAACATGGTGGTGGAGATGCGCAGATGCCAGTGACAGTGGAAGAAGCCGGGAGATGGATGCTTCAACAGCAAAGTACTCGTACTTACCACATCCTCGTGGGAGTGAGTACTCGTACTCGTAGTAATAATAGAGTGGAAACTCTTGACTCTTGACTCTTGAGGCACAGGGCACCCAATCACTCTTTTCAGCCCCATATCGCTGCAATGGGGGAGATTGCTGACGTGCCTTTGACATCTCGGTTCTTCGTAAATCTGGTAGGCCGTAGGAGAAGTTTAGGATTGAGATCTGCATTAACTCCAATTCGATTGATCAATGACGAGGGACCCTGGTTCCTCTCGGGCCTCTACGAGTAGGCCCCATGACGCAGAAGACTGGTGTCGTGCGGCTTTCTGTAATCGTGCGCATGAAGAACGTGATCGGAGGAACAACTCGCACATCTGCAAAGTCGAAGTTGGGGCCACTCTTGCTTGGTTCAAGAGACTTACTTGATTTTCCAAGAAAGGAGGAAAGAAGCAGGAGCGAGATCGGCATTCCGAGGGACATGTTGAGCTTTCCCTCTCCTCTCCGTGGCAACTGGCCCTGTGCCTTGTTGCTGTCTTATATCTGACAGAAGTTTAAACGGGTTTTGCCGGAAGATTGCGCCCGCCCGGCTTGAGAATCTCCAAGAGAGAATAGAGTAAGAAGAGTATGATGAGTACTCCGTACGAGTACAATAATAATGCGGAACAGAGATATGACCGCGTGTTGGCATCTCCTGGGGAGTTTTGGAGAGTTCGTGTTCCAAGGCAAACAGAGCCATGAAAAGCAGGATCAAGATATTCCACGCTCGGAGTCATTGGCTTGTACGAGTACGTACCTACCAAGTCGTCGTCGTAATCTCAGTGTCGGAAAACCCCAGTATCCAACTCGTCCTCGAAATTCGAACGCTCGTCCGTGCCTGGAGCACAGAGAGTCCCGACTCCCAGGTCGAGAGCTTTGGGCTCACCAGATCCTGGGGGCTGGTGTTTGGGCGCCGGGCATCTTTATTTCGTAATTTCGAATCTCGCTTCCCAGAGTTGTCGTGTCCTTGCTGGGACTCGGAAAGGCAGATCGTGGTGGCTCTGAAGGTGAAGGCTCGAAGTGTCAGGAAGAGATGAGCAGTGATCATGAGGAAAGCTTCGAGATGTGCAAAAGTAGAAATGAAGGTGATTAATTTCCTCTGCATCGAGGAACTGCAATAATGGGTAAAGAGATGACAATGGAACTCACGAGTCACCACTCACCACTAGAACCTACTCGGCCCTGACCAGCAAGGCTGAGATCTCTGAATTCCGATGAGTCTCTGACTCCTGAGGTGATCGAGCGACATGGATGAAGGCTGAGAGGTACGTACCAAAGCACAGGCAGGGCCAGGGGAGCAGTGCGGCGTGCCAACCTCCAGGGGACCCCCTCCCCTTGGGCCTCCGCCGCCTTCGTGATTCTGGCTTAGCTCTCCCACGCGCGCGTGAGATGCAATCACTTTGGCAAATTTGTTGTAATCTGAGAGTCGCGTGTTACACTCGCCGCCTCGCGTTGTTTGCCGTGGAGGCTGAGGCGGGCATGGACCCATCGACCAAGGCCCAGTGCCTGTCCACTATCCAGGGTACGTACTCCGTACTTATCTCCGCTGCTTCTGTTTCGGCTTCTGTTTCTGTTTCGTGTGGGGAGCGTGCAGCTACGTGCTCGCAAGGTGAACTCTTGCCGTGCTGCTTTTCTGCTTTGACTTTTTTGACAGCTTG
This sequence comes from Exophiala alcalophila, assembly GCA_001599775.1. Classification (NCBI taxonomy): domain Eukaryota; kingdom Fungi; phylum Ascomycota; class Eurotiomycetes; order Chaetothyriales; family Herpotrichiellaceae; genus Exophiala; species Exophiala alcalophila. The sequence goes on from BCHY01000001.1 coordinate 3,739,820, forward strand.
GTTTGAGGGACATGGCCGATCTCATTTGCCGTTTGGGAGAGAATAGAGCTTGATTGATGCCCTTCTCGACTTCAAAGCCCACGTCCCGACTCCGCCCAGATAAATGAACGTTCCTTTTTGGGTGCTAGAGAGGTGACTCGGTCCCTTTAGGCCTTGGGAGCTGCCGCCGCCGGCCTGCCAGCCTGGTGCCAGGGACGTAATCGCGGCTAGCATGAGCCACAGGGCGATCTCACACCTCCGTCTTTCGCTTGTCTCAGGCTCATCTCCGACCCGAACGCGTTCCTGGGACCGGGGGTTCTTTTTCTCACCATTCGCCCACATGGTCGCGTGTGAGGGCGGTGGGTAAGCGAATTTAAGCACGAACCATGACGTGCGAGAGCTGACGGTCCGAATTAAAGGCAAAAATATGTGGTCAACATGCGTCGAAAATTGTCGGCCACGGCCCACGAGACGTTTAAGCAGTTCTCCTTTGAAACTCCTGCATTGTGATGTCAATTGACGGGGTGGATAGCCGCCTAGGTTCAGATGCTGTGCTTGCACGAGTCCTACTCGTCGAGTACAGTAGCCCGTATGCACGTGAAGTCGCACGCATGATGGAGCCGTGGGCTCTGGCTCGAGGACTCGCAATTCAACAGTTCCACAACAATAGTAACAGAACTGTTACAAAGTCGGTGCTACGGAGGACAGAGGATGGAGTACTCGTACGGTGTCGATGGGGAGGAACCTACCGAAGTAGAGCAATGGTACCGTGATACGGAGTTCCTTCGATGTACTCCGTAGTCTGTACTCCAAAGGTTGGTTCTAGATCGAAAGAAGGAGAAGCAGCGTGTCTTGTAGAGTTACAGGGCTGGGTGCCCGGCAACTCCACACGAGGAGACTCTGCCACTTTGGGCTCTGGACTCTGGAGTGAGATGAGAAATGGCCAGAACAAGAAAGGCTCTGCAGGAGGCAGACGGGCTTGCAGGAGGGCCAAAGTTACCTTGGAGGCCCTTTCAAGTTCCACCACGGACCCAAGGACTCAGAAGAGGTTGGAGAGACAAACCGTGTCGGAGTACAGAGATAGGGCAGATCTCTGGATCTCCAAGCAGAGCTGGCGACCAGGGGGTTGACAAGGCCAATCCCTGCAACCAGTATGTAGTGCCGCCGTAGGACAATCCTGGGGGATCTTGAATGTTGAGGCGTGATGCAACACCGCAGGACTAGAGGAGCGTCCGGTAGTGGTACTCACTCATTCCTGGCTTGCTCATGTCCTTTGATACCATTCCAGCCTCCAAGAGGGCAGAGATCAACTGCCAGCCTCTTCGCTGTTCTTTCAGGTCAGGTCAGGTCAGCTCGACGCTGGGCAGCGAGAAGAGGACACGAACAGACTTCAGGTTTCCAAAGCAGCCTCTCACGTCTAACCTTCGCCACGGGACGTCAACTTTGAACTGGTGTTTCTGACCTCGCAACGACATTCGCTCAAGCCCTGCCCGGCCCAGCATGGCCCCAAGCTGCCGGGACGGTGTACGGAGTATGCTCTCGTACTCTTACGAGTAGGTTTGCATTAGGCCCTGGAGCAAAACAGGAACCTGTCGAAGAGATGAGCCAATGGACGCGACGGGACGCGCTTTGTCCCAACCGCCCGCCACGGGACGAGCTGTTGGCGTACATACAAATAAAATCATAATCATGTACGTCGCGTGTGCGGCCGGGGCCAGCGCGGCCAGGCCAGTGCGGTAGGTATACGGTATCGTGTATGTTCTTGTACTCAAGCCGATCCAAGTATGTATGTACAATTGACGGACGGGGCGTGACTCGTGAGTGGATGTATCATTCCTTAACCCACAGTCTGGAGTCTTGAGTCTTGATCGGTCCTGACTCCTGGGTAACTCGAAACCAGGAGTGACAGCAGAGTCAAGTTGAGTGACAGCCTGGTTCGTAGATCTTTGCGGTCAGACCGTACAGTAGACGGCAAGGAAGGAGATTGTTGTGTGCCGGTTGTGCCATGTTAAGCTGAGGTGACAGGTGTTGAGAGATGTATCAAAGACACAGGAGGCAAAGAAGAGGCGGGAGAAAGGGGAGAAATGGGGCACTCGAGTCCTTAGCTTCGAGGCTCCTTCAGTTAAGGTTGAGCAAGGGACAGCCCGATAACCGCCTGGAAACGATCAGTGCTCCAGGCGAGAATAGGCATGCGACCATCCCGGTGGCCCTGGAAACGACCTAGCGACCAGCAAATCAGCCGCTGCCACAGTCAAGATCGCAGGCAGGACTTGAGGCCCAGGACGCACCACCACGCCTGGGACCTGCCCTCGGACGGACCTAGCCTCACCAGCCTCACGAGTGAACAGACCAGCCCGGCCGTCTTGATGCAGGATCATCTGTAACGTTGTTGTACCAGTATCCCGTCCTGCCTGCTCCGTATTGACCGCGCTCGCCCTGGCCGGCTGGCTGCCAGATAGTAGGGAGCAAACAAGAATCCAGAACTTGGATGCAATGCGAGTTGCGCTGCTGTCTCGCGGTGCGGCTGTCTGTCGGCTGTCAATGGCGGTGGCTGTCCAGTGTCGCGCAACCTCGTCGCCGCCCGCAGAGACTCCGGGTCCCTGACGCGCCTGAGCCCTGGCCTCTGGCCGCTCGCCGCTGGCCGCCGTCTGCTGTCATCCCTGCCCCCAAGCCCAAAGGCCCGTAGTGTCGCTGTAGTGCCTGGGCTGCTCCTCCGACCGTGCCCAATCACTTGCCAACCTGCCGCCTCTGCACCAGCTCAACCTCCACCTGGCACCGAGCCACTGACCAGTGACCACTCTCCACTCCTTCAGTCTTGACTCTTCAGACGCTGCAGCACTCATCTCACAGTCCAGTCCCGACGCCGAACGGCCAATCCATCTGCATCTGCAACTCCATCGACATCTCCTGTTCCGTTCCCTTTTCCTACCTCCACCAGCTTGTCCCTTTCTCCCATTCCCCATGAGGCCCTGACCTCGTCCTTTTTATCCTCTCCCTTCCCCTTCTCTTCATTGTCGTTGGACGCAGTATCTGGTGCTGTCTTCCATGTCCTCGACATTCCTCCCTTCAACTCGCTCAGCTCTCACCCGTTCCTCCTGAGCCTGACCAGCTCCCTACCAGGCCTGAGCCCGCTCTACTCGGCCTCGCCCCTTGCACTCGTTTTTCTGCGGAACGTTCTGGATAGCGTCCTGCCCTGGGTCCTCGAAAGCAGTCAATTGCAAAGAAAAGGTGAGGTTATCATTCCCTGCACCTTGGGCCTGAAAGGGGGGGTGGAAGAATAGAGGAAGAGAGAAGCTGTTCGTCTCGGGAAGCAAAGCCATGAAGCAACTTGGTCTCCAGGAGGATGCACCAAACCCCACTGGACTATCAGACGTCGACCTCTCAACATGCTCAACATTGCTGCGACCTCACATCATCCGGACTCGATTTCGACTCCTCAATGGCAGCCCCCTCGCAATTGCCCTCGATGTTGCCCACCTTACTGTCCTCGTGGCTCGAAGCTCAAGCCGACTTGAAACCCCTTGAATATCGACATGAAGAGGAGGACCCATGCACGTTCGACGGCAGCGGCACAAGCTTGGGAACGAAGGGAGAAAGCTATCCCGTTGTCTTTTACCGGACTGGGTGCTTGCAAGAGGGGGGCCAATCTCCATCTAAGTTCAAGGAAGACTTTGTCTCGACATAAATGATGTTCCAAAGGGGAGAGCATGGACCCAACGATCACTGCAAGGAACGAATCCTCGGACACGCTGGAGCCCCCGGAATGATATACGTCAGATCATCTCGAGACAAATCAGCAACATGGACGGCCACCATCATTCCAGCGGTCCCAGGAGCATCAGTCTCGACTCTCTATTCCATTGGCCTCTTCCCCACATTCTCGCATCACCCTGAAACTGTTGCTGACGAGTCGTTTCCACGCAGATTCGGGATTGCCTGGCAATCAAGCTTCAGCATCTAGAAGACTCGGCGTGTCTCTGAGATTCCAAGGTCAGTGCTCATTCTATGACCCCCCTAACAGACTGACTGACTCTCCAGTCCAGATTCACAGTGCACCCGTTTGTGGTCTCCATTCCACATTCCGGTCCAGAGCTCAACGCTCCAGCAAGCAGAGGCGTTCATTCGACCTTTGCTGCTTCCACGCACGAGCACTGAATCTGCTTTGCCATTCCACTCCTCGGCCAGATGAAGCGTCTGTGTTGATCCCTAGTAACAAGGATTGTCGAAATGTTCGTGCCATTTCCCTCCCTTTGGGCATGCCCCGACAGACCAGTAACCTGTCGTTCTCTCGCTAACCTCCCTGCGCACGCTCCAGATTTCCCAGTCTAGAAGAGCATCTCTTCGTACCTGGTTCCTGGCCACCTCCAGTCTCGCACAGCATTTCGATCGCCTTCGATCATTTACACTCCTTTCCTCCATACTTCACCAAACTACGACTGTCATTCACTTCTATCCGTCGTTTCAAGTTTTCACCCTGCTGGCAACAGATTTCACCTTTCTTCACCTTACCTTTCCTTGACCCGAACTGGAATCTTCCGGGTCTTCCAAGATGGCGTACAACCGAATTTCCTCGTTCGGCTCCACCGACAGCGGCTACGAAAGCGGCATCGTTGAGGTCTTTGACGAGCCGGCTCGCCCAGTTATCAAAAACCCAGAACACGCCAAAGAGATGGCAAGACAACAGCAGCTTCTCATGGCTTCCGATCTTTCGAGAAGGGACGCAGTGGAATATCAACAGGACATGCTTGAGCACATGCTTAAGATGGATGTGAGTGGATCGAGAAGATTCGGTCACTTGACTTCGAGCTGACCTCTGATTCCCTGCAGACCGAAACCATGCCCGACGTTGATGCCATTGACATCCAGACAGAAATTCAATGGTTCATGAGGCCGTACCTCCTGGACTTCTTGGTCGAAGCTCACTCGGCCTTCCAACTCCTCCCTGAGACGTTGTTTCTCACCGTCAACCTTCTCGACCGTTACTGCTCCAAGAGAGTCGTCTACAAACGTCACTACCAACTGGTGGGCTGCGCCGCCCTTTTGATTGCAGCAAAGTATGGAGACAAGAAAGACAAGGTTCCGACCATCAAAGAGTTGAAGTCTATGTGTTGTTCGTTGTATGACGACGACATGTTCCTGCAGATGGAATGGCACGTGTTGTCGACCCTCGGCTGGGCTGTTGGGCACCCCACGGTGGACTCGTTCATGCGCCTGGCCGTCAAGGACAATGCCTACGATCCCGAAGCCGAAAGCCTGACGCTCTACATCCTGGAGATTGCTCTTTACCACCGAGACTTCGTGTCAAAGCAGTCCCATACCCTCGCCCTTTCGGCTCTTGCTCTTGCACGCCATATCCTTGCTCGACCTCAGGCTCGGGCCAGCGAATTTGGATCCCATTTCTGCAGCACCGTCGTCATGGAATTGATGCAGAAAATTCAGGAGCCTTCAAGTATCTTGGCTCGAAAATATGCCTCGATCCGCCATGCCGGCGTTTCACGAGTCTTGACCAACTTCTTTGCTCAGAAGGCCGCCATATCTTCGGCCAGAGCACCCTTGACTCCCACATACGATGTTACTCCCCCCTCAGCAGCTACGAAGCCAACAGCAACCGAATACTTCCAAACCTACGCCACTCCTCAGAAGCCGCACTTCCCTTCCGTTACTCAGCACGGACTCTACACGCCACCGATCACCCCCGAGGGTGAAATGTTCGGCATCACTCAGAAGACCTTTGGTGCCCCGAACCAGTATGCACCTCCTACACCGACCCCCCATGCAACGGCCCCCCAATTCCCGCCGACGCAATACGCCTCGGCACAGCAGCAATGGAGCGGCGAATCATATTAAATACTGTTTTCATCTGAGGACGCATGCGGCGGCTCAAATAGAATGATGCTCCCAGCTTTGTTGCGACCTCGTACCATTCTGTTCTGCACAGAGAAGTGTTTCTACTACACGGGCATCATCACCTTGTGACATTAACTTTCTTTTACTGCATTGCAAGCGTCTCTGTTTCAGCATCAAAGTCTTGACCAGTCCACATGTCACCGGAAAAACAAGGATATCAGCGAGACACTCGTTTTAATTCACAGTGCGCGTGGGAAAGGAGGGAGGGAGGGTTTTTCCTGTCATGTCACCATGAAAAAGTCGGAGTGGAATGTGTCCCCTTGTTGAGGCCTCCATCCCCTTGCTGGATGGAGGGGGCCAACGAGATCTCAGAGATCGTTTCGGGTTCGGCGATCGATGGACCACGGGCTGGAGGGGGAAAAGAATACTACTGTTCCTGTTCCCCATTGCTCAAGCTGGATGCCGGCCGGGCGCCTTCATATTCCTTCTCTCTCGCTGGAGCTTATCAGGTGTCTTAACGGGTTCGTTCAGGTGACGAATACAATGGAAAAAAAACAACATTCGCGAATTTCCACTTCCTGCGTTGTGCTGCTAGGAGTCTCTGTGTTTCTGTGTCTTGTGCCCCATGTGTGATGTGAATCTGTGGCCTCCCCCCGCCCCCTTTTTTCATTAGTGCACTGACGAAAACTTCTTTCTCCCTTCACTCCTCTACGAGTAGTTCTCTTTTTTGGAACGCGAGGTTCGGGTGAGTAACTCCCGACCTTGCGTGAAGATTGTAGACTTGATGTTCTCGCGTTTCGAGGGAAGAATGATCAATTCATGCGTGAAGAACGTGTCTGTCAGCGAGGTGCTGTATGCTGTGGTCTTTACGAAGCATCTCCAGCACGGCAGCTCATCTACCAAGCTCCCTTCTTTTTTGGTTCCGGCCATGGATGCCCCGAGACGCTCATGTTTGATATCCTATGTATCAAAAGTAGGCCTTCCCCCGACCGAACATGGTTTGATCTCTCCAAAGACTGGCCTTCCCAATCACTCCCTTTGCTGGATATTTTTCCTTTGGTAGTACACTGGTTGGAGCGAGATGTTTCCCCCTTGAAATTTGGGAATCACATCCTTTTGTCGACTTTGTCGACGACTTTGTGGGGGCGTGTGAACTTTCGAAGTCATCCAAGCAAGTCCCTTTCCAAATGCATAACCTTATTTGATGGCATGGCATGGCATGCGTGGTGTTGACAGAGAACCGTAGTATCCCAAGATGAGGCTCTCAATCTTGTTCTTCTGATCTCAGAGTTGGTTCAAATATTCCTCAATTCTTTCTATGTCCTCATCTGTAGCTCCACCATGTTCGGTTTGAACGTGCTGATCGCATAGGCTGCCTTCGGGAAACGGAGCCAGGCACAACCAGCAGAAATGAAGGTCACAGTCGACGCAATGCACGTGGTTGCGATCGTCGACCTTCTCGATGGAAATTCTGCAGTTGGGACAATTTCGACGTTTGGTCTCCACCTCCATATCGCGATCCGTAATGTTGATGTGAGACGCCTCGTCGCAGGTAAGTCCCTCATGGCTCAAAGTCTGACATGCCGTGCAAATTGTTGACAAGCAATTAGGACATGTGAAAAGCGATGCATGACTCGAGGATCGGTAGAGTCCTTGACAACTTGGTGTCCGGCAGAAGCGCACACTGTCCATTTGGGAGCGGACATGGCCATTGAGCGATCCCCGCAATAGGTCCTCGAAATCTTCACGACATAGGTTGTCCCTGAGCAGTTCCAAAGAGATGGGTTGCAGACATCCTCCAGCAGCCCCAAGGCAGACCATCTCTCTATTTGCCTTATCGTGTGTCGCTGCATGACATTGGTTTCCGAGACACTCCCGGCAGTAAGAGTGCCCACAGGAAAGAGGGACTGGGTTTTCTGCTTCAGTCAGACAGGCCGGACAGCATTCTCTGAGTAGTTTTACGTCAACTTCTGTCGCGGGGAAGCTGGAGAGGAGGTCATTTGCAGCCATCTCATCTTCTAGGGTGCCTTTGACATGGATGGTGACGGGAAATTGAAGGTCGATGCGAAGCTTATCCTTGCCGAATTCTTTCACGAGGCGTTGGAAGCCCCCATTCATTACCCTCCTGAATAAATCAACATCAAGGGGAATGACACGCGATAGTTGCGGACAGCTGAACACCCTGTCTTGGATTGCCTGGCAAACGCCGTCGAAGAGACTGCTTTTCCCGAAAGCTACGAGCTCTTGTTGCTGCAAGTCTCTGTACACAAAGAGTGAGCCTGGAACGCATAAGCTTTGGCAAAAAAGTGAGCCTGCGGGTGAGGCCCAATATTGGTTCCACAGAGCAGCATTGTCGTCGTGGAGGAGTACTTGGCCTTCGAGGAGACCCTCCATTTTGCACTTGAGCTGGGCAACGGCCAAAGGACTTGTGCCAAATACCCGAACGATAACGGGTTGCTGGGGTTCATCGTCGTTCACAAAGATCGCAACACTTTCTGGAGCGTTCGATTGGAGTAAGTGCACTTCGTCTTTGATGGCCGAGTAGAGTCCAGGAAGCAGTCGGATCGAGGCGACAATGACGGGCTCAACGAACAACCTGGAGCCAAGTTCCGGACCGTATTCACCTTCCGACAGAGCAAGTACTGAAAACACATCACAGGGTGACTTGAAACGTGCAAAGGCTGTTAGGTGGGAGCCAGTGTGAGACATTTCGACATCGAAAGATTCGAGCTTGCGGCCCGATCTTTCTAGTATGTGGCTGACAGTCGCAATGCTCTCTTTCGACGACTTCGAGGAAGTGGGTGTTCCATAGACAATATTCTCTGGGGGAATGCCTTTCAGTCGTTCCTGCAGGTCTCTGGCGGAGGTGTCACAAGAGACATTTCTGAGCTCGACTACCCATTCAGGCTTCCCATTTCTCGATGAAGACTCGACTTCTGTTTGAATCTCACGTCCTTGGAGGGCGTGGTTGAATCTTTTGGCTGCATAGTTGGCCCATTTGGCGGTTTTGTATTGTAGTAAGACGATTCTGGAAGGGTTGGGCCACTCGCAGTAGATCGTGCACGGGGGTAGTCTTGCGCTCGCCTGATAAGCTGTCTCAGGGCTGATATCGTTGTCGTCTGAGGCGTTTTCGAAGGGCAACATGATTGCCAGGACTCGAGCGCCGTCGCCGAAACGGACGCGCGCTCCCCGGAACTCGCACTCAATGGTGAACCCTTCATTAGACGGCACAATGCTCGCGGCGCCCTTCACGTTGTCAATATCATTTGTTTGGACTGGAGGGTGAAACTGACGCCTTTGGCAGTGGCCTCTGCTGCCATTGCTGCTCTGACAGGCCCAGATGGGAAGAAGGGCTCCGAGTCGGCGCGCAAGGTCGTAGGAGGTCGCGCACGTCGCGACTCGCTCTCAGCAGGCGCCCCCTTGGTTGTGTCCATGATGAAGAACGAGATGAGAAGGAGGAGGACAACAACAGCGGCAAGAAGGAGAAGAAGGAGAAGGAGAGGAACACGCGACGGGCACAGATTCGCTCTCATCGGGCACAACAAAAAGACGAGAGGAGGGCAACACAGACATAACAACTCACCCAGCTCAGTGAAGACTCGGGTGCGGTCTGTCCATATCTCAACCTCTTTGGCTCCGTGGAGGCTGCCTGGTGCATCGATACTCTACTCTTGTTGAACTGACAGGACGTCCTCCTGGAGTCCTTGTTTTTGCCCGTGGCTTCTTTTGTTGACAGCAATCGTCGACTTATGCTGGACATTGAAACTCCCCAGCACCAACAAACAGTGTCTTCCACAAACACAAAAACTTACAGCAAACATGTTGAGCGCGACTTCCATCGTTGGCAACCGCAGGCAGCTCATGCGTGCTGCTCTCGCATTTGGGGCGTGCTCCGACGAGAAGCACGACACGTCCATCTTCTTCGCTATCGGTCTGTCTGCGCAGACTCGCTGTTTATACATAGTGACAAGAGGCCAGAGAACATCAAAAGAGCAACAGACCAACAACAAGAAGGAACGGCACACCGGCAAATTGGCAAGAACAAGAACCAAACTGACGTGGGTGGCTCACCCTCCTCTGGAATGTGGCTGCTGCTGACTGAGGCTCACACCTCCAAGCTCTCAGACCGAATCTTGCCTCGTTTCGCAGTAATCGGCCCTTTTCTTCCTCGCGATCAGACCGACTCCTGATCGTCAGATGACAAACATCCTCCCAAGACCCCCTAGCGACGTTCGAGACTGCCTACTCAGAGATGGCCGAAGATTTGTGCGAGAGCAAGGTGGACTATCTCTCAATCACCCTCAGAAAACAAATGCGACCAGGCTCGCAAGAGAAGAGCCCAGGGGGGCAACACACGACCATCGATCGCCTGGTGGTGTGATTGAAGTCGAAGCTTCGGCCAGCTACAGTCCAAGTCGTACAGAAAGGGCCTGGGCTAAGCACCAACAAGAAAAAGCGTCTTTTCCCCAGCTCCTCGGTGCCAGATGGCCACCAGCCTACCAGCCAGCAGATCGTGGCCCATGCCTCACGCCTTGCGCTTCTCGCTTCCCTTTCGGGCCTTATCGACCTGTCACAAGCTCCCAAACTCGTTCCCGCTCGTCGCTAGGTTCTTCCCCATGTTTGCTCCACGGGCTGGAGGGGCGGGGTTGATGACGGTCGACATCCCAGGGTCAGAAGATCGGAACTACCAGAAAAGAGAAGAGTTTCACCAACCATCTGGTTGCGCTGGAATTCCAATACGAATGAGCCATGACTCAACACACCCAACTCGGCGTCTCTGGGGGCCTGCTTGGGCCGGCGAGGCCTTCCTCTGCCGACATGATTTCGTTCACTTTCCCCACCTCGCGGCCAGCAGCCTCCTGCTCCAGGCCATCCCTGACTTGCCTCGCCTGACTGATGGCAGAACAGACTTTGGGGGCGTCCTGTTTCTTTGACCCTGCCCGTCGGCCGTTATAAATATCCCTCTCTGTCCTGTCCATCCCTTCCGAGCATTCCATAGAACCGGCCGACACGATCTCATCCTACCAGCCATGGCTCCGACAGCAGACCCATTCTACAATCGCAAGCCCGTTCCTGGTAAGAAAAACGCCCACCTCGGAAGCTCTCTTGTGATTGTGTGCTGATACCTCTGCGTACGTAGATGACCTCATCAAAGATGTCGGACTCACAGGCCTGACCCCGGATCAAGAGTTCTGGAATCGGGAGAAGAAATACACGGTCAATGGAGCGGACGTGAGACGTTTCAGCAGCAGTTTGCATGGTGGCCTGGAGCCTCTTGCGGATCCATACTATGGCCGAAAGTCTGTCTCGAGTGGGTTCCATCCCCTTCATACGGATCCAAGCAAGCACGCTGACTCTCCCACCTAGAGAACGAGATCCACGAAGTAGGCGCGACTGGCCTTACCCCCGACGAAGAATATTGGAATCGCGAGAGGAAGTACAGCGTCAATGGCGTGGATGTCAGGAAGTTCAGCACAAGCAGGAAAGGTGGGCTGGAACCTCAAGATGACCCATACTATGGACGGAAACAGACGTCTGGTCAGTTTGCCCTCGTTGATCCATCTTCAAGTTGATGTTAATGCGCAGCCTTGCAGCTCGTGAGATTGTCGGCCTCGGAGAGACTGGCATGACCCCAGCCGAACAGTTCGAAGTGCGCGAGCGGAAGCAGTCTCTTTTCCAGCTCTCCTCGGATCCTTTCGATGTCATTGCGAACCGCAACCGACAATCTATTTCGGGTGTGTCCACAGGTGCGTCTGCGGCGGCCAGTCGACGTCGCAGCTCCGCCGTTGCCCCGGATGCCGCTGCAGCTGCGGCCTCCCACAGCGGCCACCACGGCCACCATGCCTACCACGGCGACAAGCTCGCCCCTATCGAGAGTCGACCAGAGGGCCCTCCACTGAGCGTCGGCGGTACCAGCCAGGGCGAGAATGGCACCGGCAGTGGCACGACCTCGGACACCTTGAATCGGGACTCCATCGACCCAGCCACCGCGGTGGATGGGGAGCACACGAGATATCATGATGCAGCTACCACTGGACACGATCACTATGATCCAGATAGCGTCGCTCCGGATGAGAGGCGATGAATTGTCCACAAGGATAGCTGAAAGAGACCGGAGGTACGCGCACAAAGGCAGAATCTCTCTTAGGCAGCGGTTCCCTGATGATACCCATTTCCCCGGGAGCGTTACGAGACCCTCAGGGAAGAATGCGTCGGTGCTGTGGCGATTGGGGAGAGTCAATGTTTTCGTGTTCCATCCATAGTGTTAATGACATTTCGTTACACGTCAGAGCCATCGTTGAATATTCCGAAATCTCATGTCCATTGCACAATGGACACTGGCTTGCAGAGATTTGCGCTGGTTGGAACCGAACGACAATAAGAGAAACAGATGCGTCTTTGCGGACCGATTACCAGTTAATAGTTTTGCTACCACACACAATCTATTGGAGGACATCGGAAAACCCAGTGGCGGTAGTGCAGAAGCCCCCACATCGACTGGTACAGCTCGCCGGCGAGATTGATGCAAAACTCGGCGCCTATGAGAATGGGGGTAAGGATAAACTCGATGGGCATGAGGAAGTATTTGAGACAGCGACAGGCGATGCTTTTCATATACACCTTGGGGTGTTGGCGAAAGACGTAGGTGAGCTCCTTTTCCAAGCACAGCGGACACTGGACCGGGTGGCGCAGCATGCTGGTCCCGGATTCGAGATCCCTCATCATGGAGGTGGTGCGGCAGAAATCGCAGTACAGACAGCTGCTGTCCTCGGCGGGGGAGTGGCACCAGACGTCGACCAAGTAGTTGTACTTCGCCTTCTTGCTCAGCTCGTTCCATTCTTCAAGGGCGATGCCCAGCTTGTCGCTGAACCGCGGGTTCTTCCGCCTGCACATCCTCTTGCGAAAGTACGCTTCATCGCGCGGCAGGATGCAATGGCATTTCCAGCAGTAGCGCAGCTTTTCCTTGGGGATCCAGCCGTGGGCGAGGCGGAGGATCAGACTGTAGGACTCTGGCAGGAGCCAGTCGTAGCGGTGATCGCTGAATCGCGCCCAGGTCGTCGGGCAGAGGCGCGGCGCGGAAAGGGCGGACAAGAGGAGGGCCTTGCAGGTCAAGCCCAGGCAGACACGATCGACCGGGGGGAGGTAGCTGATGATTTCGTGGACGATTTCCGGAGGGAGCGTGGCGATGATGGCAGTATGTTTGGGGCGAGGTCGAGAGGAAGAAGGCGTAGGCGTGATGTTTTGGAGGATAGCGGTAGTTCTGTTTGCAGAGGCGGTGGTGGGGTTGCTAGGCTCGCAAGGTGTCCGGGACAGGTCGAGCTGCGAGACAGTTTAGAGATTGATATTCAGAAGGCAGCCATGCTGGATGGGTTCTCAACTACCCGGCGAGCCATGGCCAGCCTTTTTGGGTGCAGCCTTACCTGTGGAGGAATGCGTATTAAGATCAGACGATTCTTGTCATCGCGACGCCAACCTGCTCTTCTCGGCCGTGGGTGCACCCATGGCGCCATTGTCGAATCTCCCCAGAGAACAGCAGAGAAAGAGGGTTGTTTTTGCAGGAGCGGAAATACAGGCTGCGAGATACATAGTTGATCGCTGTGATCTGTTTCCTTCTTATTTGAATTGTTTCCGATGTCGAAACAATAAGGCTGGGCGAGGCAAGGCAAGTGGTCACTTGCCACGTTCGGCGGAGGGTTTATTGGTGCGCCGAGATGCAGTTGGCAGCGAGCCCTATTGGGCTATATTCAAAGGGAGCAGAGTTGGACCTACCGGGGACATGCATGCTGGTGCCTGTACCGGGATGTGTTGAAGCAGGTGAGCAGCGGTGATTGGGGTTGAGATAGGACAACGTGGCGGAAGTCCGACTTGTGCCATCTGGTTCGATGGTGGCAGGGCGGACAACGGATGGGAAGTCGGAACTTGAGAGGGCTGCAAAATCAGACTCAGCTTGGATGCCTGGGGGATGAAGATCATGCGAGCATGTATCTGCATGTCCAGCCTAACGTCAAGGTTCAGAGCTTGCAGATGCGCATCGGGGAGCCTGACTGGCTGTGTTCTGCCCATTACCTGGTACTTTTCAAGAAGGCTGGACAAAGTACTCGGAGTCTAGTGCTCTGAGTGCAGTCGCCTTTGAGGAGCCTGATGCCTGAGACTTGAGGTTACCTTAGTTACTTACCTAGAGGGTAGAGGGCAGAATCGGAGGTCGACCAAGAGACAGCAAGGCGCCAACGACTTGTGAGTGAGTTGTTGACTGGCAGGCAGCAGGAGGAAACAAAGGAAGGAACAACAGCATGTCACTGGTCAGCGCGTAGAAAGTGGGGTGCATGGCGCGTTGACCCCTCCCTTATCGATAAGTTAGTTTACCGGCGCAGATCAAAGTGCGGCCGGCCAATCACCAGTCGAGTCGCAAGGCCAACGAGTGAAGTACGTACCAAGAACGTACATACATACGTCTGGTGTTCGCATAGAACAAAGGTTCGGTCCTTGTGGGAGCTTTCTTGAGTTCTTCAAGCCATTGAAGACCGTTGAGGGAATCAACGCGAAGAGGCCGCAAAAGCCCGCAACCCCTCGAGAGCAGAATATCAGTAGAGAAGAGAGAATTGGCGGTGGTGATGTTTTGCTGACCACGAAAGGTCTTGGAGTCAATCAACGTCCCACAAATTGATCACCAACATTCAACAGCGATGTGGTCGCTGGCCAAGGCGCATATGACTGCAAATCTCGCTTTCACAAACACACAATCCATAACAGGCCAAAAATTCGTCTCACACGAGCAGAATGGTTGTCGGCGATGTTTGACATGCGACATGAGCCATGACATTGTCATTCAGCCCAACCGAGCCTCAAGGGGTTGCCAACTTGCCAGCCACTGGAGATTGCGCGGCAAGGCTGGATTTTGTTGCTTTTTCTTTGTCGGCCGCCTGGCCATGACTTGACAGTTGGTGGCATTGACAGTTGTCAGACACAAGCCAATGGCTCACGCAGAGTCACGGTGGTGATTGGTATGGACTTGGACACGCACGCATTCTACTACTCTATCTTGAATTGCATCTCTGTGCTTGAGTTGTTTGTCAGGGGAAAAGAGAGAGCAGGCGGTGGGCGTGGGCTTTTTAGTACTGTACAGTTACTTGCCTTGTTCATTTGTCTAACTGCGATGAGATAAACTAAAGCAGACCACAAGTGGATTGTCAGTTTGGTACCACGTGGGCCCAACTTTGATTCCTGAGGGATTTTCCGGGTTCATCCTGAGTACGTACTATCCTTCCGTATGATCCGCGGCATGAGAGTCGAGACCTGATCACTGGTCAAGATTCAAGTGTCTTCAGTCAAGCCTCATGGAGAGTAAGTGAATTATTGAGTCGGTGGTTCAGGGGAGCGGGAAATTGTCGAAGTCCCATTTCGGTGCCGCCAAGTGGGGAGAGGCGCCATCACCCCCCGGCTCAAGGATCTGATTGGTTTTCCGTGCACTAAGCATTTAAACAAGCTCCAATGACTGCGAATCCACGCCCCGACGCGTTGCTTCAACCTTGGCTCCTTTTCACCCTGTTTCGACATCCATCATGGCTTCGAACTCCCCTTCATCCCATGGAACAACCACGCAAGCCATCGCTTGCGTCTTGAAATGCTCGGCTAGACTCAGCTCGTCACGGGCCGACGAGACCTCGCTGCCTCCGACAGCCTCCGCCACGGATTTACCATTGGTACGTCCTACGGCTTGCAAACTTCATCCAGATGAGGCGCCCCGGTTGCATCAATTAACTAACCGCCCTTCCGCCAGGCTGTGCGGCAGGTGGGCAAATCGCATCGTGTCCCCACGGTCCGCTTCGCTTTGGATCAGTCGGAAAACAGGTAGGATGGCTCCTTAGGTCAGCTCATCTCCCGAGCCGATTCGATGAGAGTGATTCTGATCGACTCAATTTGCGCAAACATTGGATTTGGTTCAACAAGCATGCGCAAGCCCCAGTGGCACCCCCGGGCCCGGTGCCTGCGAAGAAGGTAACTTCGCTTCTATCAGATCTCTCAAATACACCGAGTATGCTGCCTCGTTCTGCTTTCGTTCTCACCTCGCTGCCGTTGTTCTATCTTGCCGCTGCCCTTGTCATTCGTTCAACATGCCTTCCTCATCACTCTTTCTGAGGTCGCGCACCACACTCATTTCTGCACTGCTTTTCTTGTCTTCGTCTGTTTCGGCGCAAAATGCCTACGTCTTGGATAAAGACTTCTCCGGCACAAGCTTCTTCGACGGCTTTACCTTTCAAGATGTGGGTGGAACGACTCGTCTGTGTAAGGCTGTGGTCTTAACTGATTGCTCTCTTTTCTAGACGGCCGATTTAAGCCATGGCTTCGTCACGTATGTCGATTCTTTACCTCCTGGGGATTGTTCACTGCGTATGCTGATGATGACAAAAGATACGTCGGAGAGTCCACCGCCCGGTCAAACGGCCTGGTTTCGTTTCAGGGCGGCTCTGTTCAAATGAGGGTCGACTCGACACACACATATGACGGGAACGCCAACTATTGGTTGATCAATGGTGTTGGAAGACCTAGCGTTCGAATCGAAAGTGTCCAAACCTGGCATCATGGCCTGTTCATCGCCGACATCAAACACATGCCTTCCACCGCGACCTCTCAAGGATGTGGCACATGGCCTGCTTTCTGGACTCTCGGTGATGGCACTTGGCCAAACGCGGGTGAAATCGATATTATCGAGGGAGCCAACAACCAGGACCGAGTCCTTGCTTCTGCGCACACCGGAAATACATGTGTCGTCGCCCAGAGTCCGCTCGAAATGTCTGGCACTACCAACGGTAACAATTGCCAGTACTACCCTGCCACAGGAGACAACGGTGCGGGCTGCGGCGCACTCGACACCCGCGAGAGCAGCTATGGCGGGGGCTTCAACAACATCGGAGGTGGTGTCTATGCAATGGAATGGACCTCCCAGGGCATCAAAGTTTGGTTCTTCCCTCGAGGGACTATCCCGACCGATATCTCGTCCGGAACTCCCAATCCGGCCGGATGGGGTAAACCGTACTCGATTTTCAACGGTCCCAGCTGTGATATTGATGCGAACTTTGCCAACCACCGAATTGTGTTCGATACCACATTCTGCGGTACGTCTGCACATACTCACGACCGCGAATGACACTGATTGCAACAGGTGATTTCGGAGATGCTACATGGAATTCAGGGTGCGCCGCAATTACAGGTCAGCAAAAGTGTTCAGTGTATGTTGGCAACAACCCAGCCGAGTTCCAGAATGCTTTTTGGGATATCAACTATGTGCGAGTCTATCAGTCGCGACCTATCCCTATCACGACCACCACCACAACCACCACTACTACGACCACTACTACGACCACTACTACGAGCACCACCACGAGCACCACTACGAGCACTACTACCACGACAACAACGACTCCTGTGGTCTACTCCACAACCACATCGACCGATTCCTGGACTACTACAACGACCACAAGCTCCACTGTGAGTCCCGAATGGCCCACAACAACCTCCACTGTGAGTCCCGAATGGCCCACAACAACCTCTACTGTGAGTCCCGGATGGCCCTCAACGACCTCTACTGTGAGTCCCGAATGGCCCTCAACAACCTCTATTGCGAGCCCCGAATGGCCGACAACAACTCCTGAAGTGAGCCCAGTCCTGCCTACTACCACGCCTTCTGTTTCCCCCGATTACCCTACAGACACCATCTCATCAACTGAGACATGGGGTGATTGGACTACAACTCCTGAAGTGAGCCCAGTCCTGCCTACCACCACACCTTCTGTTTCCCCCGACTACCCGACAGATACCATCTCATCAACAGACACATGGGATGACTGGACTTCTACTCCTGATGTCAGCCCGGTCGACCCAACGACGTCGCCCACGGATACCTGGGATGACTGGACTACTACTCCTGTTGTCAGCCCAGTCTACCCGACGACGACGACGACGACGACGACGACACCGACTGACATCTGGAGTGACTGGGTTGAACCAACTTCCACTACGACAAATCCTGTCGTGGTCAGTCCTGTAAACCCTTCTTCTAGCTCCACCGCAACCGACACATGGGGCGACTGGGTAGAGTTGACAACGACGACGACAACCACGACCACAACTCCCGTTGTCAGCCCAGTGTCTCCGACGACTGAACCAACCGATATCTGGAGCGACTGGGAAGAGTTGACGAGCACAACCACAACCACGACAACAACCCCGCCCGTCAGCCCGGTGTCCCCGACGACCACCTGGGGTGATTGGGTCGTCGAGTCAACGACTCCCGCAAGCCCAGTCAGCCCAGCGTCGCCGTCGAGCTCGACAACCTCGCCGTCGTCGTACTCACACCCGCGCCCAACCCCGAGCGTGACCATTCCTCTCACCGTGTGGGTCGCGCCGACAGACCACGTCGTCGCGCCGGCCCACACCAGCACCACCAAAGCGTCACCGGCACCGGCGACGTACACAGGCGGCGCGGGCCGATCAGAGACAAACACCCTTGCACTGGTCGGCGCCGGCGTCGTCGCGTTGGGCATGTTCGCGCTGTAAATGAATTGCAGAGTTGAAAAGGAGACGGTGTCTCAGGACACGATGAAAAAATGGGCTGCCCCGGGCGCGCGCGGGGAGGAAAAGAGGAGGAGGATCATCGGGATTTTGATGGGTTCATTTTCCTTTTCCCCTTCTGTCTTTCTGAAATGACCCTCTCTGCCAGGGATGGGCCATCCATCTACTGTATCATCCATCTATCATCTATCATCCTATTTTGGCTCTTTCCAGGAGGCACGCTTGGCATGGCAAACGAATTGCATCCATTACATGGGATTTTTGCAGTATCTTTCTGAAATAATGCTTGACACGAGGTCTTCTTTAGTCGGCTTCGGCCCTTGTTATTTTGCCTCGATACCCAGGCCCGATCGGCCTGACTTTTTTTTCTTCCATATCAAGACCATGGCGCTCTCACGATGTTCATTACTTCATAATATAATCCACCAATGGCGCTACGAGAATGTTGCATCCGAAACAACACCTTCGCTGTGTCCTTCCATTATTTGTTTTTCCGATTGTCCCAACCATTCATCGTGCGCCGAACCCCAAGTGTTTTCCTTCCAATACCGCCGCTGGACATACCTGACGAATACCCGCTCCGCCCTATCATGGACACGGTTGTCGTGTGCATAGTGGTGGCTGGCTTGGTGAGAACGTAACTGGTCAATGGAGCTTTCGATGGCTCAGAGCTCAATCGCTTCTCCTTGACCTCCACTGTGTTGCGATTCTCAATTTCAACAGCAGACTGCTGGTTCTCTTCCTCGTCAGGAGGTGGAGGTGAAGAGCTGTAGATATTACCATACCGGCTCTTGGCAGTCGCGGGTGGCTCTCTCAGCGGGGCCGGACGTCGCTGTATCATTCCATTGCGAAAGTTCAGTTTGTGGGAGGAAAGCTCCTCCGGAATACCATTACTACCTATACTCCGATGTTCGTGTTGGAGTGGTGGGAGTTCACGATCTGGTCTCTTGTCTTGATATTGACCTGCATCAAAACGAGGCGTTGGCGTAAGCAGTTGCGACACCTGAACTTGCGTGGATGGCTTCGTAAAAAATGTCGCGATGCTTCCTTCCGCTGAAGATGATTTTGACAGTTTCGGCTTTTTCTGCGGAGGCAATGGATCCGATACAGACCGCGTGAAGTCGGAAGCTTTTGTTTTTAGCTGATAGCTAGCAGTGGTGAACCCTAATGTCATGTTGGAAGTAGAGAGAGCTCCGATATTGCTCATGGTGGTCATCGTTCCATCACCAACACTCGATTCTGAGCTCTTTGTGAAAGTCGAATGTTTCGAGCGTTGCTGTTTCTGTTCAGCAAGAACTTCTGCCAGCGGTCTGCCGAATTCTGGTATGCTCTGAGTCTCCCCATGTACCATGAAGATTGGTCGGCGACTGCCATCACTAGGCCAAATATTGTCGACCGCACTTTCCGCACCCTTCATTACTTCCAAACTTTTCGCCAAATCCTCCTGCGACGGCATAGCTCGGCGAAGGATGTTTGAAATGTCCTGGATCGTCCGATCGTTGAACAGGGGGCCGACGTCCGCAAGGTGGCGGTGAGTGGTGGACGGAAGGAATTGAGTCAATACCGATTCGGCCTGTTCTCTAGATTGGAGAAGCGGTAGGGTCATGGTCAAAAGAGCCTGCGCGCGGGTCATTGCGACATATAGCAAGCGCCGTTCCTCGTCTGTATCTTCTGATCGAGAATGCGGGATCGAGCCTTCGTAGACGGCGGGAATGAAAACCACTGGCCATTCAAGACCCTTTGCGGAGTGAATAGTGGAGATGTTCACGCGAGGTTTCTCGTTCTCTTCCTCCGATTTGTCCACGTCTGTGGCGAGGACAATGTTCGCCAGAAACTGGGCCAATACTTCCGGACCACCATTTGAAGTTTCCTGCGTCAAGCCTTCGACAGTAGCAAGAGGCTCCTCGTTTTTGGCCTGCAGGAGGACTTCTGATGCGTGAGTGATCAGCTCTTTGACGTTCTCCAGTCGATCTTCATGGTCATCCTTGTACTTCTTCTTCAGGTAGTTTTCAAAGTCGAGGGATTTGGTGACAAAATCGATCAGCTTCGAAGGAACAGTTGGAGCAAGGAACGTATTCATTTTCTGCCGGCCAGTCTTGATGAGCGTGATGAGGCGCCCAAGTTCTTGCTCTGCGGGCTTTGAAAGCTTCTTTTCGGGATTCAAGTCGCCAGCGAGGACTTTCTGCACCACGGCCCAAAGAGACAATTTCTTGTCCTCACCAAGCTTGATCAGTTCCGCAATCGACGTTTCCCCAATCTTACGGGAAGGCACATTGATGATGGCGAGGAGTGCTTGATTGTTGTCCGGATGACTGATCGTGCGGAGGTAGTCGATGATTATTCGAATCTCAACTCGATCAAAGAAGCGGTGACCCCCAACCATCCGATATGGTATTCCAGCGTTAGTCAGCGCCTTTTCAATCAGCAGCGACAGGAACGCTGATCGCAGAAGGATGGCAAAGTCTGAATGCGCAAGTAGACCTCCAGTCATTGTCATCGTCCGTTTGATCTCATTTGCTATCCATAAGGCTTCTTCGTTCGGATTCGGCAAGCGTCGAAGGACTGGCTGAGTTCCGTGACAGTGGGTGGCTTTCAACTTCTTCTGAGGTCGATTGGAATCCTGCTCGATCACGTCTTGAGCCAGTTTTAACACCGCGGATGCCGAGCGATAGTTCTCCTCGAGATTAATAACGATGGTCTCTGGGTAGAAGGCTTTCATCCGTGTGAGATTTTCGATCTCGGCAGACCGAAAGCCGTAGATGCTCTGGTCTGGATCGCCCACGATTGTGATCCTTTTATTGGCCGAGGCGAGCAATTTCATCAGTTCAAATTGGACCACGTTTGTGTCTTGGAACTCGTCAATTAGCAAGGCTTCGACATTGCAAACGCAGCCCGGATATGCTCGGAGGAGATCCACGCATTTGAGAAGCAGATCATCGTAGTCCAACAGTTGCGACGTAGCCAGGGCCTCTTCATACTCATGGAACACAGTCACAAACTCCTGCTGTTCGAGGTGTTTCTGCGGCGCTTTGGGAAGATCTTCAAGCCTTTTGCCTTTTGCTTTGTGTTTCGATATCCTAGCTCTTGCAGTTTTGTAATCAATTGAGAGGTTGAGACGTTTGACGATACGTTTGACAATGGTGTTGCTGTCTGATGAATCGGCTATCCCAAAGCCTTTTGGGACGCCGATGAGGTGGCCGTAGGCGGTCAAGTATCGTCGACAGATCGAATGGAAGGTTCCCAGGACAAGCTTGGATTCGAGTTCACATCCAACCAGTCCTTGCAGCCTCTCCCGCATCTCTCGTGCGGCTTTGATGGTAAAGGTGCAGCAGATGACATTCTGAGGGTTGTAGCCGTAATGCGCGATGAGGTAGGCGACTCTGCAGGTCAAGGTCTTGGTTTTGCCCGATCCTGGAGGTGCCAGAACCTGGAGCACCGAGGCCGACGATGTAACGGCCGCACTCTGGGCGATATTGAGGCCCTCCAGGAGCTGCATCGCTGGTGCAGCCTCAGGACAGCAATGTTGGTGGAAGAGTCGGACATTGGACGAGCGACGGGAACCGCGTCGTGAGTCGCGCGTCGCGACTTCGATGGGGAACCGGCTGAACTTCGGCATCGCGTGATCAGGTGACCGGGACTTCACCACAGCCGACATTGAACGACCTCCTTCATCTTCACTTCTTAGAGCATTTAGCTAACGACGCGTATTCTTGCTGAATTCCCTCTCGGACACACTGGGAGATTCCGCAGCCGTCCGCAGGAGCCCTTTCGACTCAGCCCTCCTGCCGTTTTGCCACCCGAAAGTGACGGTAAGTCGAGCCGTGTCCTGCCCGGCCTTGCGAAGAAAGGCTCTTCTGAAGGGAAAAGATCCACCCGGAGGACCTGGAACTCTATGGTTCATGTGAAGGTTCATTTGAAGAATTATGTAGGAAATCTACACAAGCCACACGAGCTGGCTGCAGCTCTCTTTTACTGGTCTCGCCGTGAGGCGGAGCCGTTGGGCATGAAAGTCTATCCCAACTATCTCGGAACATTGTGGACCTTCTCGAGGAAGAGAGTATCACCGGACCAGTTCTCCGTTCAGACGAGGCTCTGACCCGCATGTGTAACTTCTTGGATTGGTTACCACTGAAGCCATGTCGAAGAGAATGCACTCAAGTTGAAAGTCCTCGCCGAAGGTCCTCTGCTGCGTCGAGTTTCGAGGTGCGGCAGTAAGAAGGTAGGTCTGGGTCATGCCATTGTGCCTCTTCCTATTGATCGGCGGCCCTATTGTCGATTCAATAATCGCTGAGAGCCAATGAATGGCATCTTCAGACTGTGACTGTGCTTTGAATAGGTTTCCTCTTCCGGATGAAGAGTGACCCATTTTGCCTCATTTGGACCCGAGCCTATTCATCAGAACGATGTATTCTTCTTTCCAGGTCCTCAGTGAGTGTCTACAAATGTCTCTGCCTCTCGTCTCTTCTCTCTTTTTTCTTCTCCCTTCTTTCCTCAGAATACTTGATCACCAGCAAGAACAAGAACATTCAATACCAGCAACAACAAGACAATTCAATACCAGCAACCACTTCACAGACATCACAGTAAGTCCCAGATATCTTCTCGACATACACCGACACTGACAGCATAGCCTCAACACACACCGCCACCAAACCCTCGACACACCAGATACACTCGACACTCTCCACAGCAACACCAAGCAACCTTTCACATCACACATTCTCCTCGACACCCGCTTTCTCTCGAAATGGCTGCTTCCAACAACATGAAGTCCACTCTTCCAAACAACACTCCCGCTTTTGGCATCGAACTGGTCCACAACGCCGTTCAAAAGGCCGCCGGCAACAACGGCAAAGCCACGGCAGCTCTGGAGGCGTCTGCCTCAACCGAAACTGGTAAGGAAAATCTGAGCCAGAAGAAGCCAGCCATCCGCCGCCGCCGACCAGAGGCATCCATTTTCCACAAGCCGACCAAGAGGGTCGCTTGCACCATCGACCCGACAATGTTCAAGGCCAAGACGCCCGCCGAACTGGGCTACGACCTCGTCCGCCCATCCAAGGGCTTGAAGTTCTACCGAATGACAGAGACGGTGAAAGGCGTCGGTCTGCGAAACAAGACGATCACAAAGAAGGCCAAGCCGCCAAAGTTCATGATCTCTTTCCACGAAGAGAACCTCTCGGCCGTACGCAAGCCAGAGGCCTTTGCAGAGGTCATGCGGCTGGCGGTCGAAGAGAAGAAGAAGAAGGCGAACGAGGCTGCCATCAAGGCGCTCTCTTAGGCTCGTCGCCGCCCGCCATACAAGTGACAAGTTGTCGAACGCCGCTCACAAAGGTGCCCATCGAACAGCAACAGCAACAACATCATCGCCATCGATGTCTCAAGTCATTGTCACCGACAAGAGGCACGTGTACAACAGATGCAACATCAGCAAACCTGATACACCAGGTGTGTACCAGCTGTACCAACAGGCTTGAGTACAGGAGAGAGAGAGAGATGGAAAGCGCTGAGCGCCAGGGAAAGGGGAGTTTTGGAAGGAACGTCGGGACTTGGAACAAGCCAAAAGAGCTTGGAGCTATGTGATAGATAGTCTTTGGACATGATGAGGTTACACACGCGAAGCTCGATTGAATACCAAGGTGGTCTACTGGTAGTCACCGCTCCGAGCTTGGTCTGTAACAGGAAACAGGTGATAGATATTGAGATCTTACAGAAAGACAAGAGATCTGAATGCAGCAAAAACTTGAAACCAATCCACTGTGAACCTTTCGATCATCTTCTCCTTTGCGTTGTCCTTTTGTCTCTTCACGGCGCCGTTGTTGTTGATGGCAAACAAATGTATCCGTCAAACATGCCCGAGCATAGGGATGCTGTCTTTGCGGGATATTAGAAGACGCATCTCCTGGCAACGCATCAATCTCTTCCTTTTGGTGAATAGCCGATGAAGGGTGAATCAAGCCAAGTGCTGCCAGCGGGACAGTGCAGGAGGCGGTCGAGGGTGAGGCAGCAAAGCAGTTGCCAGTGAATGAGGTCTATTCATTGGCATTGTTGTCTATTCATCGCTGAGGTCACTGCCTCGATGAATAACACCCACGCGTCCTGATCCAGCTTTCACCCGACAATACTTATTGTTATATAAATCATAGCCGAGTCACCCTTCTTGTCGCCCTTCAGCCACAACCCTTACCTTTGCTCACCAGCAATCTTGTCCGGCATCACATTTGTCACCCATCCTCATTCTCACATTCACAACCGCTCATCCACCTCTTTTCACTCAAAATGCCGTTCCCACTCACAGCACAATCGTTCGTGCACGCGAAGAAGGAGGCGTTGGCGAAGGCGAAGGCCGCCAACAAAGCTCTTCCCCCGGGATTCGTCCCAAATGTCGACCTTACCCGCGTCAAGTACTTTGGCCACGCCGATGACAACGCCGAGGGCAACCCAAAGGCACCCTCGTCCCTGGAGAGGGTTCGCCGAGCCGCCCTGGAGAAGTTCGAAGAGGCACGCCGTGAAGAGGTCGCACGCAAGGCCAGAGAGGAGAAGAGCCGGCAAGTGGACTTGGAGAACGAGCGTGCGCGGGCTGAAATGAAGGCGCGCGAGGCGGCCTGCAAGCTGGCCCGACAAGAGGCCATGGACAGAGCCCTCAGCCGCAAGCGCAAGGGCGCCTTCTCGGACGACGAAGAAGATGAGGAGGAAGATCGCCCCCGCCGCCGACTGAGGCGTGCCTCGCCCAAAGTGAGTCCTAAGACAGTCACCGCCATCCTGTTGCGCATACTGATCATTCCCAGGAGGCCACGGGTGTCAAAGGTGACGCTCGAGTCTACCATGGAAAGGCTCGATGGAGGCCGATGGTCGTGGACTCGGACGACGAACACGATCCGGTCACATCTCCTAGGGCACCCTCCAAGGGACCCGAGGCCAACAACAAGCCAGCGCAGAAGCGCAAGAGAGTGAGCAACCACCCTCGCAAACGACGTTCACAAAATGCAGAACTGACCATCAACCAGGATGCCGACCAAGACTCTGACGAGAAGGTCGAGGATGAACCTTCGATTAAGAGGACTCGAATCATCCTCAACGTCCGCCCGGAATCGGCAAGAAAGAACAAGGCACAGAAAGTGGCCAACAAAGCGGCAGCAAAAGCGCCCGCAAAGAAAGCCAACAAGAAGGGAACGGCGTCTCGAAAGGACGGCGCCCAGCGAGATAAGAAGGAGCCGGTCTCCAGACGAGTCTCGCTGGGTGCTCGCTCCGAGGCACGCAAGCCCAGGGCCAGAGCGACGGCGACTCGAACGACCAGAGGTCTGAGCCCATACAGTCGGCGCCAATCCGAGCTGTTTGGCAGGAGATGGTGAACAAACAAAGCAACACTGCAGAGCAGAGCATGAGACGTGGGTCAATAAGAGAAGAGTACCTAGGATGGTAGAAGGAGGACCACATCGACAGTGCTGCATCAGTGTGCATTCATCATGTGTTGTGACCTTTGGAATGAAGATGAGGTCAGACCATATCGACCAAATGCCATGGTTGGGTCTGTGATTTGTGCTCGTTGGAAGCGATATTGTTCTCTTGTGGAATGAGGGTCGGAGGATAAATACAGATGATGATTCAATAATGGTCATCGAGTTCTCCCCGCATAATTGTGGATATATGTACTGTAGTAGTACGAGATCAGAGAGACTCAGAGTGCGCAGTTCCCAGACCCGTACGAACACCTCACTCATCGGTCCTGATAACTGTGTCCAATCCAATCCAACCCACCATCCACACGCCCACCACCTCGCCGCATCCTCTCCTTTCCTCTCCTCCCGAACGATCCAACCCCGTCAAACACATAACCAAACCTCAAAGCACCAAGGAGGAAGGAACCCCAAAGAACCCAAAGATGAAGCTCTTCGCCTCCCTCATCGCGGCCGCGCTGTCCCTCACACTCGCCTCCGCCGCCATCCCCGACGGCTTGGAAATCGAGTACCAGACCCCGGAGATCGAGTGCACACGCAAGACGATCAAGGGCGACAAGATCGACGTGCACTACCGCGGCACGCTGCAGACCACGGGCAAGGAGTTCGACTCGAGTTACTCGCGCGGGTCACCGTTGAGCTTCCAGGTCGGTTCTGGCCGTGTGATCAAGGGGTGAGTGTGTGTTCATGGGTCTTGAAGGAGGCCCTGTATCTTTTTTGTTCCTTCCATGACATCTCCCGCCCTCCGTGCCTCCCTATCCTCCCTCTCCTCTCCCAGGACAAGCAACAGCGAGCTAACAAGATCGTTTCCTTCTTTCTTCGCGTACAGATGGGACGAGGGTCTGCTCGACATGTGCATCGGCGAGAAGCGAAAGTTGACCATCCAACCCGAGTTGGGCTACGGCGCCAACCCCGTCGGTCCCATCCCCGCGAACAGCGTGCTGGTTTTCGAGACCGAGTTGATGGGAATCAAGGGCGTCAAAAAGGATGAGTTGTGAG
Organism: Exophiala alcalophila; assembly: GCA_001599775.1. Lineage (NCBI taxonomy): Eukaryota > Fungi > Ascomycota > Eurotiomycetes > Chaetothyriales > Herpotrichiellaceae > Exophiala > Exophiala alcalophila. Next base: position 3,766,669 of record BCHY01000001.1, read on the forward strand.
GGGGGGAAATGAAAGGGCGAAGGATACACAGGACAGGGACAGTTGATGCTACTGCATCTGCTCAGCCCGGGGACTGTTTGAGGAAAACCATATCGGAAAGGAACCGCTGGGGCAAGACACGAGGCTAGAAGATAAGGGCGGCCGGTTGACTCTATCCTTCGAAGCGGATCACCATGCGTGGATGATGGATCATGGATGTGCAAAAGTGTTTTAGAACGGCCCAAAACAATCTATGGCACCGGAAGATAAAACAAACCCCCATTACGCCATTCGTCATGCCTCCTGTGCAGCAGGTCTTTCCATCCTCTCTATCCGCCCGTCATATCAAGACAGGGTCTATAACGGGGTATCATGGTCTTTCAAGGAAAAAGAAAATGAGACTCTCTTAGACGAGTCCCCCAGCCGAGATGCAGTGTGCATATCAAGTCCTCAGTCCATCTCATCTAGACCCCCAGCCTTGTTGTCATTGTTGCCCTCGAGCTCCTCTTGCTCGCTCACGAGTATACCGACCAGACACTCGGCGAGCATGCCGTCCCAGTTGACCCAGGGATGCGTCTCGGCGAACAACTTTGTCGAATCCTTGCCGGCACCCCTCATGATCTCGCCCGCGCCGCCCGGGTGGAAGGGCACGTAGGGCGTGATGTTGTACACCTTGCCCTGGTATGATGTCCACGTGTCTCTGCCCTTGCGGCCGTTCTGGGTCCGGAGCCGCGACGGCGTCACGCGGATCAGGTTCTCCGGCGCGTCCTTGCCTCGCAGGCGACTGTTCGGTGACGACGTCAGCGCCGCCCAGTCCAGCGGCGAGTGGCCCGGCTCGAGAATGACCTTTCGCGAGACTTGTCTGCCCGGCGGCATGATGGAGGAAGTTGGCGCCATCGCCGCGTTGGGGAGAACTTTCGTCGGGGGCACGCGCAAGGACGCGGCCGCGGAGGGAGGAGGTCGAAGAGACCCATTTCCGAGCCGAGGAGGCGCCATGCTATACGTAGGCGGCTTCAGACGAGGAGGACTGGAGGCTCTCACCAGAGTAGGCGGTGCCTGTGGTGGAGCTGGGTTCAACGTCCGCGGCGGTTCCGGGGCCCTGAGTGATGGTAACTCCTTTCCCTTTTGCGCCGGCAGCGTCCCGGTATTATCATTATCTTTCGTGGCATCTCTGGACGGCAGTTGAGGTACTTTGAAGGCATCGTTCGGCACGGACGATGGCTCATCGAGGGTTATCTGCGGCGAGGGACGGTTCTCCGAGTCCGTTTCGACGTGCGGTTTCGAAGCAGGCTCCGGAGTCGTTCCTGTCACTATTTCTGGGGTCTTCTCAACATTCTCCTTGCGCCAAAGGTTGTACAGAAATAAGCCCGCCATGATTGTGCAGCATGCGGCGACAAACCACCCCATTCCCTCCCTGATCCAGGATGTCGCAGTCTCGAGGGACGCGCTCAAGATGCCGGCGACACGGCGAGGGGATTGTGAGACATCTAACGTATCATGATGAGAGTAGAGGAACGGTTAGCGGCACTGTGGGAGGGATTTGGCGTGAAAGAGCGTCGTGTGATGGAAAAGAATCAAGGAAATGTTTTGGTGGTGGCAGAGGCGAACTCCGCAGCGTGAGTTCAAATGACACATCTATTCTGAGACTTCGCGTCATTTACAAGGCTGAACGGGGCCAGTCCTGTCTCCTTTCCCCGTCCTGGCCGAGACACGGACGCCGGATGGAGTCGAACCAGACAAAGCATGCTTCACAACATCCTCTGCCTGCCGCATAGAGTTCCTCTCAAAGGCTTGAATCAAGAGCCTTTGTATGGCTTCCATGATTTCGGCGTCACACAGAGATGCGTGCAGCATGCTGCTTAGCAGACAGTCGTTCTGTGTCGGCTCGAAGGCCCCTTATCATCACTGCTCTCGAAGCCTCCCCTTCCATCCTCCCAGTCCACTCGGTCTCGCATGAAGAAGAACATGCATCTCGTCGAGCTTCGATTGAGAATCTTATCACGACGACACAGGATCAGTTGAATCCAGGCATCTTCCCATTTCCAAACAGCGTCGGTCGGGAGCAGGCAGAAGCATCTCCGTCAGAATATGTTCCGAGTGATGTGTCTCGAAGACAGCATGTGTGTCAGCTACCACCCAGTCGTGAGGATGATCCGGGAGGTGTTTTCGTAGAGAGTCAGCTTGGAAAACTGCATGGATTTTGAGGACTTGAAACCCCTGACCCTGCCACAGCCGTCATTGGGTACCATTTGAATGGGAATGGCAGAGAAATTCAATCAGAGGAAGATCAAGTGCCCAACTAGATAGTGGCTCACAGCATGCGCCTGTTGACACTTGCCGGATAAGAAGTTAGGTATCTGGTCAACGGTAGGAGATGCCGTTCTCCCCATGGCGGGAGCATTTCCCGGTCTTCTGACTCGGTAGTCTCGAGGATGTCACTGCCATGTGGCCAGGCGGCCAGGAGCGAGCGCCCATGCTCGGCAGCGCAAGGGATCTGAGATGGACCTGAAATTTTGTAGCTGTACCTTGACTTTTGAAATGGTTCGGCTGCTCAGGATGAAGCTTTGATGTCGTCTCAGATCTCGAATTGACCTGGAGGCTGGCAGACGCCTTTACGAAAACTCCGTACGTAAGGAGGATCCATCGAGGGAGGAGCAGATCCTAGGCATTTTGTACCGCTTGGATCTCCGAGAGTGTGACCGGAGGAGGAATGGTCGGGAAGTCAAGGCTTCGTGTTGGAGGAGGCAAGCATCGATACTTCCGGGACAATGACGATGGATAGTTGCAGTATTGGGCAATCTGGCGAGGCAAGCGAAAGTGTAACTGTGACAAGCAAGCAGCATCCATCATCGCAGAGCATGCTGGTGGGCAGATCACAGGTCACACACAGGTGACGGGCAGGGTGGGTGCAGGTGCTGGTGCCGGGCGGGCGCTGGGCAGGGCAGCCATCACCAACCGCGCAGCTTGCGACCACTGGCACTGCTGCCAGCCCAGCACTGTTACTGCAACTGCCAGCTGAGCAGCTCAGCAGCCCCTCCTCACTGGAGTCATCGCTCCTTCCTGCGTTCCCTCCAGGCGCTGGCCCCTCTTGCTCTGTGCTGGGCGACTACTATTGAACGATTGGCATGCGACCCCCAATCGCCATCGCCGTCGCTCTTGCCATCTTCTAGGCTCTCTGTCCGTAGTAGGTCCTCGTACGTTACTACTGGCTCTCCTCCGGGATAAGCCTCGTACTGTAGGCTCTTACACTTTGGACCTCGCCTCGTGGCCGTGGCCGTGACCCTGCAGGCTGCGATTCCTCCGTCCGGCGTCCACCATTTGACCTAAAGTACTATGTAAATCGACCATTGAACGAGCCAGGAGAGCAGCCTGTTTCGGGTTACTCAGTCAGCTATGTACTGCCTTGGTTACAACTAGTAGTACTAGTAGTTCTAGTGATCACTTCTGACTGCCTGGCTCGCTCGCCACGACTTCACTACCACCACCTCCTCCTCCTCCTCCTCTCTTCCCCTCATCCCTTCACATACCATACTCCGGTTCTGCATCACAACGCAACGTGAACGCCGCTGCGGACATTGGCAGTCCCCATCCTCTTCGGCTCTGCCTCTCGGCCTTTCCGGCCTCAGCGAACCACCAGCCTGCGTCTCCTCCATCTCCTCCGTCCCTTTGCCTCGCCAGCGGTTCGCCCAACGCCTGACGCCTCACCCCAAGGCCGTGTCCGGCACTGCCAACCGCCCACAGCGTTGTTCGGTCCCGGCTCCCGATCACATTACCTGGTACTGTCGCACCTTGCAGGGTCACAGTGGAAAGCTAGTGCTAGTAACCGCTGTGGCCGCTTCCTGTCAACCTCGCCTCGTCATCCAGATCCCATTCCAACCTTACTTCTACGACACTCCTTCGACCTCGCCCATGCCTTCCTCGTCCCAACCTCCTACCATCTCATTCAAGCACCCGAATTCCAGGTCTTGACGGCTTTCAAAGTCAACAGCCTTTTCAGTGCCCACAGCATCTATCCCTTCCGATCGCTGCGCGGCCTCCCTCAGCTGAACCTTCGCTCAGTCCGCTGGTTGCCGGAGCCCGTTCGTGACCAGCCCACCTCTGCCACTCTTACAAATACACCCACCTGCAATTCTATTTTCGGCGCTCTCGAAGTCTCGAAAAAAGTCTATCTCAGTCTCAACTTTAGCAAAGCTGTCGCTCAAGCGGATGGATCGTCGTCGAGAGCCAATGTCAACTCCCCCACACTGTGTCGGCTACAGTCCCCCGAGATCTCAGGACAGATCCGACCGTGAGCAGGCCTCCGATGACCATAAATACAAGCGACGTCGACTCGAAAGTGAATCAAGTCCCAGAAACATGCCTGACCCTTCGAGGCCCTACGGCTTTTCCCCGCCAGCCACGACTTCATATCACCATCCCCCGCCTGCTCCATACTATGGATTCCCGGTCGATAGCCCTCCCCCTGGGCCTATGACCACCGGCGCTTTCTGGCAGGAAGACGAGGCTCTCGATTATCTGGCTTCGGGCTCGGGCTTTGCTCACGACTTACGTGCCATGTCACCTCAGTATGCGTTTACCGGCCCTTCATTTGCCTCAAGCAGCCAGCCTATTCGGCCTCCTGAGCATACGAGTCATCCCTCTCATCCAGCCCCTCCTCGAGGAGATCCAAGAGATCACTGGCTTCCCGCACTGCCCGATGACATCTTCCACGCCATGTCGGAAGAGCATATGCGAGAGTTTGCTGGCCATATGGTGGACTCTGCCAGATACATGATGGTGAGCCATATCGGCCGAAGCCCTTTCGCCGTCCATGAAGCGGCCAGACACATTCACCCATCATACACCTCTCAAGCTCCGCAACCAAACATGCATGACATTCCCCCTCATGGACGGCCAGCACCCGCAGCTAGCACTCACTCCAAACCAGCCACCCTCTTGATTCTCAGCCGAGCGACAACAGAGGCCATTGACACCCTGGAAGAGCACAAGCGAGAATGCCCCGCGTGTCAGCTAGAGTTCGAACCGAACAACTTCATGGCTCTGGTAACGTGCTGCGGCACGGCGATGCATGTGACTTGTCTGTCGGCGTGGGTCAATTCTCAGACATACGCTAAGAGCAAGGCGTGCATGAAGTGTCGCCGAACTATTGACGCAAGACGCGCGCTGAACAACGTGGTTCCACCGGTCAGTGACAAAAACTGGGATGAGAATGCCGAGTTCAATGCCCCAGAGTCGGTCAAAGGTGACGATAAGATCGAGCTCAACATCAGTGCGAGGCCCGAGCGTTCTGGAGGCTATCGACGCATGAGAGGCCAGGTCTACTATTCCAACTTGAGATCAAGACAACCATCCATCACTCTTCCAGAACATGTGAGCCCACAATTGAGCCAAGCGATCACTCAACTGCGGCAGCAACAGAAGGAAGAGTCCGATGAAACGAGACGTCGAATTCGAGTGGCCTTTCGAGACAGCAATCGAGCCTATGAGGAAGATGCCGTTGCCAGACGGATCCTTTGCGAAGCTCAATCCGCAACCGACCCAGGAATGGCGACAGACTTCTCCCCACTTCGACGAAGATGTGAAATGGCCAAGGTCGCCGTCGACAAGGCGAGGGAGGCGTTCCAGAAGCTACAAGGCGAACTTGAGGCCATGCAGCGAACGCATACCCATCGATTGAGCGCTTTGGTTGAAGAGGCTTGGGTGGAACACCACCGTACCAGAGCCGCTCCTGCAGAGGATCGTGCTCACAGTTTTTGCCCACGGATGGAGAGTGAAGGAGGGCCATCCACGATGCCAGGCTCTTCTTAGGACAGTCAAACGGCTTGAATCTGCATCGTACGACATTCGGGATGGGGAAGCGAACCCAATCAACGAACTTGGGAAGCTTTGGATGAGCAATTCACCATGTGACCGAAGGCTGCATTTTGCTAGGAACTCGGGGCTTCTGGCATTTTCGGCATCAAAGCAAACGTCCTGCTCCAGACAGGGAACCAGCATCTAACAGTGGAACAGTGGAGGGTGAGTTGGCAGGATGGAGAGGAGGAGGCTTCAGCGCAACTCCAACAACACGCACATACGAAAGGACTGGCTATGGCCAATCTCAATATGGCAACCACACAACGGCTACAACAGCGACAACAACAATGACAGCATGAAGTATGAGCTCGCACGATCACTTTGCATCAACGGAAGGGGAGTATGGCGTTTGCGGGCGGATGAGATTTTTTCCCCTTAACATGGAGGTCTTGAGGACACTATCAGCTTGCCAGTATTGAAGGATTTCTTCTACATCGAGATGTTGAAACCCAAAAACACAGAATCAGACACCACCTCAGACAACAGACACGTTTTTTCAAGGGCAAGAAACAGAGCAGCACGGGGATCGAGGACGCTGCGACAGTTGGCAATCAATTTCCCCACCTCCCTACACAGGTTATCTCATTCTCTTTTCTTTTTAGCAACGAAGACTGCTGGAGTTTAGGGATGGGCGAGGGAATCAGGCCGTGCTACTTCGGGACTGTTGGGTGCATTCAAAGTCGGTAATTGAAAGGGAATTCTGCACGGTTCTACTCTGTTGACAGAGAGGGGACGGGGGATTCCCTGGAGTAATCAGATCAGATGAGCTGAGACGAGACGAGGCGAGATGAGATATATCCGCAACACATGTCTTTCAATGTTTTCCATTCTCTCTTCCTATGTGTTGTATTGGTACACTATCCGCACTATGACTGTGGGTTCTCGTGCCGGTTTCGGGGGAGGTTGGTGAAGGGTGATAGCGAGCTCTCGATTGAGGTAGTAAACCGCCTCGTGGTGAGCGGATCATAAGGAAAGGTTCTCGTGTCCTCTCCTCCTGCAGCGTGGTTTTCCGAGCGTTGGTCCTCAAATGCTGGTCCGCATTGCGGCGCAGTGGTTCCTCATCCAAACAGGCGATACATGCAAACAATTCGTGAAATTGCGTGTGCATAAATGTCGTAAATGCAGATCGTCCAGAGTAAACAGGTCTATTACGGCCCTCCTCTTTCAGCAGTGCGAGGTAGAGTGCAGATTTCTGGCTTGGTCCTTCTCATTTTCATGACGAATCCAGTCAGTCTCAACATTCGGTCCAGCGTGGTGTTCTTAGGTCTGTGAAGCCGTCAGGATATGCCAATCCATTTTCTAGAACGTAGAGCTCCGGCCGGTCCTCCCAGTGGCCCGGCCGCAGAGTTGACTGTGCCTCCCTGTCTGGCTTCTGAGGCGTCGCAGCCGGCGTCGGAAGGCTGAAATCGGGAGTCGAAGTCGTCGTGGGCTGTGAGGCGGCTTTCCCGCCGAAGAACGAATCGATCGTCTTCTGATTCCGCTGGATCGTCTGTGGAAGTTCGGCTTCGGGCTCGTCCATCATCATCTCGACGTCTTGATCCATCGACGGGTCAACCGACTCGTCGTTGACCAGGTCGGTTTCGGACGAGATTATTGGTATTCTTTCGTCCAGATGCAAGCGCTGGGCTTCGTATAGTCTCTTCAGAGTGTTTTCATGGATTGTTTCCTCGTCGGGCCTGCCATCGCGGTGTCTCTTCCGCGTCCTGCTGTTGAGATGAGACGCTCGGCCGCGCTCAGCGTGGTTCGGTCTCAGAGGGTCGAAGGATTCGGCAAATGGAGGGGATGTCGTGAGCTGAGAGGCGACTGGACTTGAGATCGGTTTGGGATGAATGTATGAGTCTTCCAGAGTGGAAGCTTTTCGTTTCAGACCCATCGCTGCGGTGTTGTCGGGGGGGTGAGGAAAGAAGAGAGGCGATGGAGCGCAGGAAAGATGGCGGATTGACGCGTGGACGAAACCACTTTACGCGTCGTGCGCTGGCCCGTGGCCGGGGCTGGGACTGGTACAATGTGGTGATGATAAGATCGAAGCGGGTCTGGCGGAATTATATTTCCCTTTTGCAGTAGCAGCAACGGTCAAGGTCTGGATGAGAGGAATGAGAATGCAATGAATTACTATGGGATAGTGAGTACATGTAGTTGCCATGTTGAATCGATTGGAGCGGAAGATGAACACTGACAAGTGGATTCGACGAGATGCGCATCTCCGCACCGCATGGAGGATGAACACATGCGCGCGCTCATGAGAGCGTAAACCCCGCTTTCCCGTCGTCTTCTCAACCGCTCACCGCAATCAACAACAGCACCGATCGCCCAACAACATTCCCCGAACAAAACATCGAGGCTCTGCGTGGTCAAATACCGATCTCCCTCGCCTCATTCCCTGGCTTCTCGTCCCCAGGGATACCATGGCAGTCAGAGAAGCCTCCCATGCCGGCTCATGGTACTCAGACAACGGTCCACAACTCGCTGCCCAACTGGACCAGTGGCTGTCGAAAGTCAAGGACAAGGACATCTTGCCCGGAGTTGACAGCTTACCACTCTCAGGTGCTCGCGTCGTGATATCTCCTCATGCTGGATATGCATACTCCGGCCCCTGTGCCGCATGGGCATACAAATGCCTCGATCTCTCCAAAGCCAAACGCATCTTCATCCTTCATCCTTCTCACCACCACCCTCTGAGCACGGCTGCCTTACCTGTCGTGGACGCATACGAGACGCCTCTCTCCGAGTCTCCGCTCCCTCTCGACCGGGACACCATCAAAGAACTGTCCACGCTGTCGACCACGGCCCAAGGCCGCACGGTGAAATTCACCACCATGTCCCAATCGATAGACGAGGCGGAACACAGTGCGGAAATGCAACTGCCCTACATCCACCGCCTGCTCCAGAAACTCTATCCCGATCAGCCCGAGACATCCTACCCTCCCCTCGTGCCAATCATGGTTGGCGGGACCAACCCGGCCACCGAGGCTGCGCTGGGAAAGATGCTGGCTTCATACATCGCGGATGAAGGCAACGCATTCGTCATCTCCTCCGACTTTTGTCACTGGGGAAGCAGGTTCGGTTATACATATTATCTGCCAGACGCACCCAGTCCTGCCTCGTCACCACTGATGCTGCCGAATGGGGTGCGAGGTGAACACAACACCACGGCCAAGGAGTCAGCAAATGAAGATGTCCACAAGATGCCCACCTTGGGCCAGGGTCAGGATCTGACCTCCAGCAGTAAGATCGGAAACGGCGCACCCCGGATATACGAGAGCATCGCCCACGCAGATCGGGCTTGCATGTGTGCCATTGCGACGGGCGAGCATTCAGAGTTCCTCCGGGTGCTCAAGGAGACTGGGAATACCGTGTGTGGTCGACATCCGATCGGGGTGTTCATGGCCGGTTTGGAAGAGGTGGAACGGCAGGAGAAAGAGAACAACGGTGGTGGCGTGGCCAGTGATCTCGAGAGAAGGCGGTTCAGGTTCATGAGGTATGAACGCAGCAGTGACGCGAAGAGTGTCCGAGATAGCAGTGTCAGCTATGTGAGCGCCTTTGCTGTTCTTTGAGGGGAAGAGCGAGTCAATGCGATAATCTCTACTGGGCATGTGGGCAGCTTTCCTCGAGGACAAAGCACTATTCTGTCCATTGGGTGAAGGTGCCTTTGGTCTGGACAATCGCCAGGCTTTCAGGATGGCACTTTGTTCGAAGGGCCCGGTGTGCCACGCGTCATCAACCCCGCCTCCTCTGCTTCTCGAGTCAATCATGATCCATCAGGCAGCGAGATGCTCAGACGGGAAAGAGGTCCGGAGAGTGAGCGGAGAAGACGAAGCTTCGCAGGCTCGGTTTTACTTCCTCCGGCCACGGGGATGTCTCAGGGCATGCTCGTTCTCGTTACCTTGATCTGGAGAAAGGCAAAGAGGCTACGAGGCTGTTAATGGCACGGCGACTCGGCGAGGCGGAGTGCACCCCTTCCAGAACTACCTGATGTAGGTTGTCATGTGAAGGGAAGCCTTACATCCAAGTTTGCCCACACTGCATCTTCCCTGCCTTAGCATGTCGATATCAGATACCTACTACCTACCTTTCCTTACCTTCGTATAAAGGTCTAAGTACCCGGTCGTACAACTATGAGTCCGTACAATCTGGTCCGGAATACTCAAAGGTACTAGGTTCGTAGCACGTAGTTCTAAATAAGGTATGGAGGCAGTGACGCATTGTCGGATATCATATCCGACGGCGGCTGCCAAGATACGTAATGTCGATTCAAAGCGCGTCATGTTTCTGGCCTTTTAACTACTGTACCTACTTTACCTTACCTGGTACATATGGATTTCGCTCACCGAGCGTAGCGATCATCGACGCCATTCATTCACTTCACTCACTGCTCCTCGACCAAAGAGACCGGGTAGGTGGAAGAAACGGGTCAAGTTGGACGGACGTGCCTGCCTGGTTGGCAAATTCTAAGACTGACATGTCAGTACCTCTTGGTCCAGTTCAGTCGACTGGAGAAAGATCCCGCTTTTTGTTGCAGTTGCGAAATCAAAACCCCATCTATCCACATTTCACAACCCTCGTTGCCAAACTTGCCGCGACGCCTGGGCTAGGAGGCTATGTAAAGGAGAGGTCCCCAGCGAGGGGCGAGCGCGGCGTCTTGGGACGGGAGTCGGTCGGATGCCTATTTCCAGGTACTAGTGGTCGGGCTCGAGTCCCGAGTACCCGGATCTTTGCCTGTGCATCACCAGATTCTCTCTCTGCATGCTGCAGTGCACAACGGGGGTGTACAAATGCGCAGCATGGGACCCGGAGCTTTGGAGAGGCGCGCCGTCTCGGCGTCCGGCCTTGAGAGGAGAGAAGGCTTGGTACTTGTAGGTAGACGAGCAGCCTAGCCCTCACCTCGGGCCGCCCGTTCGCAACTAAACTATGACGTTCTCGGTGACAAAATGTTGACGACATAAAACCTCCGAGTCTCCGACACGACATCAAAGTGTAGGTCCCTTACATCACACCTTTTTTTCGATCTCCGCGCTGCGCTGCGTGATCTGAGATTGCCTTGTGGACTGTGGAGAACCTAGGTGGTTGCGTATGCGTATGCGTATGCGTATGCGTACAGTATGCGTACAGTATGCGTTAAGGATCCTTGCTTGACTGATGGCCTGAATCGTATCGGTCGGTTAGATACCTTACCTTGTACTCCGTACTTGTATCCCAAGATGGTCAGTCAGATTACGCCCGGGTGCGAGAATGGAAGGAGCGCAGCCAGGCTCTGTGGATGGCTCTTGCAAGACCAGCCAGAACAAACACCGATGAGAGGAAGATGGGGGTTTTTAAAAATGAGAAGTGGGAAGTGTCGTAATTACAATAGGATATGTAGGACAAATTTGGTAAGAAGAGGTTTGTTGGAAATCGATTGTTCGTGAGGAACTCCCTCTGAGACTCTCACTCCCTCTCTCCCAAAACTCACGCATATCGCTGATCGGGGTATTCAAAGAGAGACGAAGCATAAGACAAGATTAGTTAGACACGACTGGTCATTCCCAGGTTTTCCCACATTTCCATGTTCCCTCTCGTTCCCGTGCAGTCTCATTATTTTCCCATTGGGTTCGCTTTCACACCTTTTCCCCTCGTGACATGGGCGCATGCGGATTGGGGTTTTTCTCCCTCGGCGGGATATTCTCGTGCCAGAACACACACGGTCCGCATCATCATCGCACCATCGCATTATGTGCACTCGACTATGCGGTATGTTCGGTCTTGCCGTCGGAGCGAGCGGCCCTGCCTTTCTCCGACCAGGGGAAGTGGGCGACGGGAATGATGAAGAAGCTGTTCGATGTGTCGGCGATACCGGCCAGGGCGTTGTACCAGGCCAAGAAGGCTGCTAGGATGCCAAAGGCACCTCCCGCACGGGTCAGGCCGACATGCGGCTCGCCGCCCGAGGTGGGATAGAAGTAGGAGATCCCGAGGAACAGGAAGGCCAGGTCCAGGGTGAAGAAGAGGAGGAAGAAAGCCACGGTGGATTTCAGCGTGCAGAACAGGAGGATGGTGGTGAAGATGAACCAGCCCTGCGATTTGGGAGTTAGAAATGAATGCCCACGGACGACAACGCTCGCTCTCACGTCCCGGGAGAGGAAACACGTACCATTAGATAGAACCCAATCGAGTCAAACAGCGCTTTGGCGCCGGCCGCGGTCTCAATCGACTCTTCGATCTGGAAGCCACCGGGGGTGAGGATGATCGCAAAGGAGATCCAGAACCCTCCGTAAGACGACAGCGCGGTGGCACCGAAAGTGTTGCCCACAGCCATTTCCCTGCGGTCGGTGGCATTAGAACACTTGCCAGGACTGCTGGAAGACAGAAACTTGCCACATGCCAGCACAGAGCTGGACGAGACCACCGTAGCCAAAGGCCAACGAGATGATGATGTTGGGAACGTGCACGCCTCGAGTGCCCAAGTTGATCAAGCTGAGCACGAAGGTGGTCAACGCGAAGGCCGACAGGCCCAGGGGCGCAGGGTTGGCGAATTTGCGGCCTTCAACACCCTTGTAGAGACCTGGCTGGAATTCACCGCCGAAAGCTAGATACCAGATTGACTTGTCAGATATTTGGTCTTCAAGCAACCGATCGGGCGTCGCTGGGGAGAGGGAATTTATTTACCTGGCAAGGTAGCGTCCATATTGGTGCGCATGTGAGCCAGCGGGCCGTAGCCAAAGCGAGCAGCATGTTGGGCGGTCGTCTTTTCCTCGTGGGTCATGCCTTGAGTGAGCTTATCGAGGTCCTGCTGGGGAGCAGACGGATTGCCGTTCAGCTGGTCGCCATTGGCGGTGTTGATGTTGGCCATTGTGGCTGGATGTGGATGAAGTGGCCGGAAGGAACAGATCGGATGAGAGACTTGGGCACGAAGGAGCTCTAGGCGGACGAGCAGCTGGGCTTGGTCGACGAGAGGGAGGTTCTACCGCGTGCGATATACAAGGAAGCACAGGTTTGTTTGGGCGGAGGGAGGAGAAGGGTCTACTCTGGGAGGGGGGTGAGGCAATGTTTATGTACCTTTTGGATCGCGTCAACAGCCCTGCGGGTTTCCTGGGGAAGGGAGAGGAGAGGAGAGTGGAGGGAATGAATGGATGAATTCTGCAACAGTCATCGGAAGCAGCGGCCAGCAGGTGCTCTGCTCTGCTCTGCCATTCTGGAAACGGTGGACCGACATGAAGAGAAATGGAGCACCGAGAACGAGACTAGTCACTAGAGAGGGCTGAAGGCCGGAGGCGAGTGGAGGAGCGGCGAAAGAGGGTGGACAGATGACATGAAATCCCAGCTGATCAATAATTGGGACGGCAGCTCCAGTACGAGTCGGTGTGGGATGATTGTCGGGATAGCACCATGAGCGCGCGCCGATGAAGTTTGGGAACCCTTTGAGGAGATCGAGGGGTTTGTGAGGAGAGAGGATGAGGAGGAGCAAGGCGAATTCAGGGAAGTGATGACGCAGGGATGGAATGGATGGGATGGGAAGGATGAGATTGGAAAGCCGGCGCCCGTTTCTGGAATGAATTTTAGGTGACAAACTAAAAGTCCACAGCAGTGGACACGAACTTACGGGGTGTGATCAAGCCCGGGCCCGTGAGGTCAAGGTGTCGTTTAGCCTGATAGTCTGCGCTCCAGAAATGATGACAAGGGTTGAAGGGGATGCTCCAGGGATTGGACGGGGGTTGCGCGCCGACCAGTGTGCACCAGGATTGACGGACGAGCGGAGGTGAAGCTTTTGGGCCCAAAGCCACCGGCGCAGCGACAGCGGCAAGCTCGAGCGGCATTGCATGTTCCCACTCAAGTCTCGGGGTCCAGCAACCTGGATGCCAGATGGAAAGTTGAAGGTTGCGAGTGTTGTGGCTCCGGGCGCCAGGCTCCAGCAGCAGCAGCCCTACGATAAAAAGCCCAGAAAAATCAAAATGGATCAAGCTGCGGCGTCAGTTCCAAGGCCGAGTCCAAGCAACGCCTCCGAGAACCTAGAAGATCCGTCCGTCATGCCACCTGCGATCAATAATAATAATGGGCTCGGCACGGCAGGAGGAGCCTGGACCTGCGTTCCAAATACTGTAAGGTAGCAAGTTGCCTGACTGTCTTTGCCCAGCTTGACGTAATCGAGAAAGATCTGTTTCCAGTTGTTCAACTCTACCAGCTAAAGAAGCAGAGAGAGTGGTACAGTACGATAGCCCATGGGGCAGCTCCTTGCCCCAGACTCTGGACGCGTGGAACTGTGGGAGATGAGACGGAGCAGCTGACATGGACCCAAACGCCGTGACTAGGCGAGAGAGAGATGTTGAGATGCCTGTTGAGCTGCTTTGCTGCTTTTCCCAACTGGTAACGGCAGCAAAAGTGCACCCTGGCCAACACTCACCGTTGCTGAGTGTCGCTCAGGGCCAAACGCGAGATGCATCGATGAAAGCCCGATGGCAAGTGTCCATCCAATCCAAACCCCAATCCACATTCCCCATGGCTTGTTGAGGCAAACCCCGGCGATGATCTGAACGAGGGACCGCGCAAATGTCCCTCACCATTGGGTCGCCAGCCATCCCCATCCGGGGGTGAAACGAGGACTAGAGGACCAAAAACAGCCCGGGGGCGAACTGAGCATTCGTCTTCTCGCCTGGAGTCTGGTCCTTGCTGAGTCCTGATACTATCCACAATGTGTCACGCTGCTTTATTCTCTTTACTATTCCCTCTTCGCATCGAGTACTCCGTACCTTTAACATATAATTCTACCCATCAATACTTTTTCATCGCCTTGTCTGATTTAACATTTCCGCAGTGGCCCTTGCTTGGCCCGCGTAGCCTGGCGGCGTCATGCATGATGCCTTTATTGAGTGTTTCCCCCCGCTTTTCGCTAACAACTGAACAAGGCGTGGGCGTTGTTGGCGTCTCGCCTCATCTTCTGGGCACAAAGTCTGTCATTCCCTCCCGCCTTCGCCCATGTCTTGGGTTCAACATCATTGCATCAAATCAATTACCTACCTGAGATACGAAATGCATCGCAAGCCTTGCATATCAAGAAACAGCCACAGTGCAGGGGTTTTCTCCATCTCGATTCATCACGCCAGCTCGGGCTTCATGTCATGAGATGACCCCCGGTGCTAAACACACATCGCTTCCGGAGCGTCCGCGTCCCCACCATCCATTTGTCAGGCTCACGAGGCACAACTCGTTGAGACTGCCTGTGATTTGCCGTTTGACAGAGTGCCTGAGAGCCCGATGCGCTTCCTTCTTGCGCCTTCCACCTTCCGCCAGTCCGAGGTGAGTGACCGAGGGATGGTACGTACCGTGCCCGGGTTTCTAGAAGTCTGTCCGCCGGGTGAAATCGACACAAGGCTACCAGAGTATCCATGTTCATCGCACATGGCACCCGATCTGATATCTGCATCCCGTCCGGTCGGTAAGCACCCCATGATCTCAAAGAGAATTCGCCTCCTTCCTTTCCTCCGAGTTCAGCCCTCCGCAAATCTCCATGTTCTGTGTCGTCTCCCTTTTTTCTCATCTACGTACCTGATTTTCGGCCATCGGATGACCATCAGGCCACTTTCACTCCTCAGACTCACCCATCCCTTTCCATGTGGCTTCGTAGAACTGTTGGATTCAAACCTCGAGCTCGTTCTCAACAGAAGAAAGCCGGCCACACCGACTACATCGTTGGTAATATCGCCACCACTCATCCCGTAGTCCTGCACCTTCGCCTAATGACTCCAGGTCAATATTGCTTCATCCCTGTCTTTGGCGGGAACCGAAGCGATTCCAGGCTCTCTTTCTCAAATCTAGCAATTCGTTGCGACCGCTGATAACATGAGTTACCTTCTCGCTGGGGTTGGTTGAAGATTCTTCGTGGGCTCCTGTAGCCTAAGGTCGTCTTGCACTCGGGGATTGTTGTCCAAATGAGGAGTTCAGGGAGTTACAGGGCAGCGCTGACGTTTCGTTCTTTGGTTCAGCCTTGGTTACTGCCTTTGCTGCGACTGGTAGTACTAGGTTAACCTCCGGGTCAAGCCATCACGTGGGGTCTGAGTGAGCGCAGTACGAGTACATGTCGTGACAGCCTGATAGGGTGCCCTGTCGAGAAAGCGCAGACCCTGTCAACAGGGATGCTTTTCTAACGTTAATGGCAATGGATATCTCCATCTTGGGAAGAAGCAACGATGTCTACCAACAACCACGTTATAAAACCAAAACTAACGAACAGAGACGTCCTCAACACCTTCCAGCGATTCCATTTCCACGAGTCTATCATTATTATCACTCAGGGGTGCCGCCACGAATTATTCGTCAACACCAGACTAGCAGATCACGTGATCGGATTGGGGATACCAAAATGCTTGGCGAACGAATGGGGCTCGGCCAGGTCTTGGTTGGACCACCAGGACACGCCTCGGCCGGAAAGCTGCACCTGACGCCCGGAGGTCAACCAACACCTCATCCACGCACCTCATCAACAACGACACTCTGCAAAAATAATCTGACATCTATCCAGCGATCAACTTGCAGCATCTGCGATTGACGACAGTGAAAGATTTACAACAATGGGTGTACAAGGCTCTCCAACCCACAGCGAAATGACCGGAAGGCGTGCAGTGTTGTTCTGATGCTGTTTTCGTTGATATGCGCTGAGATTGACCACCACCAGCACCTTCACGACCACGCGAGATAGGAGTCTTGGCTTCGAGAACATCAATTTCAGCATTGGAATAATACTTGCACTCGACATCTACTGCGGCGAGAGGGTGGGAGACATACCTGATCAGGATGCGCCCACATAATCACAGCTTCCTTGGGCCGGAGGGGACCCGGCCACCAGCAGGAGCACCATTAGAGAATCGAGTCAGCTGAACGTCGATATTGGCGATGAGGCTATTGAGTCTGTGATGAGAATTTCCCGTCGGTGTGAAGGTGTCGTCGCGGAAAGGAGTGTCCTTGTATCGCCGGATGGAATACTCAATGTCAACACGGTTGCCCGACAAAGCTGCAGCACCATCAGCAACCATGGACCACGACAAAAACTCCAAGGCAACATCATCCATGAGCAACGGCATGGCATGATGAAGACACCCACGGCAGACTCACTTGTCTTGTTCAGATGGGCTGTGTTCGAAGCCATGCTAATGGTGGTGTTGTGTCGGGATGAAGATTGAACGATTGCTGCTGGGAGCCTCAGTAAATCAAGAACTCGAGACAAGAAAGATAAAAGAGAAGAAGAAATCAAGGTTGCTCACGACGAAGGCGAACCGCTCTTTATACCCGTGGACCTTTCACGAACAACACAGCAGTCGGGCGTTGAGGAGCTGTGCAAGGGAATCAAGTTTCGCTCGCGCCACTGCCAGTCAGATGAGCTGGATAAAAGGCCATCATCGAGACTTTCAGCACGACGGCATGCCAGTGTCCTGCCCTGGAACCCCGTCATCGAAATCGCTGCTCCCTCTAGGGACGGAGAGGGCAATCCCCCTAGGAAAAGGTGAACTGGGTATAACTAAGGGCTCGAATAGAGATCATTCTATCCAGGACATGGAGCCCTAATTTATCTCCTAGGAACGACTCTCTAGGCTTTTATAGGGGACAGGATCCCCGCATTAGCCTCTCAACGCGCAGCCTTGTCACCAGAGACAGAACAACTGACGACTGAAGGAGCAAAGGAGCTGCACGTCCAAGAATGGACATGCAGAGCAAGCCCGAGCCCGTTTCGACATCATCTGGACAACCATCTCAATCTTTTACTCTTGCAAACACATCTCTTGAGGGTCAGAATACTCGAGATCGTTAGAATCACGTGACCAGATTTTCAGAAAGATGTTCTCTGAATTGAACAACCTTTTTCGCAACTAACGCTTCATTAAGGACCATGTTGGTTTGATCAAATCACTGCGGATGCTATGTAAGACGTCCTCATCGCTTTCCCCCACACCAGTGGGCATTGTCAGATACCGCTCCCGGGGCCACATGATCGTGAATTCAGCAGCAAGAGCAAGTGGCTTCGAGCAAAGGCGAGACTGGCAAAGAGCACCATCTTTGCCAGCGTCGCTTCCTCGCTCATGGCCGCAGATTTCATGGCCGCGCGGCTTTCATCATCGCTTCTCTAAAACGTTGCAGAAGCTTTCCCTTCTAATCATCAGATATAATCTCAATGTACCACACATCGGCAAGCTTCCCAAAGAGAAATCCGACTACTCTGGCTTATTTGAGCAGAATGTGAACGTGAGTATGATCTCGATCCAGACCAGACTACAACCCATCTCCATTGACAATTTTGAAGAGTGAATCTTTGCGCTTCAAGAGCTGGGTTCACAACCTTGCAGACAGACGAAGGAGTGAGACCAAAGACCACAACAAGAGGAATCAGAGTAGGAGACCGGATTTCCTTGATACGATGTCTCTGTGGACAAATGCATGAAGTTCGGAAAACCAACCCCAAATCTAAGTTGAATTTGATCAAATCCTATTCAGAAGATTGGTGAATGGCTGTAAGGTGAGGATCTATCATGGTTGAAAGGGTGAGAGCAGGAAAAGCCAAACCACAAGAGATTGACAACTAGCAAAGCAACCACAGCTCTCGAAGGCAAAGGGTGGCAAGAGGCCAGTTCGGGTTGCCCTTCTCAAAGAAACACCGGAGATCCGACGCATGTTTGCGAGAACTTACACGTCAGCAGACAGGGCGCTCGTACATCACGCGATGTTGACGAAGTAAGTTTTCCCCGTTTGACATCAAGGAAGAGTGATGATGTCCGATCATGCTCGACATCCCTGGGATGCTGGCTGGTTGGCGAACCGTCGTCCTGGGCGACGACATCATTTCATTCATATACGGAGACATGTCGTGATCGTGGAGACGTGTCTCAATCGCCTCTGAAGAGACTGTTTCCGAAGAAACGGAGGCCGCTAATCCAAAGTGACACTCCCGCACCTGAGAGACAACCGGTATGTTGGGGCTCCACATTCGAGCCAGCTTGTTAATTCAGTGAAAGTGAACGAGAAAATCATGGCTCGAGGCAGGGGAACACTAATAGCCGCTGCCAACAACACCCTTTCGGGGGCCAAGTCTGAGGATCGCTTGGAGATTGACTGTCCGGTATCCATAGCAGTGGTCTGGCGTCTGGAAGAGCAGGAGCCACAGGGGTGGGAAGACAGACCAGGGGTTGTGAAGACAGCTCATGGCACGACCGGAAAGGGAACCAACTGCCCGTGCACCACGACCATGTTGGCATTCGGCGTGGCGAGTAGAGGCGAGGAGATGGCCACAAAGGGTTGTCTGTCAACCGTCAATCTGTCCGTATCGGTCAGATCGACATCTCCATCTCCTCGGCCAGAGGCTTCAAACCGCCACATCTGGATCCTGTCTCCCAGCCTTGCAGGATGGTTCGCACCTCGCAGGGGAGATACACAGGATTTGTGGTGTACACAGAGTAAACTGTTCGCAAGACATCTCCGGGCAAATGAGTTTCTGCGTACCAGCAACAGCGTAGAAAAGAACAAAGAGCGGCACAAGCGGCACCGAGGCGAGAGCACGTCCGACAGGCAATTCGAAGCCTCCCTCTTGGTAGAGGAGGCTGTGTGGAATCGAGCCCAATGCTCAACTGTGTGTCATGGCAAGTTTGGCCCCTTCCACAGTTTCTTTCTGCTTCTGCTGCTTGTTTGTTTGTTGATGAAATCGATTCGTCTTTGTGGAGGCCGGAGGGAACCGCTCGCTTGTTCGAGGGAGAGGACGAGGCTTACGAGTAAGGTTGAGGCTGATGAAGCAAGTCACCCTCGATGCTTGTGCCTGAGGTGATGATCGTCGACCGTGACCGTGAACGACACGCCTTTGACGTCAGAGTTCGAGCGCCATCTACACGATTTAGTCGAGTACGAGCAGTTCGACATTTCGACAGCTCGTGTTAGTATCTGCACGCAAGGCATTCACCGTGGCAGAGACCACCCTCGCTTCCCTTGTACGCAGTTCTGACTTGTCCTCGCCTTCGCTTGCCGTCGACAACTGCTGGACTGACGTTGAATTGACGTCCTTTCGACAGCGGCGATGGCCCGACCGCACAGCCGGCCAAGCGTGGTCTATGCAGTATCAGAACGCGGGTTCACAACCTGGAAGTCTATTGCAGTTTGACTCTTCCACACCGAACCCGTCACGAGCGGACGCACCTGTCAAGACACCGCCAGACTTCCACTCCGCGTATAGCCAGCCACTGGCCAGCAACCTCATCTTGCCACAGACGTCGCCCTCAAAAGGTTTCAGTAAAAGAGTTTGTTGACGGGGAAAACAATAATGGAGAGGGGAAAAGGCTGATGGAAGAGTCGGACACATCCTCGTCACGAGGAAGCAACTGCACTGAGATCCACGGCGACGCTTTTCTGATGTCTTCGAGTATTGTCCACGCCGTTGAGCCAATGCCAGGCGGGTCAGATGATGGCCCTCGTGGCGCTCAACGGCGGAGTGTCAACTTGCTGGGCAATATACAAGTGAACCAATGGTGACTTCGGTCTACAACGGGCAGAACTAGTGACTCTCTGACGGCCATCTGACAGCCTGGGCAAATCACCTCCACGGCCGATCTTCGATGAGATGGGCAAAGGCTCCATGAGTTCATGGATGGGGATCACCACATTTCCATCAAACCAGGCTCGCCGCACAAGCACAGTGCGTTCAGTCCACCAGCTCTAAACTCCTCTGGGGGTTGACGTGCAATATGGCAGCTGCCAATTTGCAACCACCTCCGCCCTTCTCTCAAGTTTGAAGGCTCCGGAGAAAGAGAACGGGACCACTTCAGACTCCAGAAAAAGAGAGCGAGACCATCAAGCTAGGACAAATTGGTCTATCGTACAGCCCTTCGGATGGCCGATTTGGGAGCTCAGCATCAGACTCGGAAGTGTATACTGCGCATCACCACTTTGTTCTGCTGTTTCCGGTTGTTTGTTGTCTGTCCTTTCTGGATCATCACAATGCCCAAACGTCCGTCAGTCTCTATCGGCAGCCATTGCGCGAGCTGAGGTCAAGTTCAACGACGCCGAGCGGAGCACATGCAATTTGCCTCGTATTGTTCTGTTCGATATGGCAAGATTCAACTTTTGGGCCGGATGAGAACACATGGACAACATGCGCTTTTGTTTTTCCGCGAGATGCCGGATAACATATAAGAAGCCTCGAGAGGGCAGACGATCCGGGAAACTCCCTCTCAACCTTCTCTATCATCGTCGGCTGTTGCTCACCAGAGTCACTCGTTTCCGGGGTGAGATACCCTCTTCTTCGTCTTTGCTTTGTTTTCTTGTCTCCGACCCGAAGTCTTTCTTTACAAGATGCAACTCCCAAGCGTTCTGGCAGGACTTGTTTCGTCTCTCCTCCTTGCCGATGCTGTCATCGCAGGTGCTCTTACTACCGTCGATCCTTGCCCTGCTGCCAACAACTTGAAGCTTGCTCCCATTACCGTCACCGCCCAGTATCAACAAGTCTCAACATGCCAGCCGTCGACCGCCTGTGTGAAGGGCAAATGCTCGACTCAGTACCCCTTGACGACATATCCCTATGTTTCCACCGTCGTGCCGTGTGCCTGGGATGGTACCACGAGCCAGAAGGCAACCGTCACCGATGTCGCCCAGCCTTTCAAGGTCTCGGAACATCATTCCATCGTCACCATTACCAGCCAGGCCCCAGCTGTTGAAAACCATGGCTTCTTCCGTTGGCTCCAGCTGAAGAAGGTCAAGGCGGAAGTGGCCACTGCTTACGAGACCGTGACCAGACGTGCCATCGCACCCTACAGTGCGGTCGGTCCCTTTGCCATTCCAGGCTGGAAGGGGAGTGGGCTTTGCAAAAAGTGCAAGCATTTCCAGCTTCTCGACGTCGTCGAGTGTCGGTACGGCACCAGTGGCTCCGGCAAGACATATCAGAAATGTTCTGAATGGTTCGAGACCTGGAGCCAGCCCGCGGCACCGACTTCCACTGTCACGACCTCTGCCCTTTGCTCAAGCCAGGGGAAGATCCCGAAAGCCGGCACGTACACCTGGACTTTCCCACAGTCTGTCCCTGCTGTGACTATCACAGCCAAGCCAGGAAAGACATATACGGTTCCTGGTCGGTCTTGGGATGCCTGTGTGACCAGATCTTTCTCCGGGTCAACCACCTTCAGCTTCAACATCTACATCACGAAAGTCATCATCTTCAAGGTTCCCCACGCGATACACCCTGCGCACAGGTACGTTGGCAAGATACATAGCTTCCATGGAATTTTCATACTGATATGATAATATAGCACTCGCTACCTCCCTATTCCCTCCGGTGCCAAACCACCGACGGGCGGAGACTGGTGGCCCTTCCCTAATCCCGACAAGAATGGCGGTGGTTATTATGGAGGCGGCCAGAAATGGTCCGACTGGAATCCCACTGCCACGCCTACTTACACTACAAGCTCGTTCTCTTCGTCGGGAGGTCCCATTTTCGGGAGCACGACCGATTCCTTCTCTTCGTATACCACCATGACGTTGACCTCCGAGACTACCAGCACCGTTTCCTCGTTGTCTGGAACTGGCGGTCCAATCTTTGGGTCAACCACAGCCACCGTCAGTGACCTGTCCTCCTTGTCCTCGTTGTCCGGAACTGGCGGTCCAATCTTTGGGTCAACCACAGCCACCGTCAGTGACCTGTCCTCCTTGTCCTCGTTGTCTGGAACTGGTGGCCCAATCTTTGGGTCGACCACAGGCACGGGCACTGACCTGTCTACCTCTACTGCCGGAACTGGTGCCTCTACTTCGACATCAATCACAGATGGAGCCTCCTCATTGACGGCCACTACCTCTGATGTCGGACCTGGTGACGGATCGACTTCGACCACCGCGACTGAATCATTGACAACGTCGGGTGGAGATGTGGGCCCGGGCACTGGAACCGCTTCATTCACCTTGACTTCTACTTCGTCGGAAAGTACCTCTGCTGGAGATTCCGGTGAATCATCCTCCTTGTCTGCTTCCGCCTCCGGTACCGAGACTTCGGATGCCGGAGCTTCCACTACCGATGACGGTGGTGTGTCGTCAACATCAGTGAGCGTTGGCCCCGGTGATGGATCGACAACAGCTTCATTTTTGACTACGACCGAAGAAGCAAGCACAACATCTGCTGCAGCGACCTCCACCGCCACGCCCGGTACCATCTGCGCTCTTGAGGCCGAAATCTGTATGGGATCGGATCTCATCACTGCCAGCACTATTGTCATCCAGGATTGCCCCATCCTCGGTGGCATTCTGTGTTCCGTCAACCAGCTGTTGTCTCTGGTCCCTGCGCTTTTGGGCTCGAATCCCGACGTTGCCTCCATATTGATTGGCGACAATCGAATTCTCGGCCTGAGCATCGCACCCGAGCTTGTACGAGCCGCGATTGACGACGGATTGTTGACCGAGATCTGCGGCCCGCTGCTGAGGACCAGTGTTACCATCTACGACCCGACGTGTCCTGTGCCCCCTCCCGACGGTAGCACGACAACTGGCGCTGGGGTTGGTACGACCACGACAGCAGGCGCCGGGTTTGGTACTACGCAAACGGAATCAACCCTGACGACCATCACGGGAACTCCGGTCACCTCTGACATCGCGACCACGACGGAGACGGCAACAGGCACGCCAGTACCGTTGCCCATCTGTGCGCTCGAGGTCAGCATCTGCTTGAATTCCGACTTGATCACCGCCGGCACAGTGGCCCGCGGAACATGCCCACTCCCCGGCGGTCTACTTTGCACAGTGAATCAGCTCCTGAACCTGGTTCCCGTGCTCCTCGGCACCGACCCCAGAGTCCTGACGGTGCTCGCCGCCAACAACGAGATTCTCGGTCTCGACATCTCTCCCGAACAGGTTCTGGCCGCAGTCAACGCGGGAGAGTTGAACCAGGTGTGCACTGTGTTACAGGAGGTCGTCGTCACCGTGTTCGACCCCACGTGCCCTCAAGTTCCCGTCGGCGGTGGCGGCACGGGCGGTACGACCACCTCCCCGGCCGGCGTGGAGCCAACTCCTGGAGTCGAGACCACGACGGTCGCCGTGGACGTTCCGACCACTACGGAGGAGGTGCCCCCACCGGCGACCACGACCGCCGACGCGGGTCTTCAATGTGGCATCGCCGTCAACCTCTGTGTCGGACAGACCCTCGACGACGTAGGCCTGTCCACAGTCCCCTGCGACGCGGGCATCGGCCTCCTCTGCACCCTGACACAGACCCTCGACGCCGTGCTCAACGTCTGCGCCGGCAACTGCGGCGCCGTCGGCCGCAGGGGAGTCGCCGGCATCGACCTCGAAGGTCTGATCTCGTCCAGCTCCGTCCAGCAGATCCAGGCCGCCGTCGGTGCGGTCCCGGGCTGTGTCCCGGGAGGCACGCTCGTCGTGCTCAGCGACCCCGGCTGTCCTGGGGGTTTGCTCAAGCGGTCGACGCCTTCTTTGCCGCATCATCCTGAGCGTCGGGGTCGGTATCGTCGGACTTGAACGATAACAAAAACGACTCCGTTTGAGCCTGGGGCGGAGTGTCAGTGGCGATATACCACTACTCGCCCTCATTTTACCTTTCTCACACGTTAGTGCTCCCGATAAACAGGGCACTTACACGACCTTTTTTCTTTCTGCGACCATATTTTTTCAACTTCCTTTTCATCCCACCCGGTATCCCTTGGACCGCGGTGCGCAGGATTTCCCCCCGAAGACTTTTATGGGGTTAGATATGAGCGTTGGCCAGGCTTGGTTGGGCCAGACGACATTTGGCGAAATTTAAAGGATTGGATTCGATGGACATCATTATTCTTTCACTTTCTTTCAGGGCGGACACAAAAGAAGAAGGGGTTATTTCTGTTCGCCCCTTGCAGGTCTCTTGTGTCACTGTGCCTCTTCATAGAGTCGCGTGCTTCCAGGGGAAAGATAGACCTTTTAGGAAATAATATTGATTGGGGTTATTACTTTCATGTTGAATGGTGCACGACTGCGCCTCTCAAACGAAGGCTCAGTAGTAGATGTCTGTCATAAAAATAGTCCTGCTCCTTCACGGAGATCTGAAGGAACAGGGTGGAGTAGACAAGGCCCTGCTAAAAGCCATATGGGTTCGCTCTTCCACTTTGCGATTGGGAACCTTGGACAGTTCCCCTGGATTCCACGTCTTGATCATGGGAGAGAAGAGTTCAAGATGCTTCCGAGTGTGGGGGGTTTGGGGTTGGGGGGTTTTTGTGTGTTGTTGCATGTTTTCATGTTTTCATGTGTGCGCGGAGATTTCATTTCATGTTTTGGTTTTCCATCTCGTTTCAATCCAACTTCTGATAGCCGGACGGTCATAAGAGTAGTAGCGCGTGAACAAACCAAGATACTTTGGTTTGAAACGGCTGGCTGCAAGAAAAACAAAGAGCAAAGTCGATGAGGAGGAACAGAGATGGAAGAAAATGTGAAAACGAAATGAGGTTCAAATGAGCTTTCAACCGCCAAGAGCCTCACTAGTCCCAAAACACACTAGCCCCAAACACACCAGCGTATTTCTTTCGTCACCCACCCGCTGAAACTCTCCGCTCCTTTCTTTCCTTTTCTCCATTACACTTCATGAAAAACAGATCTGAACCCAAAGTCCAAGCGCCACGTCCTTTTCGTGCAGTGGACCCCCCGCCCGGATCTGATTCGGGTGGGGGTGTGCGCTGTGCTCCCCATAGGCTGGTTAGGTCATATTGGCGTACTAGACAAAGTTTCCACAGGATGGGGCACTTTTAAAAGAGGCTTCCCTTTCTGTATGCTGTCCCTTCTTCGGAGGGGACACCCCGTGGTGGATGGGAAGTCACCTGCGTGCCGTACATTACTTTCCTTTCTCCTTCTCCTTCTCCTTGTTCTTCTGTTCTCTAAATACTCAGTATGATTTCGACGTTGCTCGCGTCGCACCACGTCACGTGATGGATGTAATGGACTCGTATGGGAAGCGGGTGAAGATGATGGATCTCATATGGGATCAGAACACAAAAAGGATAAGAAAAGAAAAACTGTTTGACCTTGACGAAGCGTCCAAATAGATGCACTCGTCTGGCGCGTCGCCCCCTTCCCGGACTACATGGCGATGCTCTTCTTTGCGGGCACCTACAACCTTGCGCGGGCATATGATGACCTCCGCCTCTCCACCCACGTCTATCAAGCGTGACTGCGACATTGAGTGATAGGTATGAGATGCATATGGAAGGTGAGATTCGGCCTCGAGTAGAAGCCCGGGTCTCTTTCCCTCAGGAACAGTTGAGCCATTGAACGTCAGGTCAGGCAAGGCATTCCGTGTGTCCATCTGCATGTGAATTTTCGCATGAAATAAGTTAGTGGCATTCGATGGGTCAAGGTATCTGAGGTGGTGTCTCCCTGTTGCGTCCTTCAACGCCTCATGGAATTGAATCCTGAGTCTTCACGGTTTCGACCGTCGACCTGAGCACCGGTGATGAATATCGGGGACTTGTCATCGCTGGCAACAAGCCTATGCTGAAGGAGTGTGTCTATGTAAGTTCTATGTAGGTTCTATGTATTCGAATTCCAGATACACATCGTACGCCGGCACCTGGGAAGTACTTTTGCTGCCGCTGCCACTGCCGCCGGCGCCGTCAGATCTATTCGAACATGCAGCCCTCGATAGTCCAAGCACCACCAGTCCTAGTCCCTTCACTATAGTCCAATTCAAGATTTCCTGTTGGGGTGGACCGAACATCTTGACAAACCTGGTTAACCCTGTTGACCACGTCCTCGTCAAAGCCCTGACCACGGACAAACTCGGCCCGTCCAGAAGCCGTGAGATCCTCAGTGCAGATGTTGTTTTTCAATGAGTACTTTTGAGTTCCGTCCGCATTGTAGATGGTGAACTTGCCCACGTGGACTTTTGAGTCGCAATTAATGAACATTTGGATGGTGGTCCAGGCGCAAATTTCTCCCTTCCTCATTGTACGCGTAGTTTCGGTGGTGGTGGTGACTGCTTCTTGCTTGTTCCACTCGGCATTGAATTCCTCCGTGAAACTCAGCTCAACTTTGTTGAAGAACTTGATATCCTGTTTCGCCCCGATCTTCATTCCGTATTTCGCGCTTGAAGTGGTCACCTTGCTGCTGGTAAACTTTTCGGAGCAAGCTAAAACAACGGTTAACAAGGTCACGTAGCGATGGGAATGGCCAGCTTACTGTCGATGCTGCAAGGTTTCACGGGATCCTTGTGAATCAGTTGCGGGTCACTGACGGAACACTTGCTGATGAACGCGTCGTAATCGATCTTGAAATAGCTTCCATCCTTGGCCGCCGGCAGACTTGCAATGATGTTGGTCCGATTTTTGTCGTCAGGATCCTGAAGTCTGGCGCGTTTGTTCTCCGCACAGGTCAGGACATCATCGACAAGCGGGTTGCACAGAGGAGTAGAGTCGATATTCATCTCGCCAACCGGCTTTCCATCGATGAAGGCGGGCACGCCATCGATGTCTAGAAAGCCTGGCAGTCGAAAGTCTTCAATCGGCATGGTACTGTTGTCATAGCCGGTTTGGCGTCTCACAACGTGGGATGGTGCGCTCAGCGCCAACGGCGCGAGTAGGAGGAGCAATGCCGAATACATTGTTGAAAGATGTTCAAAGAAGTTGGGATGTAGTGAGTCAACGAGAAACTGTAATAGATCGGGCTGAGCGTGGTTGATGGCTTGAATGCTCCTGAAGGTGTAGATAGGATCTTGTCAAACTCTACTTCTGAACTGCCAGTCTCCAGCGCAAGCAGGGTTCTCTTATACTTCACTGTTCAGAATATCATGGCCTCTGCGCAAAGACATTCAGCATACTAGCAGTGCCTAAAGGCCGACGATGCTTCAATCTGCGACTTCAGTATCAAGATGCAATGTTGCTGTGCACGATGATCAACACGATGCGAAGGGTTGCTTCCGACAGGCGAGCGTTCAGACCCCACTGCTCCACTTAAACGGGACGTGATAGGGGCGCAGCTGTCCTTCTAGCCTGTTTGGGGCGTTCACCTGTAAGTACTAACCATTTTAGGCCGCCATGGAATGAGCCTCGGTGGCGGTTAGCTAACTGCGTAGTGTCCGCGAAGGGAGCACAGACTCGCACGCGATTCCAGCCTCGTCACTTGATTAGCAGGGTGAGCCTAGAGGATCTAGAATAACGACCTAACGACCTTGGCGGAATCTGGGGAAGCGAAGTGTTCTACCTAGGGACCTGACCTCCTCGGAGTTACGGACAGGTGAGGAGGCTGCCACTGATAGGACAGTAACAGCCATGCGAGGAACCATGAACTTTAAGGCGACAACACCTAAAGTCCATGAGCCACTACATGGCCTCCCATGACGCACGTGGTCACCATCGCAGATAGAGCCTCGCTTCTTCAGCCTTGCTAGGGCCTCCTCGCGTGGTCATGATGTTGCTGGTGTCTCATGTGGTTATCATCATTATTGACTCCCGCCACACTTGTCGCCTTTTCGGGGTCGCATCACCTTTTCATGGACCAGGGAACTCTTTTCTATACCCCAATACGGACAGAATCATTCGAGACGTATTCGATTTACCCGGTCGCGACCGTTATCACATTTGCTAATGCCGAGAGAATCACAAACTCGGCGTTCAGTATCGATGCTACCGTCTCATTGTCCGGCTAATAGCCTGGAGTTATTGATGCTCGAAATTCTGACCTCACAGTCACTGTGCTCACCTTGATATCTATATAAACAGTGGTACACCGGGTCTTGTTTCTTCTCAATCATCAGCAACTGCATCCATCACAAATATTCATCGCAATCGCACATCATCTCCAATCATCTCCATCAACTTACCTTCGAGCCACAAGAATAACACCACTCCTCTAATCAGCAACCATGTATCCCAGCACCATTACTCTGGCTCTGGCCATGCTTTCCGGCGCTGCCATGACGGTGGGCGCACCTCTCGGTCCCGACGAGTCCTCTATGCCTGTTAGCAATGTCCTGGCAATTGGACAATTTGGGGAGGAGTGCGAGGGCTGGCCGTTGATCGACCCAACTGGCAAAGGCCGAGCACACTTTCAATGCACAACCGTCCCATCCGGCGTCCAAGTGCGCGGCGTCTTCAGCAACAGTACCAACACGGTGTACACCAGCTGGTTCTCTGATACCGCAGTGCACGAAACCGCCGACGTCAACCCCGCTGCGGGCTACACGACCTCCGTCGAGTCTCAACGGGGAAGTGCACCACCGGACGACAACAACGACAACCCGCCGGATAGAGACGATGAGGATACCTCGAGCGGCGATTGCGTCGCCACTCGCCATGAGTACGACGTCAGCTGGGGTCGCAACAAGTTCTCCGTGTCGCTGAGATGCACCCGAATCCGAGCGGGTATCAAGGTTCGCGGTGTGCTGGACTTGGTCGCCCAGGATGACGGTCACACTTCGTGGGTTACGGGACCCATTCAAGCTCCGATCGAGATTGAGAGCGGCCGAAAGCAGCCATCTACGCTCACGGACCCCAGCGTGAGGGTCGAGTACAAGCTGGTCTAAATGTCTGAAGAAGGGAGGACCTAGACATCAGTCTCCTCCTCTCGAGTGTCAGGCTGAACTGCCCGTCGGAGGCAAGACGGCAGGGAGCAAGTGGCTAGATGGGGCAACTGGGTTCTACTGAGCTGGAAGAACATTTCACTCCTTGAAAAGTGTCTGTCACTATGCCGCCCTGGATCTTTTGTGGCATTGTTTGTTTGTTTGCCTTTTGCATTTCCATTTGGATTTCTCAAGATCGCAAGTCGATAAATTAGATTTTGAGCTAGCTAGAGCTCAGTCGTTACATAGAAGCATAGAAGAAACAAAGTTGTTTGTCGTCAACATGATAACCAGGCCTGAGCAGAAGGCCTAGCATCAAGTCCCACGGATGGATGGTCTAGAATGTCAACCTCACTGCTCAATTTCTCCTCAGCGGGCCTATTACAGTCTTCGCACCTCTCAGAAAGGCACCACAGACCGTTGTGCCGAGCCTGAGATCTGAGACAGAGAGACTCTGGCCAGTGTGGATGGCTACTTCGCGCCTTGGTTTCCTCGCTTCGCTTTGCTATCTCTCCCAATCATGAACAACCTCTCCAGTCACGCGTTTGCCCCTGCGCTGGCGATGGCATCTCACCTCTGCTTTTCAGGAAGCTCTCGCGCTCCCACTTGTCTTTTTGGGCTAGTTTCTCTCCCTGCTTCTCCAACCACTCTCCTTTCTTGCACTGGCTGTCCTTGCTCTTGTTCTCTATCGTCAGTTGTCGCTAGGATTGGGGACAATGACTTTAGAGTTTGACAAACTAAAATGTTAATGGTATCCAATGTAAATTTATATGTCGCGAGGCCTCCCTATCTTCCATAAATAGACTTGCCTGATGCCTCCGACGATGAACGTTATGCGAGGGCTTCAACTCAGTGCTTGCAAAAGTCCTTACTAGCGACGTCAAGAAAGCGCCAATCACGAGGCCTTCCAAGGCCTCGGGCCTGAAGGTTAAGAACTTTAAAAACACCAGGTTGGCCACTAGCACTGTTTTATTTTGGCCTCAGATAGAGTCTCCACCCCATGACGTCAGCGGACTTGCAATACATTAAAATACATGAGCAAGCCTTGGCAATGTACAGGGCGGCGTCGCTTTTCGTCCCAAAAAGGAGCGACCCGCGAGAAGTTTTCCCATGCTCGGACTAACTACATTTGCACTTGGTCTTCAATTTCTCGGGCATGATATGCGTTTGTGAAGACGTAAAAAAAAGGTATCAACCATCTCAACCTCCCTCCTCTTCCCACCCACGTCACCGACAGGCTTCGTCAGTGCCTCACGGTCGGTCGAAATGAAACTCCTCACCACAAACTTCCTCACCTGCGCGGTGAAGGCGTGCAAGTCCTCCCCGCAGTCGTTTCCCTTGCACTTCAAGGACGCCGTGCTCGAGCGCACCGAGATCGACTTCAACCCGCTCTTCATGCGCAACGTCCTGCCGCGCGTCAACTGGGAGGCGCTGACCACCACGGCCACGGAGCTGGGTCTGCAGGCACTCGTCCCCGCGACGAACCCGGTCGACGTGATCGGCGGAGGAGACGCGGAAGAGACCAAGGACGAGGCAATGGAGCTGGAAGAGGATGAGCAGACCAAGGAACCTGCCGAGAAAGAAGCCGGAGCAGAGGTGGACGAAGAGGTGTTGAAGAAATTGCACAACCTGCTGCTCGAAACGGGCGTCGCGGAAGGCAAGCTCGTCTGCGGAAACTGCGGTTTCGAATATCCCATCAAAGAAGGCGTGGGTAACTTCCTCCTCCCGGCGCATCTCGTGTGAGAATTAGCAGCGCGAGTATAAAAGCTAGTTGGAGAAGAAGAAAACAAACAAGGCAAGATCGAGAATCACGACACAACACTCTCCCCTGTCTCGCTTGGACCGCCAGCGCAAAGCACGACGCTGGGTTTCGCAGCTCCGCCCCGGAAGTCGAGCCGGCTTCTCAAGAGTCAATGCGCGCCTCGACGACGGAGGAAGGTCGGGGAGGAGAAGAAGAAGTGGCCACAATAATTCCGAACTACTACTTCTACTACCCACCGCCGAAGATATTCGCCATCCGTTTATGGCTGGCGCACTTCTGGCGCTGAGCTGTGTTGATCGTCGAGCGCTTGCGCAAACAGTCCGTCCCGCATGGACGGATCGTCCAAGGACGAAGATGGCGAGGACGAGTCGCCATGGACGATGGAAAGCAGAGACGGAAGGAACATTGTGTTTATTGAAGACAGACCCAGGCACGCTTGAGCAGCTCAAAACATCCGTCCTGGATAGCAAGCAAGCGACTCCTGTCAAATCCCGCTGAGGGCAGGACATTAACACTATGTACGCAGCCTCGGTTTCGGCAGGCAAGGCCTCCAGCCCACACTGCCCTTCGAGAATGCTCCGATTATAGAAGTACACGAATGAAGAAAAACTTTCCTCGGGATCCTTCGAGCGTGCCGTCGTCCTTTGCCCGCCACAGCTGCTTTCCCTGGAACCCTTGTGGAACAGAAGAGTCCTTGTGTCGCCTTCCTGCCGATTCGCCGTTGTTGTCCTGATTGCAAGTGCCCTCTTTCAATGCAAAGATGCTTGCTCCAGAGCCGTGATGTGCTTTTGTCAAGAACCACCCCATATCATGCATAAGAAAACGCCGACTCCATAATGCCACCTTGTTCCCACATACATTCACAAAGGGGAGAGGTACGATGCCTGCATGACCATGACGCCGACCGCGGACAACCGCCTGTCGACTGATTCATTTACCTCACCGATATCAAAAGCCTGGATCTAGTTCAGGAAGCCTTTACAGACCGTCGAGCCACAGAGACAAGGGATACGATCGTCACTGTCAATCTCACGTTCGAATTTGTAATCGTAAGTCAACTCTTCGTCTGTAACTGCGTCAGTGCCCGTTCCAGAAATGCGCAGGTCGACGGTCTTACCTTTCTCAATGTCTCTCAGAGCGTAGATGACAATTCGTTTGGTGCCGCCGACTCGGATGATTTTGGCGGTACAGTTGGGCGAACAGCTGTGATTGATGAATCGAGCGATCCCACCCTTCTTCGTCGCATCCACAACCGTGCCTTCATCGATGCGGAAGAGGTAGCTGCTACCGATTCCACTTTCCGTGTACTTGATCTCCCGCAAATCGGCGATTTCTTGTCGGATCTTCTCTCCCACATACTCGATGATCATTTCGCTGGCTTGGATCCGCTCAAGCGAGTAAAGGCCCCAATTGTGGATGGCAGATCGGGCAAACTTGACGGGCTTCTTGCGTTTCTGAAGCTGGTTGAACCGTAGGACATCGGCATCCTCACCCATACCCTGAAGCATCTCTCGTTGTCTGTCCATGTCTTTGACGGTCCGTCGATCATCAGCCCGCTTCCCGCGCGAAGAAGCCTTTGGAAGCTCAACCACCACAGCTTGCTTGCCAGGGTCCTTCTTCGCCTCTGCCTCTCTTTTCTCTCTCGCCTTTTGCACCTTGATACGATGAGGTAGATACTTCGACTTCTCGGATTCCAAGATCTTTCGAATAGGCTCAGTCCTCGCCGAGCCTGAAGGATTTGGAACATAGTATCCATCAATAGGAGGCCCCGTTCGTAAGGTTCCCGGTTGAGAGCCGGGTTTGAGATCTCGAATTCGCTCCTGCTTCCAGGCCCATGCCATGGGATCGCCAATATCCATCGCCAGCTTGGACTTCAACGCTGACGACAGGTATTCCAAATCCTCTGCATCGAAAAGACTGGCTTGCCAACCCCGAAGGTCAGGAATGACATCCTCGTCGTCATCAACGGTAGGAAGCGGTTCCTCGGCCGAAACACCCCATTCCACCTCTGGCCGCCATTCGGCGGCTTCGGCGAGAGCCTCTTCTTCTTCGGCATATTCGAGCACATGATCCACAATCTCGGCAGCCTCAGCCTCCGCCTGTGCCTGGCGAAGCGCTTCTTGTTCTTCCAGGATTTGTTTCTTTGTCTTTCGCTTGGGCTTGGGCTTCTTGATAAGTGGTTTTGGAGCGTCCGAATCCACGTCTGGGGTGACCTCCACTGGAGTTTCAATGTCCGGCATCTTGACATCTTCCGACTCTGCACGGTCGATCCCATGTCGACCGACTCCGAAGAGTTCGTCGTCGGCCTTTTGACGTTTGCGCGCTTCGAGTTCTTTCACCAATCGCTTTCGCTTTCGCGAAGACGGTGACATTTCGTAAATATTCCGTTCCAGTTTGGCAATGATCAGGTCTTCAGCGGTAGACTTCGTGGTGTCGAACTCGTCCTTAACAACGCTGTCGCCCATCTCTGATTCTTCCCGAGCGTGAAGTCGGCGCTTGGTCGCTTTGCGAAGGAGTTCGTCGTCGTCGTCAGACACCGAGGTCATGCTCATGCGACTGGGAGGGCGGCTCTCCAGCTCCTCTGTGTCGCGAGTGACAGATGTCCGCTGCTCATCATCGGAATCATCCTCTTCATCGTGAAATTGTGCCAGCTGGTGGAACAATGACCGCACATTGTGTCGAGTCGGCGGAGCCTTTCTCCTCTCGTCACGAAAGCCAACCATTCCGCGCTCTGTACCAGGTCGTTTACCAATTTTTGGCAGGGAGAGAATGTTGAGGCTTTTGCTACCAAGAGGGCGTCGATTCGTCATCATGCTGCTGCCAAACCGTGAATCTGGAGTACGAGAGCCTTCATCAGGGTAGCCCTGCTTCCGGGACCCCTCAGGGTCTTCCACTCCGAGAGCTCTCCGCCTGTCAGCATGTCTGCTTGGATCGAGAAAATCGTAAAGAGCCGGAGCAGCCAGTCGTGATTTGACGTCGTCGATGAGCTTATCTCTCAGCTCTTGAATGACAAGCTGTACCACCGCCCTAGAGGGGTCGAGATCCCTTGCGCGCTGTCTTTTCTCTTCCTCAAGATCAAGGTCGTGCTCCTTCTTCAGCTTAAATGCTTGCTTTGAGTACACAAAATCAATGGGGGCCGTTGGCATCGTCTCTGGTGCGCCGGGTGTTTTGGGTGCGTTCCCATTAAGATGGAGCTCGAGGTTCATCACGTAGGTAAACAACGGTTGCATGTGACAACCATGAAACATCTTCCTCGCCTCCATTTGCCCATTCCGGGATTGCTCAAATGTGATGAAGTATCCCGTCTGGTCGCAGCGGACTTCTCGCCAATCGTACATCCTCAGTCGCTTTTTCAAATGTGGTATCGTAGTGCTCATAACAGGTACATAACAATGAGCGACGAAGATGTAGGGGACCTTAAGAGTATCAGCAATAGGCGTAGTCTCGACGGCTCCTCCCCCTGCTACTGGTGTTAGTCCTGCTGTCGCCGCTGCCGCTGCCGCTGCCGCGGGCTTGACCAGTGGTTTTTCTAGGGCTTTGGGAGGAGCGGTAAATGGCGCATGGAATGCAGGTTGAGGCCGCATAGACGACCTCCCTGATGGGCCCTTTGGAGCCGTCGGAGGTGGGCCCGTGGACTTTGGAAATCCTGGTGACTGTATCGCAACCGGTGTGGATGGCGAAGGGGACGGTTGTGACCGTGATTGATTTGTAAACCCACTCTCCTTGCGGTGTAGTGCAATAGCCTTTTCAACCATCTTTTCTGTAAGAGAACCATCTCGGTCGACAGACACTTGAACGGTCTTGAGACCGATCCTTTGCCCGCGCTTTCCCTCCAGGAAAGCGGTCTTTGTCGCGAGAACAGCCGAGATTGGGCCTCCGCCTTGAAAGGAGAGGCAGTCTTGATACCCAATGCTGCATATTCCGAGAAAGCGCCCGGTGACAGGGTCTGTTTTATTGTCCAAGTCCCCAATCTCGCCAAAGCTCGAAAATAGGGCGCTGATCTGCGACAAAGGTGTCATTGGGTCGAAGCCGCTCACCACAATCGCGGTCGCAGGAGGCGCCGCGACAGCAGTGGCGACATCCGGCACCCATGATTTGAGATTGTATGGCGCAGGTCGAAATTTTGCCTTTCCTTTGCCTGCGATGCCTTTTGTATAGTTCGGGATGGCGACTCGAGGATCGGGTGGCTGGATGTTGTCTTCCACCTTGGCTCCAAAATCTTGAAACTGTGGTTTTAACTTCCGTTTGTCCTTGGAATTAAGATTCTTATCCAGCTCTGGGTCGTAGGTGCACCTAGTTCCCTTGGTCTGGAAATTGGGGTCGCGGGCGCATCGTCGGTGGGTGGGCGGCGTGTGGAGGGGTGTCATCGAGCCTTGATGAAGGCTGGAAACAATGTTGTTACTGTCCATCGCCGCGTTCGAGCTCGATTCGGCCGTCGGACTCATCAATTTCCCATTCGGGGGGGAGTCCGAGTTCGTGAGAGGGGTAAGGGTGCTGTAGAGAAGATGGTTCTGGCCAGGCATGGCGGCATTCGCAAGAGGGGCACTGAAGACCGATGAAGCGGTGCTTGACGAACTGGCCGATCCGACACCATTGAGAAGATCTCCTGCAAACTGTTCGCTCTCTTCCTGCGTCAAAGTGGTGTTGGTAGGCTTGGCCAGGTTGGCCTGTTTTTTCGGCGAGTGCGAGATCGTCGTCGAGGAGTTCAGTGGGACGCGAGCGAAGCTTTCTTTGGCGGGCGCATCTTCGACGCGTTCGTCAGGACGGCGAGTTCGAGTTTTGTCAGAGTCCGGCAGCTTGGAAGATTTTCGTTCCTGTATGACTTTGGGGGCGCTCGGGAAGAAATCAGCGAATTTGCTGCCCGGCGGGCGCGACATATCCTTGATCACAACTCCAGCCACGCGGTCATCTTCGCATGCGCCCTCCTATGTCAAGTGCGAAAGGTCGTCGGATGGTCCAACCATGAAGCGCACGGAGGTTGTTGACCTGTGGCTGGAACTTCGGTCGGTGCCTCACGCGTCGATGGCTAGCGGTCGGAAGGGGGGGGTGCTTTCTTGCAATACTGGCGCAGGTGGCAGAGTTATGGCGATGAGAGACAATATCAGCCTGCACAGTGACCCCAACAGACTGGTAGAGCCGTTTCGTGGGGAATGAGATCAAGTTGCAACGGGGTGATCGAGTAACAAAAGTTGAATCTGGCCGCAGCTGCGTCGTCTCGCGGTAATGTCTTTGACAGCATCTTGCAAGTTGAGCCAAATCGCAACGCCAAACCAGGATCTGATTAGAGGCTTGGCGTCGCCGAACGCGCTGAGCCGCCGCAGCGCAGACTCTCAAGGGCGCAGGCAACCATGCTCTCCAGCATTCCTACCTCCTACTACCTAAACATGCTTCCCAAGGATAATCTCATGTGTGACTCTACGTTGATCATCCGGGCTTGATCGGGCTTGCTGCATTCTTACTCGGAGAACGAGGCGGCTAAATCTCAAGTGAAGTTCATCCTGCTCGGCGTTCGTGCTAACTCAAAGGCCTTCGAAACAGCAGCGAAGTGGCGCAGAACACTTCAGACGACGAGCTTGAGGTTGATATTGTCCCAAAGAGCTCTTGTTACAGATAGAGTCTGATGGGTAGAGTTCACTTCTCGGCTCGCCTCTCCTTGATCCTACACACTCTCCCCTCGGGCGAGACGATTCCATCGCAGACGAGTTCAAGATTTGACGGCCCGATTTCCTTTGAGAGAAGATGGCATTGACAGAAGGAGGATTATTTTGCTACACATCACGGGCGCTACTAGGACTTGGATAATGTTGCGGATTGTCTCTTTGTTTCTGATAATACAACCGATTCAGATCTCTCCAGATCTCTTTTGCCCTGATACACGATCGAGAGCAAGTGACAGCTGTACGCCAACAGCAAAGCCAGGCGCTTTTCCTAGTCTTCGATATCTCCCGAGAGGAAGTAGAGATTCAAGCCTTCAGTTGTATCGCTGTGACTCTGCACCGAGGGTCGAGGGTTTTTGAACCGTCTTGCTGGAACACTCGCTCAACAGCCCTCACAAAGAGGCCAGAGGACACGGATAACCAACCGCTCATCGAAATCTGATAGTTGATCAATGAGAGGCACATGTATGTCCTTCTCATTCCTCCACAGCACCATGTTGACCTCGTGGTTGAACCGAATTGGAGGCGGAAAACGCCAATTGGTTCGATCCGCTGCTTAGATATCTGTCGATAGGTACCTAGCAGAGCAGCGATCCTGACGTATCCCTACTTACGACACCGGAGTCGTCTACTAGTAAATAGTTGCAGGTCTTGGAGGGGCGTTCGATGTTCCCTCCTGACCTCATTATCGCGACATTGTGCGAAGATACCGGTATAGTCTTAGCTGACCGCAGTATTGACCCTCCCTCCTTCGCTTGATTTCCCAGCCTCAGGCCGACGACTTACCAGAGAACATGCCGTTTTCGTACAAGAAAGTTGTCGTCATCGGCGCGACAAGCGGTCTGGCAGGCCCTTGATCCGAACATTGCATGGTCGCCAAATTAATTGTGAGATAGGTATTGGCGAAGCACTCGCCAAAAGACTAGTGGAAGAAGGATCATTTGTGAT
This sequence comes from Exophiala alcalophila, assembly GCA_001599775.1. Lineage (NCBI taxonomy): Eukaryota > Fungi > Ascomycota > Eurotiomycetes > Chaetothyriales > Herpotrichiellaceae > Exophiala > Exophiala alcalophila. The sequence continues at coordinate 3,804,377 of BCHY01000001.1, forward strand.
CGCCGTGGGCAGACGGCAAGAGCTTTTGGACGCGTTAGTCGAACACTATGGCCGTGAAAAGATCCAAGCTGTGCCGTTTGACATCACGAGGCTTGAGCTGATACCGAAATTTGCAACCGACATCGTACACACTCACCCGGATGTTGACTGCATTGTCTTGAATTCGGGGATCCAACGGAAGACCGATTTCAGCGACCCCAGCTCGATCGACGTGGAGGCGCTGGCCCTGGAGGTCAACACCAATTACATCGCCCAGCTCGCCCTGACCAAGGCATTCCTACCGTTTCTGCAGATGAAGGAGACCAAATCCGCATTGATATATGTCACTTCGGCGTTGGGCCTGGTCCCGATCCCGAGATGTGCCAATTACTGCGCCACAAAGGCCGCTTTGCACCAGTTCATTCTCTGCCTCCGTCAACAACTGGCGGCTTCCAAGATCAAAGTCGTGGAACTGCTCCCGCCGGCTGTTCAGACTGAGCTCCATGACGAGAAGCACCAGCCGGATATCAAAAACGGTCGGGCGATCGGCATGCCTCTGGACGAGTTCACCAACCAGGTATGATCTTTTTTCTCCGGGGCATGTCTGTGCTGGAGCTTAAAGTGTGGAATATAGGCGTTCGCGGGGCTAGCGAGTGGTTTGGAGCAAGTGCCAATAGGCATGGCAAAACTCGCCTTTGACAGCTTCGAGTCGAAACGGCAGGAATTCTTTGCGGCCAGTATGCAGGCGATGAGTAGCAGTACTCGTCCATAGAACGGGAAAGATGACGCTGGCGGCTCTGACAGGCTTGGACTCTGGAGCTGTGGTCGCTGATCATATGGAGTGCTCCATAGAGGTGAGATCGGAGCAAAACAACTAACTGACCTTTTCACCCCCTTTTCAACAATTCGCATTGCAGAAGGAGTGCTACCGCAATGTATGTACCCCGTAGCGGCTCTGCTGCTGTTGGCGGTTGAAATGTGGACCGGGCGGTGAAACAGCAGCGGTCCGAGGCCCTCCCCTTTCTAATACGAGTAGCAGTCGCTCTTTTGACCATGTCTGAGCACACTGGAGTCTGGGGGCCAAATCTGTCTCAGAAGTGAGAACAGGATGGCGTCGATGGGACCACACAGGCGGTACGCGTGACGAGTACGCCCCCAAGCTAACACCGACCGAAACACGGTCCTCCTGGCAAGAAGAGGATGATAATCAGGTACTTGGTACGATGTACTCCATACACTACAGTAGAATGCACGGAGGACTATATCCCTTTAATAGATGTTTCCTCGACTCGCTGCTCAGCCACTGCCAGTGCTTCGTGGCGTAAGTCCTCTAACTAAACTGTCTGTGTGCAGCAGTAGAGGCAAATACTCTATATCTGGATGCTCAATAGGCCCCGCGAAATCAATCCCAGTAGGGGACGACTGATGTTGGCAAGTGGTCAGGTTCAATGAGGTGCTGAGGTCTTCCTTCCGAGGACTACGTACTCGTAGGAACACATGGAACGGAGTTCGGAAGCACAGGCGGCAGGTTCCAGGGTCATGATGTGTTTCACTAAAAAAGGATGCCCCTTCGGCGAATACGGCGACGGCACACGGTGATTGGGTGGGGGAGTTGGCAGGCTTTTGGGCTGGCGTGCACCGCGAACAGGGAGGACAAAGCGCCGCAAGCAGAGCCTGAACTTGGAAGGAATGCTGGTGCCCGACCAGTCGCCAGATGCAGGCCCAGTCTGGCAAGTTGGCGGCTGGAAAACAGAGCTGCTCCACTGCACTGCACTGCAGTGCTCCTATGTCCTTTCCTTCGCAGCTCGCTTCGTGCAGGCTGCAGGCTGCAGGCGGGAGTGTGCAGCTCGTCTCTGCCACTCTGGCCCCCCGTGCCTGCCAAGCCAAGCGAATCGAAAGCGAGGCAGTGAAGAAACGCGAAGGCCCGGTTGCTGTGGTGGAACTGGAGCAGCTGGCAGCTGCGACCTGCGAGCCGCCGAGCCCCCGTTGCTAGTGTGCCGGACCCTGCGTTCGGGCCTCTTTTGTGGAATCTGGCTGACCGTGTGCGTGTTTTGCGTCCGCATCCGCGTCTTGTGTCTCTTGTGTCGTTGTCCGAGACAGTCGTAGTGAGGGGACTGACGCCACTACTACTCGTGCTGTGCACTGGACAGACAGTCTGGTTGCTGGATTTCAGCCCTGACTGAACACTTGCACGTTGTCAGCCACGACCTACGTACTCGTAGTCCTCTATTCCGTACTCCTTTGCAAACCGCCTCCAGCTTCCTTAAGGCACCATATAGTACTCCGCTCAGCTGTCCTTCTCTCGCCCTCCACCCACCAGACTACGACTACTCTCCGTTCTTTCCAAACCGAACCCGTTCCTCCTCCACTCAGTTTCAAGGACTGTCCTTCCCTTCTTTATTTCCCAGAGCAGCCAGTCTGTCAACCTGAACCCTCCTCTTTGTTGCAAGACCACGACCGTCAGGCGGGTACCGCTTTTCCCCTGAAGAGACCCTTCCTTCCTTCGTCTCCTTCATACCTTCAAAATGTGGTTCGTTTACCTGGCTGGGAATCGGCGTCGACCAGCTGTGCTAACTGCGAGACAGTGGCATCTTTGGCTACATCAACTATCTGGTCGAGAAGGACCGCAGGTTCATTGTCGACACGCTGCTGAACGGTATGTGCGCATGGTTCAAGAATCCTTTTGATCGATGAGTTCTGTCGTTCTGACTGGCGCGCTTCACAGGTCTCTCTCGCCTTGAATACAGAGGGTACGATTCCGCCGGACTCGCGATTGACGGCGACAAGAGAAATGAAGTCTATGGATTCAAGGAGGTGGGCAAGGTGGCCAAACTCCGGGAACTGGTTGCCGCATCCGACATCGATATGACCAAGGAGTTCGACTTCCACTGCGGCATTGCACACACCCGATGGGCTACACACGGCCAACCCTCCAGACTCAACTGCCACCCTCACAGGTTTGTCCGAAAAGATGACAGATATAGAGGAAATGAAAGCTGACTTGGGGATAGATCGGATCCTAAATGGGAGTTTACTGTCGTCCACAACGGTATCATCACAAACTACAAGGAATTGAAGGCCCTCTTGGAAGGAAAAGGCTTCAAGTTCGAGACCGAGACCGATACCGAGTGCATTGCCAAACTCGCCAAATTCCTCTACGATTGCCACCCTGACATTGATTTCACAACTCTCGCAAAGGCGGTGATCACAGAGCTTCAGGGGGCTTTTGGTCTGCTGATGAAGTCTGTCCACTTCCCCCACGAATGCATCGCCGCAAGAAAGGGTTCTCCGTTGGTCGTGGGAGTCAAGACCGCAAAGAAAATGAAGGTCGATTTCGTGGATGTTGAATATTCTGAAGACAACGGCGCTTTGCCTGCTGAACGAGCAAACCACAATGTCGCAGTCAAGAAGACTGCTGGTGGGCTCCTGTCCCCTGGCGGCCTCCTGGCTCCCCCCGACAAGTCTCTGCTTCACCGGTCGCAGTCGCGCGCATTCCTGTCCGATGATGGTCTGCCTCAAGCTGCAGAGTTCTTCCTCTCCTCTGATGCGTCAGCCCTGGTCGAACACACAAAGAAGGTCCTCTACCTCGAGGATGACGACATTGCTCATATCCACGACGGCCAGCTCAATATCCACAGACTGACGAAAAATGACGGCACCTCCAAGGTCCGTGTCATCCAGACGATTGAGCTCGAACTTCAGGAGATCATGAAGGGTAAATTCGACCATTTCATGCAAAAGGAAATCTTCGAGCAGCCCGAATCTGTTGTCAACACCATGCGAGGTCGTCTAGATGTGGCGAACAGAACCGTCACCTTGGGAGGTCTCAGACAATACATCAGCACCATCCGCAGATGTCGAAGACTGATCTTTATCGCTTGCGGTACCTCGTACCATTCCTGCATGGCTGTTCGAGGCGCCTTTGAAGAGCTCACGGAAATCCCGATCGCGGTGGAATTGGCTTCGGATTTCCTTGACAGACAGGCACCTGTCTTCCGCGACGACACCTGTGTCTTCGTGTCACAATCTGGTGAAACCGCCGATTCGTTGCTGGCTCTTCGATACTGCCTGGAGCGTGGTGCACTGACTGTCGGTATCGTCAACGTGGTCGGCTCTTCCATCTCCATGCTCACCCACTGCGGTGTTCACATCAACGCCGGGCCCGAAATTGGTGTTGCTTCTACGAAGGCCTACACCTCCCAGTTTGTCGCCATGATCATGTTTGCCCTGTCTCTGAGTGAAGATCGCGCTTCAAAGGCACAGCGCCGCAACGAGATCATCGATGGCCTTTCCAAAGTCAGCGAACAGTTCCGCGAGATTCTCAAGCTCAACGACTCGATCAAGGAAATGTGCGCCAAATTTTTGCAGAACCAGAAGTCTTTGCTCCTGCTCGGCCGTGGCAGCCAGTACTCGACTGCTTTGGAAGGTGCTTTGAAGATCAAAGAAATTTCCTACCTTCACTGCGAAGCTGTCATGTCCGGCGAACTCAAGCACGGTGTGTTGGCCTTGGTTGATGAGAACCTGCCCATCATCATGATCTTGACCCGAGATGACATCTTCGCCAAATCGCTCAACGCGTACCAACAAGGTGAGTTACTCGTCCCTCCAGCAGTGGAACGTCCAGGCTAACAAAGCTATAGTGGTTGCTCGAGGTGGACGACCTATTGTCATCTGCAACCCCGCTGATCCCGAGTTCCCGGCCTCCACCACTGAACGTATCGAGGTGCCACGGACTGTCGACTGCTTGCAAGGCCTGCTGAACGTGATTCCACTGCAGCTCATCGCTTACTGGCTTGCTGTGGCCGAAGGTCTGAACGTGGACTTCCCGCGTAACCTGGCCAAGTCCGTCACTGTCGAATAGGCAAGGAGTGGTTCGGGATGTTTGAGTAATGTGATTCTGCGATTCAAGGGATCATCTCTGGGGGAATTTTGGGTCACTGGGCGTAAAGCAATGGTGCTTGTAGCGACTAGAAAACTTTCTTGGTAGAAGACAAGGAGATGATTTGATCAGTCATTGGGACAGTTTTATCACGAATACCAATTTGCTTGCACCCCATCAACATGACTAACCCTGTTTTGATTATCAGCCTTGGGGCCGGAGCGCAAGGCTGAGCGAGGAGTGGGGAAATTTGGAGCAGTCCGGCCGTTCGGCGTTGACCGCGTGCGACGCGACGACGTGAAACTGACCAGGTTCGTGGACATTTTAAACCAACCTCGACAACAACGGCCCATGGCTACCCCCGGCTACCCTCACCCAGTTCCTCCGACCTCATGACACTCAAGAACATTGACATGGGCAACGATGTCGACAAGAGAGCCAGCAGCGGTCAGGACGCCTGCCGAAGGCGCTGCTCCGACTCCTGGGCCGGAAGCCTCTCGCGCCGCAACCCGGGCACCCTTTTCGCTCGAGCCTGAGCACGTCCTCATGTTCCTCATCGGATTCCGCCTGCTGAATGCTCTGACGGTGCAGACATTCTTTCAGCCAGACGAATACTTTCAGGCTTTGGAGCCAGCGTGGCATTCGGCCTTTGGAGAGGGATCAGGAGCCTGGATCACATGGGTGGGATAGAACGAGATTGAACCACATTGCGGAAGCTCATCATGGGACACAGGAATGGAAAACCCACCTACGATCTGCCACACACCCTACATTATTTGGGCTCTGTTACCAAGCCGCAAATGCTCTCGCTGAATGTCTGAGGTTGGAGTCCCCTGCTCGCTCAGAGGTCCTTCTGGCAGCTCCGGCGATACTACAGGCAATCTTTGCGGCGGTGGCCGACTTCTACACATGGAAGCTTGCATCATACACTTACGGAGTAGACTCGACTGCCTCTCTCATGGCGCTCGTCTTGACCATTGTCAGCCCCTGGCAATGGTTCTGTTCTACGCGGACCTTCTCCAATTGCTTGGAAACGACCTTGACTGTGGTTGCATGGTATTCCTGGCCCTGGCACTGGACACTGCCGTGTAACGGCGAGGGCGAGAATGTGGCCAAACCCCAGCTCGACTCTCAAAATCTCCGGGTTCGTGACAACCTCGAACAAGAGAAAGACCTGACGGACGAAACAACGAGGCTGAGAAGATCTCTGCTCTGTGCCGCCGGAGCAACTGTGCTCAGGCCCACAAATATCCTCGTGTGGATTATACTCACCTGTCTGACTTTTGTTCGAGGGTGGAGATCTCTTGGGCCTAGCTGGACCGAGTGCGTTGTGTTCGTCAGAGAAACAATGTTCTGCGGCGGTGCTGTTCTCACCTTGTCGGCCATTGTGGATCGAGTCTTCTATGGCACATGGGTGTTTCCTCCTTTGAATTTCTTGCACGTCAATGTCTTCCAGTCCCTGGCGACATTCTATGGCAGTAATGACTGGCACTACTATATTTCCCAAGGCTATCCTCTGCTCCTGACGACGGCGTTACCCTTCTGCTTGATTGGAATGTCTCGAATACTCCGCTCTTCACAGAATTCGGCCATAGACACCAACCCTGTGGGACGTAAGGTATTGCGCTTACTGACCATCACTTGTGTCCTCGTTCCGGCGGCTTTCTCGAATATCGCTCACAAAGAAGTGCGCTTCATCTACCCTCTCCTCCCGGCTCTCCACCTGGTAGCGGCACTGCCGTTGGCCTCCTTCTCCAACCTGTTGCTGGCACACCCCAAGTGGCCTTCGATACCAAAGCAGCTCCTCCTGGCCCTCCTTCTGGCCTTGAACATTTCAATAGCATATTACACAACTCAGATTCACAACTCCGGTCTCATCCATCTCACTACATACCTGCGCCATGAATTCGAAGCTGCCTACCTCGGCTCCGTCCCTCCCTCAAACATGACGGTCGGCATGTTCATGCCATGCCACTCGACTCCATGGCGCTCCCACCTCCAATACCCCCCTTCCTCCGCCCATACAGGGATCCAAGCCTGGGCATTGACGTGTGAACCGCCGCTGAACCTCAACGCAACCGAAAAGGCCACATACCTCGACGAAGCCGACCAGTTCTATGCGAACCCATCAACGTGGCTAAAGCAGTACATGCCTCGACGCCCTCCCCATCGCAGAGACGGCACCCGCGCGACAGGATCCGCCGCGGGCGTCTTCGCCCAAGACGCGCGATCCAAATCAAACATGAACACGGAGATCCTCGACCGCGAGCGAGAACAGGCCTTCTGGACGACGGGCCATGGCCGCGGCCGGCCCTGGCCAGACTACCTCGTCTTCTTCGCGCAGCTGGAACCCACGCTGCGCGTCTCCCTGCGCGGGAGCGGCTACCTCGAGTGCAAGCGCCTGTTCAACAGCCATTGGCACGACGACTCGAGGCGCGTCGGCGACGTGGTCGTCTGGTGCCTCGACGACGCGCGCAGGCAGGATATACCAGACGAGGGCATGCGGGGCGTGCGCCTCGAGGACGTCGAGGACGCCAATCACGACCCCGTCGGCTCCGGGCAGAAGGTCTTGGGCTCGGCGGGGAAATCCAGCAAGGGCAAGTCGTCGAAGCTCGACCTCAACAAGAAGAAGACGAAAGAGGTCCCGAGGAGAGTGGTGGAGAAACCGTTCTGGAAGGTCAGAGATCCGGAAGATGGGCGAATGAATGATTGAAGGAGGAGCCGAGTTTTTTGGGCCCCTTGAGGAGTCCTTTGGTATGGATTCCGGTTCCGGTTCCAGTTGAGGTCGAGGTTACGCATGCATGTCCAGAGACGGAGACAAATATAGATCCAGATACAGATTTGGGTTCAGATGCAGATACAGATTCAGATTCAGAGGCAAGGTTTGCCCAGGCTGCATGCATCTGGATGTTTCCCTTTTCCCACTTCGACACAGGCTCCAGAGATTATTTTCATTCAATACATTAAAGATACAAGAAACTCTCTTCCGTTTATGCGACGCGCTAGGCAGGTAAGTAAGGCACTATGCTCTCTCTCTCTCTCTCATGCATGGCAAGTCCCAGAGTAGTACAACGAAGGCCGACCGCATTGAAACTCCCTTGCGCTTTCTACCTGTCTAGGTAGTCCTTTTGCTTTGTTTCGCCGATATTCTAGCTTTTGGCCGGTCTCAGTCTTTCGATGTACCGCCTTTTGTTCCTGCCAGTGCTTTCAGATCAAAGAGATCGAGTAGTTCGCTCCATCAGACTCTCAATCACTCCCTCCGTATTGAGGATTCGCCGGGGAACATTCCTTCGACCTCATATTTACCTCTTCACGGTTTGAGGGCTCAATTCGTTTCGTGGAGACGTTGTGCGCGAGGACATAGATAGGTTCCCGAATATGGTTCAGACGCCCATCCCTGGGGATTGAATACCTATCGCCCTTGCTGTTGACCGGGGTCCTCTGGATGAGAAAACCTCACTGTATTCACCCCATATACCTAGCACTCAAATTCGCGAAAGCATCGGGACTATGCCGTCCGCTATCCAGATTATTGATGCTCACGCTCTCTGAGCTCGTGTGTCTTGCCGTATTGCCCGGCCCTCGGGTAGCAAATGGAGAGCCGACATTGGGAGAGGGATTGGCATTCGGGCCGGCACCAGCAGCGTTCATCATAAAGGGGTTCCGGTTTCCGCTCCCGCCTGCGGAATGCATGTGCGAAAGCGAAACTGGCATTGTAGAACTTCTCTTTACTGGGGAAATATTGTTCGTTAGACTGCCGAATATGTCATCCGATGGTGTCGGGGGCATCTGTTGCTGGTAGGGTCCTGGTTGTGCACCAGACGTCTCATTTGCCGGCTCCGGGATCGATGCGAGTGGCTGCGGTCCGAGTTGAGGATAGTTGTACAGCGCCATAATGGAATTCTTATCGTATCGACCGGTTTGCTGGGGCATCATAGGCTGGGATTGCTGATGGAAATTCTGCTGATACGGATTTTGTTGTTGAAGTTGCGGCATCGACATATGTCGCTGCGGCTGAGCCTGCATCTGTTGTTGAGGTTGAGCATATTGGAAATTCGGGAAAGGAGCCATGGACTGAGACGATTGAGAGCTTGCGAAGGGTGGCTGCTGTTGCTGCTGTATGTTTTGTGCGTGGAAAGGGTTGGCTGTTTGTTGCTGGTTTATGAATTGAGGTTGCTGAGCGGAACCAAAAAGGTCCTGTGGCTGAAACTGCGGGTTGATTTGCTGTGCCGCTTGAGGTGGAGATTGTGAAGGTGGTATTCCAAAAGGATTGAAACTTGCAGGGAGCGAATTCTGCCTCTGCTGTATCTGAGCAGGTTGCGGCGCCGGCATGCCTTGAGAACCAAAGAAAGGATTTGTGGAAGGAGGAGGCGCTTGGTTGAGGAAGGGATTGTTGCCTGTCGACTGGGCTGAGATTGTCGGCTGCTGAAAGAAGGGATTATTGGGCACCGGAATGGCCGCAGGAGACGCGACATAGCCTTGTTGGTAGCTCGCTTGACTCGCCGGTGGCGTCATAGAATACTGTAGGCGTGGATCTTGTAAAGGAGAATGTTGATTCGGGTATCCCCCAGTGCTGTTCGGAAACAAAGGTTGAGCAAGTTGCATTGATTGAAATGACTGTTCCAAGCCGGTCTCTGTTCCGCTGCGCAGAGGTTGTCCGTATGGGTTATTGCTGCTGTAGGACTGTGCTCTGGAGGGAGTGGCCGGCTCCTGAGGAGTGGTCATGGATAGACCAACAGTCTGTTCATTGGTCATTTGAGTAAATGGATTGTAGGAGGGTTCCTCCGCTGGGGCCGCTCCAGTCGTCGTTGTCGCTGCAGTTGAGTTCTCAGTCGTAGATGTGTTTTGCTGTGGCTTTGCAGAAGAGCTTTGATCCGTGCTATCGCTGGGTCCAAGTCGGACCAAAGTCTCGACGGTCCTTTCCACATTCCCATTCAATCTCAAAAGCCAGTGGGTGTTTCGGTCTGTATCTGTAAATCCCATGTCTTTGAGGGCTCCCAGTTTCCTTTGCAACTCTGCGTCTGTCATCTCCCGGCGCGCAGCTCCCATTTTGGACACATCGTAGTCCCCAGCTGCTATACGGAATGCGCTATCAACACGAGGTTCTTTCGGCGTCTTTTTCTTATCATGTTTTGATGATGGCAAGGCCGAGGACGCGCGTAGGCCAAAACCAAAGAACTTTCCTTTCTTCGGCGGGAGAGGAGGTGGGGGCGAGTCTTCTTGTCGTTGAGGTCTCGAGTATGTGGTTTGCAAAGGCTCGTCGTGTTGTGGAGGCTCCGGCCTGCCGTCGGAAAGACTCTTCTCCTGATATTTCTTTCGTATGAATCTTTCCATGGCTGAGTCGACCTCGTCCGCATCAAGCGGAATATCAGGCTTCTTGTTCTTGGGATTATAAATCTTGTTGACTGCATTGTTGCCGTTGCGCTTCATGTTCTGTCGACCGTTAGTGAAAGATCCAACGCCAAGGGGAAGTCCGTCATTCACCTCGACTTGCTCCGTGGACCAAGTGTCCATGCTCAGTGACTTCACCTTGGAGATATGCGTCCCTAGCTTCCGGTGCAGCGAGGCACATCGCATGCAGAGGAAGGCTCCGAGGCTCCAGCTTGCCCACGCCGGGTTGCTGGCGCCGCAGTCGGCACATTGTGAGTTTCCCGGAGATTTCAGCAACTCGTGGAGCTCCCTCTCATTACGCGCCTGTGTTCTCTTGCTCATCGACGCCATCCTGAGAGCTTGAGGAAGAGCAAGTTGGGTGGAAAGGGTGATGGGAGTCGCATGCGACCAGCGCAGTGGTTCCGAGGTCTGATGTCAACAATAATGCTGGGAGGAGGAGCCGGCGAGAGGGTCAAGCTTTATGTCATGGCGGGCAGGGCAGCAGCTCCCACGACATCGCCAACTGACGGAGGGCTGGCTGTGGAATAATAATGAGAAGCGACCGGACGAGTTTGTCACGAAGGAAGTGAACTAGTTTTAGGGCAGGTCAGGTTCGTCTGGCATCGCAAGCAGAGTACCCTGGTTCGGGCAACGGGCCGGCGAATTACTACTGCTGGTCCGAACTCCATACGGAGGACATCCATAATTGCCCCCAAAGAGCCGGCCGTCCCAAGGGCAAGCTTGCGAGATGGCTGTTGCACGTTGCACTGCACGTGCCGCCGATGGGGTTGATTATCAAGGCCCACGAGGCTGGCGAGGCTGGGAACCCCAATAGTCTCCTGTGTTAATGTGTAGATAAACGAGAACCGCTCGACAGAAAGCAGTCGGATGTTTGGGTGGCAATCTTCTCGTAAGCCTCAATTCCATATCCGTCATACAAATGAAACAATCTGAGTGGTATCTACAGACCAATCTACCTATGCAACAAGAACAGGATGCCAAGTGCCTGTCAAGGGCTCGATGCGGTGCTCCCAATATTATACTCCCAACTTCCAATGCTGATGAACCTGCACGCCTGCACAACATTTCGCTCAAGACATCTCTGCATCGCCATCAGTCCGGCCCATGGCCGCGACATTAAGATGATACCCATAAATCTGCTGCAGCATTCCGTACTGGTGTTCCATGGGCTCGTCATCCGACAAGTTCCACCATTCTCTGCTGTTGTACGCTGGATCGCTCGACTGCTTGTAATCTTCTTCCTTCATAGCCGCCGAATCATGTTCATGAGGAGCCGTGACTCCGTTGGTGTCTGGTAGCGCATCATAGCCGTGCAAAATGTATGGCTCGGCGTTTTGCCTGATATCCTGGCTTGGAAATGCACACAAGTTCTTTAGCCGCTCTTGTTCGAGGAGTTGTAGTCGATACTGTGCCGCCTCTTCTTCTCTTTGCATGCTCGTCTGGGGCCAATCTCCAAGCGCATCTGGGTGCATCTGCCTACCATATGTTGGAGGGGAGATTTGCCAAAGTTCCATCAATCTTAGCCTTTGTTCTGGTTCTGCATTCTTGAACAGGTGAATCTGCGAAGGGAATAACGCCGACGCGTCAATGCCGGATCTCTCGAGGATGGTCGAGACAGAGAGATCGTGGGATGCCTGGTGGCCCGAGTGGTGGTAGTGTTGGGTAATGTATGTTATCGGTGCTGATTGGGGAGCGGCCTGAGGGGTCGGAGGCATCGACATATCATGCTGGGATTGTAGAGGACTGAGATGGAGGTTTCGAGTCATCATCTGGATCAGGTCGTCCTGCATCTTGATGTCGCCCTCCGAGGCCGAAAGTCCGCACTAGAGAAGAGAATCAGAAGGTCATGCACCGAGATGGGGTTTCAACAAACCTGTCCGCAGTGTGGGTTCTCCTCAAACGCCGCCAGACTGCCAGAAATGTCCGTCTCGTGGCCACAGTGTTGGCATCTGTGAAACGCGGATGCCATGATCTTTTGAGACTTCGGATTGAGAACAAAGCCAGAAGTTAGAGATCCTCAGCGCAGCAACCAGTAACGACGACCAGGAAGAGGAAGAAGCAAAAATTCTGTGATTTAGGCTTCAAATTCGTATTATACTAACTAACACAACAACTGCTATAGAAGCTCCAGGAGGCGGTCCGGATCCGGGAGAGTCCACAGGGCCGGGAAGTCCAGTGTCCAAGGACAAAGAGGAGAGGAACAAGGTCCGGCGGTTTCGATCCAGGGAACAAGGGTCCGGTCCAGAAGGTCCTGGGAGGAGGAAGCTGTTGATCTGTGTAAGGTGATGTGGTCAAGGGAGAGGGTAAGGAGAGGAGCGGGGTAAGGAGGGTATGGCAGGGCTCTTGTAGTCGCGAGAGTGATAGGGATGCAAGGCCGTTCTCAGCTCAACATTAAAGCTCGAGGAGGGTCGTTGCAGAGAGGAGATGACAGACAAAGGCAGGAGTTTGAGGGGTGTCAAAAGATATGCAGTGGGTGATGGGGAGATGAGACGAAGTTGACGGAAAGCTGGAAGTGCAGACAGGTCACAGGGAGTCGGTCAGTCACGCATCATCATCCGCGCCTGCGCCTGCGCCCCTTTGGCGTCCACCGAGGACACGTCGCTGCCCAACTGCGTCTCCGAGCCTCCGACCCGCCTGCCAAGGCTATCCATTGACACTAAACCACTTTGGGCGGCTCGTGCTATTCCGTACAGAACGCGAAACGCAAGTCGTTGGACGCCTGCGCAGCGCCGTTCATACATCCGACATTCTGATCAATCAACCCATGACGAACTGATGTTCTACACTTTTCCTTCCGGTCCTTGAGTGTAGCGTTTCACTCTTGTTCCCAACCAAGCTTCTTTCTTTTCTTGACCAACCTCTAGCCGACGACCGGACTCGCCTGTCGCAATGGTACACCTCCGCCCTGTTCGACGAGCCCTGACCCATCGCTAACTCGTGTCTGAACAGACTTCGATAGGAACCGGCTACGATCTTTCAAACTCGGTCTTCTCACCCGACGGTCGGAACTTCCAAGTCGAGTATGCGGTGAAGGCGGTGGAAAATGGCGGAACCTGCATAGGAATTCGAACAAAGCACGGAGTTGTCCTGGCCAGCGAGAAGATCATCTCCTCGAAGCTGCTAAAGCCCGGCTGCAACCAGCGGATAGCAACAGTGGATCGCAATGCTGGCATTGTCACATCGGGATTATTACCAGATGGCCGCCATCTCACCAGCCGGGCAAGAGACGAGGCCAGCAGCTGGAGGCAATCATACAAAGCACCCATCCCCATGGACGCCCTGGCATCGCGAGTGGGAGGATACGTTCAAGCATACACCCTGTATTCCAGCGTACGCCCCTTCGGAGTGACGGCGATCCTGGGAGGCTGGGACACGGAGGCTGAAGTTGGTGTCGATGGCGAGGTCGGCTTGGGACCGAAAGTTGGACCAGGAGGCAAGCTCGAGGGCGAAGCTGTCAAGAGAGGTGGCCCGGGGCTCTACATGATTGAACCTAGTGGGCTGTATTGGGTACGTTGCTCGGCCAGAAAATTGTGATGTTGCTAACAATGTCGTCCAGGGTTACTATGGTGCTGCCACGGGCAAAGGACGACAAGCTGCAAAGGCAGAACTTGAAAAGCTCGACCTGGCCTCGCCAACTTGCGCCCTCACTCTCAAGGAGGCCGTGCTGGAGGCTGCCCGAATCATTTACGTGGCGCATGAAGATTCAAAGGACAAGGAATTCGAGCTGGAAATGACCTGGATCTCCGGACTTGATGGGCCCACCAAAGGACGACACCAGCATGTTCCTCAAGACTTGCTGGAAGAGGCCGAAAAGGCTGCCAAGAAGAGCCTGGAAGGAGACGACGAAGAGGAAGAGGAAGAAGATGCCATGCAGGAGTAATCTGAGCTTGTATTCCTCCTAGCATTACCTATGTAGCATCTTTGGCGTCCAAGACGGTCAGTTCAGTGTAGTCTCTTATGGCGGAAAAGGAATCGAAACCACGATGGGATATCTATTCGGCTTCTCTGAGCCTAGCCGATGAAAGGTGCAATTTGAGTACCTCCAAACTTTTCCCTAAGTCTATTCCGGCCATCATGAACCCGCGATCTGCCCTTGTCCCCAGCCCTTTCTCTTGACGCCGAGTTCGACCGCGGCGTTGCCCCAGTCCTCGCCGTGGTTGTGTCCCTTGGCCTCCTTTCCGGTGCCACCTGAAAGGCCTGCTCTCGCTAGACCTTGGCCCTCGTCAAGGACGGTCAAAAGCCCAAAGATGACGGGCACTCCCGTGTCCAGTTGAACCCTCATCAGCCCGTGGCTCGTCGCATCGGCAATGTACTCAAAATGCATTGTCTCCCCCTTGATGAGCACCCCAATGGCTATGATGGCGTCGAATGCCGACTTCAGGCCTTTATCTTTCTTTTCCGGCTCTGGCGGTCCAGGCTGCAGGCTTCCCTGCAGATCGGTGGTCGAGTTGCTTCCTCCCAGAAGATCTCCAATGCCACTGGCCAGGCTGCCCATTCCGCCGGCGACAGTGCTGGCGGTGCTTTGTATCTGCGAGGCCGCGTAGACTCGCTGAACCGCGAGAGGCAGCTCGTACGAGCCCGGCACGGTCTCTATAACAATGTTCTCCTCCTTGACACCCTGGGCCAGCATGGCCTTCTTCGCTCCGCTGACGAGGGCATCGATGATGGTGGTGTTCCAGCGGGCGTGGACAATTGCGACTCGGAGGTCGGAGCCGTCGTGCTGCTGGGGAGCACCGGGTCCTTTCAGAGCTGCCATTCTGCGAGTCGGGAGAGTGTGTTTCGTGACGTTGTGAGGTCTCGAGTGAGGGTATTGGGAATTTGGAGGGCAAGCAATGTCCCGCAGTTAACCGCACAGTCACATCACGAGCCTGAGCCTGGGGGGATGGAGAGACGAGCCTCGTTTGGGGTGGTGGGTGTCGCCGCCCTGTGTCAGAGGGGCATGTGATCTGCCAGTGGCCGAAAACCCGCCCGCCGCTCTTTCCCGCCTCCGCCCTACCCTTCAAGCTGCCACCTGCCGCCTGCGACATGCGGCAGGCGCCCTCTGACCGCCCTCTAGGCTCTCGTGCCCTTGCATCTCTGATGTAATAAGTACTACCAGCACCACACCACGTATCATGTCTCTCCCATCTCCCATGATCCATCTCCATCGCACGTTCCAACATCCCCTCCCAGCCAACCCTGGTTGCCCGCCGCCATCCCTCTTGCCCCCCGTACGCTTAAGCTTGCTCTTAGCGATCCATCTCCTTCCATTAGGGATACACCTGCACTTAGGGGTATAGCAAACGCACACCCCCCGTTGCCGTGAGTTTGACTGAAATCTCTGCACATGACCGCGTTACACATCTTGGAAAGGTGGACCACAAGAACGCCGTCCAATCTGACCCGCTGGCAGCACTCCTTGGAGACAAGAATCATCATTATTTAATCCCTTCCTTGGGTATAAAGCCGTCGAGCCCCTCCAAGATCGCTCTGTGTCCTTTCCACTTGCCGGCCAATCAGCTTCGCTTTATTTCGGTCCGCATCAAAATCTACTTCACATCCAACAGACGTACTCTTTACAATCTACACTACTAGTAACAGCAATCATGGCGCCGTCAGCGACCAATGGAGCGGCTCAGCAGAATGGCTCGAAGACGTCGTCCAAATACCACGCCTCCTCGTCCCAAGAAGCGATCCATGCCGAGCAGGAATACGCCGCCCACAACTATCACCCGCTCCCGGTTGTCTTTGCAAAGGCTTTGGGAACAACGGTATGGGACCCCGAAGGCCGGGAGTACTTGGATTTCCTCTCCGCATACTCGGCCGTCAACCAGGGCCATTGCCACCCGGAACTTGTCAAGGCCCTCGTGAACCAGGCACAAACCTTGACTTTGAGCTCGAGGGCCTTCTACAATGACGTCTTCCCTCGGTTTGCCGAGTTCGTCACCAAGTACTTCAACTTCGATATGGTGCTCCCCATGAACACGGGTGCTGAGGCGGTGGAGACTGCGCTCAAAATCGCACGGAAATGGGGCTACAAGTCAAAAGGCATCCCTCAAGGAGAAGCTCTCATCCTCAGCGTGGGCGAGAACTTCCACGGACGCACCGTAAGTTTCGAGATTGTTCGCGGAAAAAGGAGTGGCTGATTGTTTTCAAGTTTTCCGCCATCTCCATGTCTACCGACCCTGAGTCACGAGAAAACTATGGTCCTTACCTCCCCGGTGTGGGCAGCATAAACCCTGCAACCGGCAAAGTGATCCCGTACAACGATGTCGAGTCCGTCCGAACAGCCTTCGAATCCCACGGAGACAAGATCGCCGGATTCCTTGTGGAGCCGATTCAAGGCGAAGCCGGCATCGTCGTACCCAGCGACACTTACCTGGCCGAAATCCGTGCCCTGTGTGACAAGCACAACGTGCTCCTGATCTGCGACGAGATCCAGACCGGAATCGCCCGAACAGGCAAGCTCCTTTGCCACGAGTGGGCGGGCATCAAGCCTGACATGGTCCTCCTCGGCAAGGCCATCTCGGGAGGCATGTATCCGGTCTCATGTGTCCTGGGCCGGAAGGACGTGATGCTGACCATCGAACCCGGCACACACGGGTCGACGTATGGCGGCAACCCGCTCGGCTGTGCGGTGGCAATCCGCGCCCTTGAAATCATCCACGAGGAGAACATGATTGAGCGCGCCGAGACGCTCGGGCAGCTCTTCCGCGACGGTCTACGCGATCTGAAGTCCCCACTCATCACCACGATTCGCGGCAAGGGCCTTCTGAACGCGATTGTGATCGACGAGGCCAAAACAAATGGCCACAGCGCGTGGGATCTGTGCATGCTCATGAAGGAGAAGGGTCTTTTGGTAAGTCGCCCGCCTGCTTCAACTCAACCCACGGTCGAAAACGCTGCTGACAGTACAACCTACCAGGCCAAACCCACGCATGAGAACATCATCCGTCTGGCACCTCCGCTCGTCATCACAGAGGATGAGATCAAGCGCGCCCTCGTCATCATCGGCGAAGCTGCCTCGGAACTACCCAACCTGCCCGTCAAGAAGGCTCATTAGATCATTCCCGCGGATGAGAAAAACGTCTCCATCAAGGTTGACAACTAATTTCTAGACTGGTCTCTGGAAAAACGAAGGGAAGTGGGCAGGCAGAACAGAGTGCTTTTGTTTCATGATTTGGATGGTCGAGGCATGACTCAGACTTTGCATCCCAGAAGACAGAAGAGAGAAGAAAGAAATTGGCTAATCGTTCTGGTTCTTGGAAATCACGTGCTTCATTGCAACTGTAATTCCGGCTTCGTTTGGGGGACACTGAGAGCGCTGTTCATGTTTTCCTTCTTCATATGTAACACAAGACTCCTTTCTGGCTTGTGTCTCCTCGGAGAAGTTGATCTGCTCTTGGGAAAGAAAAAAAGGGCCTCGAGGCGTGTATTTTCTATACAAAACCATGAAAATTAAAGACGAAAATCTCTCTCGAATGCTTCCACTAGTATCCTCGCTTCCCAAGGTCCCCTAGATGTGATGATAGGAAGGATGAAATTCTTCCTGTGAGAAACCCCATGGAGGAAGACATGAAATGAGCTGTTTCATCGGTCAGAGGACGCGGTTTTAAGATTTTAACTGACAAAGAGACACGTCTGAAGACGAAGACGCACGCAAGGAGTCGAGAGGAGACATGGGAAAAGATTTTGGTAGAATTGGATTGAATTGAATTGAATGTATGTATGTATATACGTGCCCCTTGCTGTTGCCTGGCAAGCAGGCCAGCGGGCGAAAGGTAAAAATAGAAAAAGGTGTTCACCAGTCCACGAGACAGGAGAGACTTGATAAGGAGTCCAAATGACTCAGGATCAGGCCCCGGCCTTGGACGAAACGAAGCGAACACCTATGTGGGTCTGTATATATGTATCTGAATGAGGATTCAGGAAAAAGGAGCGACTTGGTTGTTGTATATGTCAAAGCGGTTTGAAACGAGAGACAGGAGAATATGATAAATGAGTGACTTCCTGTAGATAGATTGCGTGTCCAGCTCAAATTGTTGCAGGCATGAGCGGTGTCAAAGTGAGAATGAATGGGTGCCGGAATGAATCCGACGGGTTGGGTCCAGTAGGAGCATAGCTATGTGGACAATGATGTTTGGTGGTTAGAAGGACACCGAGTAGTTGACGGTGGGGGCCCAACTTGTTGTCCAAGGTCGATCGATGCCTTAGACCGAATACCGGCCGTCTTTCGACGATCCTGAGTAGCTTGCGGCATCGACGTTCATATTGCGCCGGGCCTTCCGTTTACGGAACCTCTTGATTGCTTTCCAGGATTCGATGACCAGGATGTAGACAAACACGCCGGCAAACACAAACCCCCACTCGTAGGATATGACGGAATGTTTGAAGACTGTGATGTTAACCTCCGGGAGGTAGATGAGTGGGAAGACCAGGACGAAGCCGGAGACGCAAGCCCAGAAGAGGAACCTGTTCTGGAAAATGGTCGGGAAGACGGAAAAGACCTTGGACTTTCGAGATCGGGTGTTGCCGTTGCCATCTGTGTTGAGGACCATGTTGAACAATGACGCGTTGAAATCCTTGACCTCCCATGCCGTCACGAGCAAGGTGAAGCTGAGGATCGAGAAGACGGTCGCCCGCGCCCGGAACACCACGTCACACGTTGGGTTGTAGTCCTGGTTGCAGCTCTCACCTAGGGCCCCGTTGCCGGTGCCGTAGACCACAGCGACGAATCCCAGTAAGCACAGCGAGCCCATCGTGACACCGTAGACCATCTTGTCCAGGATCAGTTCCTTGGTGAAGACTCCGATGCGCACCGAGTGGGGTGGTCGGTCCATGATGTTTGCCACGGCAGGCTCGAGACCAAGCCCGAGGGCCAAAGGGGACGATGTCACCAAATTGGCCCAAAGGATCTCGAGCGGTGAGAGCGGGAAGACGGAATTGTCGTTTCTGTCCTTGAACGCGAGACCGAGAAGGAGAAGGACCACTTGGGCGATGTTGGATGTGAGCAGATGCAGGAGAAACTGGAGAGTTTGGTTAGCTAAAGCCATGAGAGAATCAGCAACTGTCCATTTCTTACCTTTTGGATGTTGTCGAACAGTCGACGTCCTTCCTTGATCGCCAGGACAATCGAGGCAAAGTCGTCGTCGGCAAGGACCATGTCGGCAGCCTGTTTAGCGACGTCGCTACCGTTCAAACCCATAGCAATTCCAATGTCCGCCAGTTTCAAAGCCGGGGAGTCGTTGATGCCGTCTCCGGTCATGATACAGAAGCCTTGTCGTCGGTGTAAAGCTTGCACCATTCGCACCTTTGTGGTCGGAGAGCATCTTGCCAGAACCAGCGGAAGTTCTGGGAGCTGGTCGATCTCTTCGTCAGAGAGCTTGTCGAAATCCGATGCTGCCATTACCATGTGTTTACTGTAAGAAGATGGGGCAAGAAGGGATGATGCCTCAATAATTCCCACTTCTGCCGCGATGGCGGTTGCGGTGCGGATGTGGTCGCCGGTGAGCATGTGAACTTTGATCCCAGCCCGATGACAGGTTCGAACTGCTTCTGCCGTCTGCGCGCGTGGAGGATCGTACAATCCGATGAGCCCGGCAAAAGTCAGGTTCGTTTCTGCCACGGCTCGTTCAGCCAGCTGCGACTTTTCCCCATATGTCACGGTCCTGTGGGCGAGACACAAAACTCGAAGCCCTTCGCCAGCCATTTTCTCGGCCTCGGAACTTATGCGTGCCTTTTCCTCTTCGCTGCAGGTCATGATGGGCAATAAAGCCTCGGTAGCACCCTTCGTGAAGAGGTCGATTACAGCATCCCCTTCTCTGGTATAAGCCATCGTCATACGCTTGATGCTCGAATCGAATGGGTATTCTTGCTCCAGGTTGCGCTGCGTTTTGGACAATGCTTCTTGCTTGCCATGTTGAAACCTCATTGCGAACACATGCAGCGCAATTTCGGTTGGTTCTCCCACGGCAGTCCATCTTGATGCAAGGGCGTTGGTCTGCTGAGTCGGAGACTTTTCGAGATCTTGCACCGTTGACAGGTTACAGAGCGCGATGATGTCAAGGAAACGGTCCAGGTCGGGGTTTTGGATTTTCTCGGGCATTGAGGTCGGGGAAGACTTCATCTTGATGGTCCCACTGGTCGGATCGAAAGGGTCAGTGGTATCGTGGACGGTGATTGTTTCGCCGTTGGCGAGGATGGCTCTTCGAACGATCATTTTGCCTTGGGTGAGAGTGCCTGTCTTGTCCGAGCAGACGTTGGTAACGCCTCCGACAGCCTCAAGCGCCGAGAGTCTCCTGATAATGATGTTGCTTTTGGCCATGGCTTTGGTTCCGACGGCAATGGTCAAGGTCAACACTGCTATCAAACTTTCCGGAATCACGGCAATCGCGACACAGATGCCATAAATCAGAACCTCGTCTCGAACGTCCCACTTGTTGGCGGAAAAGACGATGATGGCCAGTAGGATGGCGAGCGCGAACAGCAGCAGAGCGAACTTGCTGAGCTTGACCTGCAACGGAGAGCCAACCAGTCCCAGAGTATGCTTCACTGTCTGGAGGCTTCGGGACCAGATTCGTTTGAACAGAGAGGCATCCTGGGAGTCGGAGGGCTTCGCTCGAAGCAGCGAGGCGATTTTCCCGACTTCTGTGTGCATTCCAGTAGCGACGACGATTCCTGAACTCCTACCGCGAGTGACCATAGATGCAGAGTAAGCCATGTTGGATCGATCTCCGATGGGCATATCCATTATCTGAAGTACTCTAGATGGATACTTGGAAACAGGGAGCGATTCACCCGTGAGCAGAGCTTCATCTGTCGACAGGTTGACGCCATCAAATAACCTTAGATCCGCTGGGACAACACCACCGGCAAACAGTTGAACGATGTCTCCAACGACCAGAGTCTCGGCCTTGATGACTTGAACCTGTGAGTCTCTCAGGACCTTGCATTCAGGTGTGGACAGAGCTTGCAGCGACATGATGGTCTTTTCTGCACGGAAGTCTTGGACGAAGCCGACCACAATGTTGAGCAAGATGACCGCTGCTATGACAGCTCCTTCGATGTAGTCGTCAAGACTGAAGGACAGAACCATGGTGATGAGAAGGACGATAGTCAGACTGTTGGAGATTTGCCTCAAGAATATTTGGAAAATGGAAATCCGTTCAGTATCCTTGAGCTTGTTCGGTCCATCTTTCGCGAGGCGAGCTGCCGCTTCGTGCGCGCTGAGGCCATGGTTGACATCAACGGCCAAGCGGGAGGCAATTGATTCGACATCGATAATGTGGGCTGCTCTGCACGTGTCCTCCTTCGAAGTTGGAACGGAGGCTGGAACGTTGAGATATTCAGACTTGAGTTGTTGCGGATCTAGATTTGTATTCAGATTTGTACTTTCCGGGTTCTTTCGTATAGGGGGTTCCTCTACGGATTCAGACGAGTCAGGCTGCGTCGGAATGCCGCCATGCTCTGTGGAAGAATAGCTAATAACCATTCAAGTAAACGCGAAGGAGATTTTGAGAAGAGGTCGTTGGAAGAGGTCTGATCACCGAGACTCGCCTGCTTGAAACCTGAATAGGTTGTAAGAGAGGAGAGTACCAGCAGGGGTTCAGTGAGTTCACCGGAGGCTTGGTCTCTTTATCATTCTCGCCTTTGGTGGCCAAGCCGAGATCTCCAAGTTTCCAAGGCATTGGCACAGCCACGGCAGCATTGGCATTGCGTTGGCTAGGCTTGCGATTTGCTGAGCTTGCTGCAGAGTTTAAGTCTGTATCAAGGAACACTGAACAAACCGGCGCCAATTGGACAGACAGTCGATATAAGAGCATCCGCGCTCGTTCGTTCATCACACGACACACGCGCAATCGTAGTCACGGCGGCATGTTTGTCCACTGGCATTGCGTGCGTGGCCTCACCATGGCAATGACAATGACGCTGTAGCCCGAAGGCAGATAAGGAGATCTGTCCACAAAAGGACGTTTCGCTGATTCAATGGTAGCTTTGATTTGGGAACTCAAAGAGTCAGACAGATCGACCTCTTGTTGACTTTGGCAAGATCTGTGTCCTGGTTGACTTTCGAGAGAGGAGGTCCGAGGGAGTTGAGAGGAAGCCAATAGAATCCAAGCCTCGTTTAGCTGCAAGGACAAAGTGCGCACGTGTTGCTTAACCGACCAATAAATATCATGATGTCATCCGCATCTGCAGTACAGTGTCGGAAGGGGAACATCGTAATTCCGAAGCACCCGGATCCCATCACTGCATCAGAAGTGCGAATCGACATCAGGTGCCAGTATGTTTGTTGTGCCTTCGCAAAAATGACGAGATCCTCATGTATCAGAGACTCAAAAGTCGCAAATCATCACCAGCTGACAAGAAATGATATCAATGCCCATCCAAGGTAGGAGGAGGACATCGTGCTGCTCAATCTCCTCAAAGCAGGACTGGCTGGCCTTTCAACGACCACACCCTTCGACCGCATCCATGATCCGAGTACACATAGCCTATGGGCTCTTTTCTGCTCTTCCCCGGAAATCTCCCTCTCCGCGGTTTAGTAACGGTCTGTCTCCCCGCTTTCCCCGGTCTTCGCTTCGACATGGGCTATACCAAGGACTTGAAACCAGCGGCCCGAGACATACCCGTTCGGATATGTGAAAGATAATAAGGCAAGGTTGTCCCATTCAGCACTCTATGGTTGGTGTCTCCCTCGAGATAGTTGAGAACCAACAGGCCAGCTACGATGGCCGTCTTGCTTGACAGCCCTGCTTTTGGTTCTGCTTCCGCGACGATTCCCACTATCATCAAAATCACGCTCGTGCTCGTCACGGCTCTGTCCATCAAGGTGAACCCCCTCCCATTCACACAGTGCATTCATCACTAAATCGTCTTCCCTCAGTACGTGTATAGGCTTTGGTTCCATCCTCTTGCAAAATACCCTGGACCATTCCTGGCGAGGGCCTCCTCCATCTGGAGTGCGTCTGCCGCCCGGAAACTTCGAAAGGCGCATGCAATTCAAGCGGCTCATGATCGATATGGTCCTGTCGTTCGGATCGCGCCAAATGAGTTGTCCTTCTCGGATCCGGCCGTGCTCAAGACAGTATATGGCCACGGCTCCAGGTTTCCAAAAGCGGAATTCTACTCGGGGGGCAAATTCACACATTTGGACAATGTGTTCAGCATGCGAAGGATTGACCAACACAGTGGACGAAGGTCTGTCATGGCTCCGGTGTTCTCGAACAGATACATCTCGTCTTTTGCTCCGGCGATCCAAGAGAAGCTTCGGCAGACATTTGAATCGATGGCTCAGCGTTCTCAGAACGGCATCAAGACGGTCGATGCGTATCACTGGGTCCATTTCTTCGCTCTTGACGTTGTGTGTGAGTGTGAAGCAAGGAGAATGGTTTCCGGAGATTGCGACTTACCCTGTTGCCAGTCCACTTCACATTGAACCAAGAAAGTGAGACTCTGAAGACGGGGAGACCACATCCCATAATCAGAGATCTGGAGGACTTCCAATTTGTCTTTGCCTGGGTAGGTCCGTCCTCCCCTCACATGAACAGTCCTTCAGCTGATGCCACTCATTTGTTTGGAGACCGCTCTCTTTCCACCGCTGCGGAACTTTGGCCGGTTTCTTCCCGTTTCGCTGTTCAACAAGCCCTTCATTTCACTCCATAACTGGATCCAGGTACTTCGAGAGACTGGTAGCCTTCTCCATCCGCGACTAATTGGATACAGTATTGCCTCGATGTCGTTGCCCGCGAGAGGGTCAGTGACCACAAGGCCAGTTTCATTAACCGCTTGCTCGAAAACGAAGATGATCATCTCGGTCGGAAGCTCAACGACATTGAGATCTCGGAAGAGTTGATTGGGATCATGTTTGCGGGAGCTGGCACGTCTGCCAACACGATGGCCTTCTTGATCTGGGAGGTCGTCAGGAACCCTCAGATTCACATCAAACTGATGGAAGAACTTGACCGGGAGTTTCCTGGAGGAGGCATTCCCGCTCAGGAGGCTGTCGCAGGGCTCCCTTATTTAAATGCGGTCATTATGGAAACTCTGCGACGACATCCTACAATCCCGGGCCTCCAGCCGAGAATTGTGATGGGAAATCAAGCAGTCATTGGGGGCTGTACCGTTCCTGCCGGGGTATGTTCGTCTCTCGACATTTGTGAGCCTTCTTCTGACAGTCGTACTATGGTGTAGACGATTGTCGGCTGCCAGAACTATTCGATCCATCGCGACCCAGCTATCTTCCTTCAGCCGGAACTGTTCGACCCGAAACGTTGGCTGCAAGGCGACACGGCGGCACAGAAGGCAGCGTTCAATGGGTTTGGAACTGGGCCTCGGGCCTGCATCGGGCGGAAGTAGGAGTTCTCTTGAATCGATGGCCCAAGTTCGTCGGCTAACAGTCTTTGACAGTCTTGCTACACTGGAAATGCAGTTGTTTGTGGCATCCTTTTTCTTGCGGTTCAACCCAAGGCTGCCGGATGCCTTCCATGACTCACTGATGGAGATGACGGACGGGTTCAGCGGTGGACCTGCTGGGAAGACTCTCCCACTGTACCTCCACGAGAGGCAATGATTGATGGTTGTTTCACGACACGACACCTCTCGGCTCTCCCCTCGGCTACGCGTGCATGACCATGACCGTATGTTGTTGTTGCTCTTGTCTCTGACTCTCTGCGCCTTGTGATCAGTGATGCAGCTTCTACCAAGACACTAGAACAAATGCCGCAGGCTTCTAACGAGGAGCACGGGGCTGGGAATTCTGGGATAGGGAGACGGAATTCCTGAAGGCACTTGTCGAGGTCAAGTTGTCCGCGGCAATTTGCGCCCGGTTGATATGCATGATCCATCTTGCTTCCAGTACGAGTACTCCTATGATGCAAGCTGTATCACCGGACCTCCTGTGGGCCATCCCTGTAAATTAACTATTACTGAGGGCCGCACCCCTAGGGACCACCCTTAAGTTGGTAATTTAGGGACCACATTAGGGCTCTCTAGGCTCTCTTGGCCCCTAAGGCCCCTCTCCCCCACCTCTTTCCGACTTCCAAGTGTCTTCGGCCCGCCTCCGAGCAGCTTGAAACGACCAATCTGACGCCCAGGTTCACGAGCACACCTTCTCATCTCACAATCTGGCTGGTTGATTCGCCGCATGCACTCAAGATGAGGCCAAGGCAACAGACACAGCCTCTCTCGCTATCTCTCTCTCAGTCTCTCTCTCTCTCCCGCTCCCGCTCTCGCGCCCGCTTACTACGTACGAGTATGTGCTTCACTCCTCGCTTCTCAAGTTCCCACGCCCCCACGTCGATTGCATCGTCTCGGACTCTCTCGTTAAGGCAAGTACAACATGAGGCAGCCAATCGAGCGCGTTTCCGGCTGCATGAGCGAGCTTTCGCGAACCATTGTCGCAATGACAATGACATGGTCTGCCGGTGCATTGGAACTTTGGAAGCCGATCAAGGATCACGCGCGTGCCTGCCTTCCAAAGATGCTATGTTATAAGGAGGTGAGGTTCACCTCGACTGCCACCACGGCATTGTATCTTCTCCTGCGCCTTCTGTCTCTGTCTCTGAACGCTCCAGCTCATCACACTCTCCTACAGCCTCCCACAGCCTCCTGAATGGCCGACGACCTGTCCGTCACAACTCTCTGCAGCGAACATGTCCACCTCCACCCCAAGGCTGAGCCCGTGCTTCGGCCTTACCAGCGCCTCGTTTCTTCCATGCGAAGACACCATCCTAACCTCTCCAAGCTCGCCGAAGTCCTAGCACAACCGTCGGAGAACGGTGTTGCCGCAGTGGTCAACTTCCACGAGGATCGTGTTACCGAAGAACGCTTTTCTCACTCAACCCAGCTATCCAGTTTCCTGGATCGAGACGGCCAATGCAACCGCCGGCTCTTCCTTCTCCAGGGTCTACCCTCGAACTACATTGAGGTTCTGGGACCTCGATTCAACATTGACCCCAACTTCTTCGCCCGCCAGATTCAGAGCGGCGTCCTCCATTCGAGCAAAGGAGTCCGAGACATCCCCTTGCTTGCGTCACATCCCACTTCCCGCGAATCGTTCTGCCTCAGATACCATGAACTCCGCGAGTTCCCGGACCCCATTGGCGATTGGGAGCTCAGAATCATGGATCAGGCTCGCCGGGTGAGTGTGTCGAAGTGGAATGGCGAATTCGACGGCGTCGGCATTGTTCGCAAGAATACAAGCGTCTGGTTCAGGCGGAGAAAGGCGGAGAAAGGTTGGGATGGTATGTCTTTGACTCTTGACTCGCCGTCTCAGAGGGAGAGAGCTGACCGTCTCCGAACAGCGATCATCCTCCTCGATCCTCCTGTCGGCGACAAATTCTACGTCGGGGTCGACAACTACACCCGTCCTTGCACTCTGAGAAACGAGTTGTATCGAGGAGGCTATGTGGACTTTTGCCCTCCGATCCAGGGAGAATTCGATTTCGACCTGGCCGCCCACGCCGGACCTCGGAGACACAGCGCTCTGGACGACCTGATATATTACTACACGCGATCCGAGCTGGCTGGAGAAACCGACTTCAGCTCTCCGATGGCCGTGACCGGCGTTCTGAAGCGCTATGTGGCCTCCCACTGGACCATCCAGCTCCAGTATAGCCTGGATCTTCTACTCAAATACGAGAACAGCTACCACCGGGCATGTTTCTTTGCCAGTGTCTCGTCGACTCTGATCCAAAACTCCTTGCGCGATGTTCAGCACCTGAATGACCGTGTGGCCGGATGGTGCGAACAGGTGGACAGATCCCTCAACCAATTTAGAGCCAGTGGCACCTTGGGAAGCTTTCCAGGACAAAGCCAGAATGATCCTCAGGAAGACGACTTTGTCCACATATTGCACCAACTTCGCGAGCTCCGAGCGCGAGTGCAGACTGTCATCACATCCATGACCGGTCTGGTCAGCATCATTGAGACCATGCGGATGAAGGAGCTGAGCCTTCTCGGTATGGTCTTCATCCCTCTTGCCCTCACATCTGGATTGTTCAGCATGGAGGGCGAGTTTGCTCCCGGTGGCTCGTCATTCTGGGTGTTCTGGGTGGTCGGCATCGCCCTTGTCCTGGTCGTCTTCATTGTAGCCTTCGGCATCAATCCCTGGATCGTCTTTATCAAGTCTCTGGAATTCAAGCGGCACAACGACAAGAAAGCCGCACGGATGAGACAGCAAGGTCTTTTGGAGAGCCGACCCGATCGACCGCGCTGGTACATGCCTTCCCGAGGCTGCATACCAAGCTTTCATGGTCATGAACCACCAAAGAGTGCCCTGCAGGAGAAAGCAATGTCCCTGGCCTGCTGACATATGCCCAACTCTCTGGGAGGGGTTTGGCGCTGAATGGGCTGTATGGAGTTCCTTCTCTGGCACCGCAAGTGCCAATGCACTCGCCCGAACTCAGATGAGGCTGGCGGTGCGGTAATGGTAGTCTTTAGGCCACAAACTGCCTTATGAAGCGATCTTCCAGTCGAGGAAACCAACCGTACTTCGGTCTTGGAACAAGTCGACTGGGAGATGGTCAACGTTCACCGACAACATCTTTTACTGCCACAAAGACTCGGTCATAAACGTCGGGTGCAGCGGCGATCACACCATAATTACCCTGTAACCGTCGGCCCATGCCAAAGTCGAGGGGCCGCCTATCGAGGTCGGTCACTTTCCCGCCTGCCTCCTGGAGGATCAAGACACCGCCAGCATGGTCCCAAATATGTTCCCGATAGTCGGTTCGCAGCGGGATCCTTAGCATCACGTCCGAGCTGCTGACGGCGATGGCGATATACCGCATCTGTAGGGAGAAGACATCGGTCCCCGGCCATGGGGCAGCCAAGTTGGCGGCCACAAGTTTATGGAGATGCATATCTGCTGACTTGGCTCCGGAAGACTCGAGGAAACGTGGCGGATCCGACGTGTTCGGCTGTGGTCTTTGGATCTCCAGCCGGCGCGAAGGCGGTAGAGGCCCCTGTGAGAGCGTCCGGATAAAGGCCCCCTGGCCGTGGACGGCGGACAGCATGACGCCCGAGCCGTGTAGGTCGGCCTTCGCGTCGGCCACTTCAAGGTCCAGAGTCAGGTTTGGGCACCCTAAGACACCGACTCGCTGCGTGCCTTCGTCCACCAGCCCGAGGCAGACAGCATACTGCCCTCCCGTCATGAAGGCCTTGGTGCCGTCGATGGGATCCATGACCCAGACGCGACCTTTGCTCCCGCCTTCCCCTGCCCCGATGTCAATCACCTCGAGCATCTCGTCTCGCGATGAAATCTCCCCGAGCATCTCATTCGCCTTCTCGTCTTCTAGCCGCGTCGACCGCACCAGTTCCCACACGCGATTGCATAGCTTGTCGTCCGCTCTCAGAGCCCCGGCCGATTCTTCCCCGACGAAGCCGTCGGTCGGGAAGTTCCGCCGCAGTGCGCTGATGAGGAGCGCCTGCGCCCCAAAGTCTGCGACGGTGACGGGACTGTCGTCGGATTTCGAGAGCGCCCCCTTATCGTCCACGGCGGCGAGCACTCGTTTGGTTAAGAGAGCCGCGCGCTGGACCGCCCACACCGCGATCTGCAGCTCTTTCTCGTACGGTGATGTCATCTTTTCCTTTCTCTCTTGTCGACGTGCTGCTTGCGTGGTCGCTATAAGGTAATGTTGATGTTCATAAAGGTCGCCGACAAAGGTGACAATGGTAAAGGAGATATTGAGGCGTCGAGCTGTGCACGCGATATCGAAGAAAAACCTGTCGAAGCTTGTAAGTCGTGACTCGAGATGAAGTAAGTCTTGTGCTATTGGTTGGTTTTCAAAAAGTGGGTCCAGCCTTGCTTGGAGATCCTTGGACATACACGACATTACACGACAGCCTCGTCAAGTCGCTCCCTCGTAGGAGTAGAACTATGTATGGAAGGGAGAAGGATGCTGAGTGCTCTTGAAGGTAGGATATTAAAGCACGGTGGATGCGGGAGTTGAGGAAGTGTGCTTGTCCCCTTGAATAGAGGCTGTGAACCATCCCACCTCTCAAGAGCACATTGCTCCAACTACGGTCACGGAGACGAAGCAAACCCTCGAATCTCCTTCGCTTCTACAGAGTTCACGAGGTCGACTTCCGCCAGTAACCTCAACCTCACTCGTTGAGATTCGCGAGGATCAGCTCAACCTCCTCATCCGCCGCCTCGAGGATATGTTCCGGTGCATACCGCGGCCGCCATCCGATCTGCTCCCCGCGTCGAGCGGTAAAGGTACACCTGAGAGAACGATTCAGTGAGCCTAAAAGTCCTCCTAAACTCGAGGAAGACTTGGACTTACCTCCCACCCAACTGCAAAGCAACCATCTCCGGTTGACAGCCCAGCACGGGTGCCATCTGGGAGAGCACTTGTTCCGAAGCCTGGTCGACTGTAGCATCGTCGACGACCTTTCTGGCAGCGAGGGAAGATGCGATCGCGCCGTAAAGATCCTCCCAGGCGACGCCGCCGGACGAGGCGAGGTAGTATCCGTGCTGTCCGCTGGCAGGGTTTTCGCCGGCCAAAATCGCACGAACGATGGCGAGGTATAGACTCGTGTTGTCGAGGACGTGGCATACGGGCCACACCTGGTTGAGAGTCAGTCGGTCAGTCCGACGACCACCACTCTTCGGGACAACTCCGTAACATACAGGCCTATCTGCGTCGACGGCATACACGCGCCTTAGGGCCCGCGCGGCGCGAACGATAGCAGCCGTCTGGATCGAGATCGGGTTTCCAAATCCCTCGCCTTTACCGTCTATATGGGCTGTCAGCAGGGGGAGCGAACGACTGAAAACCCCCTTTCTTTCAGGGCTCTCATGTGGACCATTGTGACAATCAATGTTTAACTCACACACGATACAAGGCACGAAGATATACCCGTGGACACCGAGGGCTGTCGTCTGCTCGATGACAGTGTTGTTGGTGTCGATCGCCTAGCTCATACGCATCAGCATAGGAACGCACAGAAAGAGGAAGATGAATGGGAGGTGGACTTACAATCTGCATCGGGGGGATAGGCGGCTTCTGAGCCTTTTGGATCTCATACAGGTCATCCTCCGTATCCAGCAGGGGTCGATCAGTCGTTGCGCCGGCGTGGCTCGAGAAGATTTTGGCTCCGCTGGTCTTCATGGGGCGAGTATGAGTTTACGTTCATACTAGAGTACCATCCTCGTGGGTAGGTAGGTAGGTAAAAAAGAACTAACATGAATGAAATGAACATCCATCTCCTTCTCCTCCTTCTTGACCTCAGCGAGCGCACGGATCAGATTCACCTGCGCGATGGACTCGAACGCATCGATCAGGAACAGAACGATGGTGATCTTGTTCCCCACGATGGCATCCCTCGTTGCCTTTTCGTCTCTCACGTCGAATCGTATTGGCTCGATATCAACATCAGCGTTGTGGTATCCCTGGACGATAGCATCGGCTTGCGCGTCTGTTCGAACGAGTACGTATAGCCGGTCGTATGTGTCTGGTGGGAGGTTTGCGCGCGTCCACTGTGCGAGTAATGTGCCGCCTAGGTAGCCGGAGGCTCCTGTTAGGAGGATTCGGTGTGGCATACCTAGATATTGGATGATGGCTGGAACAGGATGGAGGACTCGAGGGATGGAGTGATGGGGGGCGACGGGAGGGATTGTGATTGTTGAGCAACAGGACGGGACACGGAGGTTACTCGACTGCCCTCCCAGAGAGAGGAGAGAGGATAAAGGACGTTTCGTCGTTTCCCCTTCCTCGAAGTTACAGTATGTTGGTGGAAAGGTACCTAAGGTACATAGGTTTAGTAGTAAAACAAAACGTATTTCGGATTCATACCCGGACGCCGGACGTCGGACTGCGGAAGAATGAGGCGGATGCCAGGATGATCGATCCAACTGTATCCGTACCCCACACTGACACTTTCGGTTCCTGATCCGGTAGGGTTGTTGAATACCCGGTCAATACTATGTCCACGAGTACTTTAGGAATATGATACATCCCCCTTGTTGCTATTGCTGCGAGACCCCCCTAATACTACTCGTACCTTTACTTGTGTTGTTTCTCTGCGTAAGCTGGTAAGGGCTATTCGACCCCAACAAGGTGATCGATCTCTAAAGTTGTTTAGATTCTTATTTATTCTAATCGAGACTCGACTCACTGGACAGTCAAGAACGAAATCATCTTGAAATGCAGACCTCTATCGGCTTCACCGATGTCAGCTGCTTCACTTAAACTGATCCAGCCCAAAAGTCCCTCGATATACCATCTTGAGCTCATCCCGCGCAACAATCTCATCCCGACTCTTCATCAAGTCGTCCACCGACCAATTCGCCGAGACGAAGCGACCGGATAGGAAAGTTGCCGCATCGGTCGCGAGCCACACGCCTATCCCACCGACCAATTCTGGCGTGTCGAGCGCGAAGCGTTTGAATTCGTCTGTTTGTTTCGTGAATAGGCGCGGGTTAGTAAACTGGCATTTCCAAAACGAGGGAGTTACGATGGTAGGTACTTACCAGCGACCGTTTCCGTCAACACAAGACCTGGCTGGAGAGTCACAGATGTGACGTTTGGGTATTCGGCCGCCACGGACTCTGCGAGCCTCCAGGCGGCGAAGTTCGAGATCGCCATGGACGATGAGGGTGACGACATGATTAGTGGTAAGAAGGCAGCAGAGGCAGAGACAAGTCCGGTAGTAGCCACGGTCACGATGGATGCCGTTCGCATTCTCGTTCTCGTTCTGTTTCTGTCGGGGCCCGGGACAGGGCCGAGTAAAGACAGAAATCCCCTGGTGAGCAGGAATGCGCCCTTGAGATTGACTTCGAATTTCGACCACCACGAGACAGGGTCAGCAGCGCCGATCGGACTTGCTGTTGATGGCGAAAAGGCGGAAGTGTCTGGATTGTTGATCAGGACATCAGCATGTCCGTATCGCGCCTGCACGGTCCGAAAGAGCGCAGTGACCGACGCCACATCGGAGACGTCAGTTGGGATAGGAAGATAGTCCACGTCAGTGGAAATATCTCTGAGAGCGTCTTCCGTCGCCTTCAGCGTGGACATGTCGCGGCCGACGAGGACGATGGCTCGCGGTCTGGCTTTGGCAAATGCGGGAGCGAACCCGCGTGCTCCAAGGCCGGAGGATGCGCCGCTGATGATGATGACCTTGCCGGCTTGTGAGAGAGCTGGATTCATTGTCGGATCGATGGATGGGTATTGATCTCGATAGACTGTTGGTGTGTATGCGGCGCTCGTGACGAAATAGTCGGCGGGGAGGTTGTCCATCACTGTCACCCGGTGGTTGTATCAACTATGTAATAGAACGGATGTTCTCAGATGATGTGATGTGTATCTCGACGGCTCCTTCTTGAGCAGTTCTGGTCTGGACTTTCTGTCCCCTCTGCGCATCGAGATGTTGTGTCTTCTAATATCCATCCTCTTACCAATTCACAACTTTCACAACGGGATCCCACCAACCTTCTATTCATCTTCATTATTACCACCACCATCATGTTCCTGATTTCAAACCAGGTTCAACAGATAAAACATCTTCCAATGTCTCTAGCGTGGGATTTCAGCCAACACAAACCTTTGCGAGCTGTTGCAGTTGTTCACAACCGAACATAACCCATTGGCCTGGACGGCGTGCACTGTCCAGGGATATGCCATTCTGCCCGTTCGACCTTCGGCGGAGGACGAAAGTTGTTGCCACGCACGGGAACGCGCTGTGCAGGACGAATTCTTCAGCATCTTCGACTAATGGTGTTCGATTAATGGCGCAGGGGAGATCACCAAGCGGGAAGAAGGAAGGCTGAAAGAAAGAAAGAGGCGGGCGGCATCGGTGTTAGTGATACTAACAGTCGGGGGATCACGGATGACGTATTGTGTTCTCAGAGGATTCAGGTCGGCAAACCACGGTGATGAACGGTGTTCTAGAAGGAGAAGAACCTAAAATTGAAATACTGTTGGCAAGGATTCGAGGCAAAATGCGGACCGTTTCGGCATTCATCTCATGATGCTGAGTAATTAAATCATGCAAGAAATAAGGCCGCAGAGGGATAATGTCCACATGATGCCCTATAACTCAGAGCATCAAGATCATGAGGGTCGACTTGACAGCGGAATAAGAATGGATACAATAGCTGTTGGCCATGGAATTTGTTCATTGTGTCTTATGCATGACCTGCCCGAAGAGCCTCCATGGAGGTACCCGAGTGAACAAAAGGCGCGTTTCGTCCTCGCCGTCCTCAGTCAGAAATGGAGGCCTTCCTTTGATATGCTCCGGAGAGCCTCGAGCACAATGTCCAAACGAGAGCCCGTACACCAAAACGAGAGCGCGTTGTTATTGCTCCCTCGATATATCCAGACATGCCTGGATCCAATCCAATTCATGGTGAGGCAGAATTTCTCAAAAATGAGTGAATGGGCCGTCAGTCGTGTCCCGTTTTCTGTAACCTTCGTGTATCCGTATCCGTCGGGCCAATGCATGAGGCCGTTATTGTAAATTGGCAGGGTGGAGGAGACCGACTGATTCCCCTGTTTCTGCACTGGGGGGCGTCACATCCGATCCCATATCCGGGGCCATGCTTCCCTCGATGCGCCGTCGAGCTTCTTGTCTTTCTTCCACGGTGATGCTGCTTTCGTCCTTCTTCATGTCTGGTTTGTGTGACTCGACGTCGGGCGAATGGCCAATCGACATGCCAACGCGAATCTGTGAACGTGTGTCAGTGATCTGATCGAAGTGCGAGTTAAATTTTCCGGGAGACTTACCAGTGTTTCCAACGCGCCAGTACTGTTTTCAACCAAGTCTTGGTCGTAGACCATTCGACCCGGCTCGAAAAACAGAAGGACGGTGCTGCCGCCGAATTTGAAGTAACCCAACTCTTCAGCTCGCTTGACACGTTCGCCAGGTTTCCGCGTAATCACTGTCGAGCCAACCATCATGGCCCCGATACAGACGAACATGACTCGGCCATGCGCTACAGAGTCGATGGGTACCAGAACTCGGATGTTGTCGCCGTAGACATCCAAGGCAGATCTGATAGCCATAGGATTAACTGTATAGTATTCTCCTTCAATCGCTTTGGGAGTACCCAATGTTCCATCGACAGGAATGTGGAAACGATGGTAGTCCTGAGGAGCCAGTCGGAAAATGCCCATGCTGCCACCTTTGTACCGTTTCGCTTCCAGGGGATAGG
Source organism: Exophiala alcalophila (assembly GCA_001599775.1). Lineage (NCBI taxonomy): Eukaryota > Fungi > Ascomycota > Eurotiomycetes > Chaetothyriales > Herpotrichiellaceae > Exophiala > Exophiala alcalophila. Next base: position 3,838,762 of record BCHY01000001.1, read on the forward strand.
CATCACCAAACAATTTCTCAAGGCTGTAGTCTCTTCCTTTGACCCATATCTTTGTCGCTTCGTCGATCGTATTGAAGACGACAGAACGACAGTCTGCAGGGGATACGATGATTTCAGGCCGGTCCGGCGCACTGCATGGCCTTGCACTTGGCTTGAGAGCCCGAAAGAAGAATTCGTTGAAGTTCTTGAAGTCGCCTGTGGACAAAAGCACTTCAGACATGTCGAGTTGATGGAATGCAATAAATCCAGGGATTTGAGCCACTGATGCCGGATCGTCGAATTTCTTGCCCTGCTTAATCGACAACGATCGAAGCATCTTCTTGATGCGTTTCTTCTCCATTTCTCGGGATCCCACTGCCTTATAGAGCAGGCGAATGCCAATTCGCACATACACCGACATCCGCTCCTCGTTGATCTGTCCAGTGATACGATCCTGCACGAGGATGTTGGCGCTGTTAGCGCCAAGCTTGTACCCTCCGTAGCTGATCTTCGTGATGACTTTGGAGTACCACTTGCGTTGAGCCTGACTCTGGGTCACGAAGCCACCCATCACCAAGTTGTTGACCTGTCTCCAATCAGAGCTGGCGCATGTAGCAATATGCGTTATAATCTCAGACTCGGTCCGCTTGTTCAATTTCGGCTGGTGGCAGATCGGACACTCGCGAATCTCGATCACATGTTCTTCGCCGTCGCCCTCGTCAGCAAGGTCATTTCCTAAAAGCTTTCCTTCTTCTCCGCCGGGTCCAGTTGGATCCACAACGATGGTTGACACGTCTGTGGTAGAGTCCGCCGGACTCTCTCTTGAATCGCCTGGCCGAGGCGGCGTCGAGGCTGCGAATGCGCTTCTGAGTCTTTGTCCCATGCCCTTCTTTTCGCTGCTCTTTTGGAGTTGCTCCTCCAGGCATATCACCGCTTGGTCGAAAGTCAAGTCAACTTCGCCAATGTCTTCGTTTTCGGCAGCAAATCTAGCGAAGAAGCGGTCGATCGTGGATTCCTTCAAGGTAGACCCCAAAGTGTCGAGCATGGTTGTGAATTCGATTTTGCTGATCCGTTTGCTTTCATCAACGTCATACTGCTTCAACATTGCTCTCCAGAATTGCTGCCTTAACGCTTTGTAAGGCAGATATCGTGCTTTGATCTGCAGCTCTGGGCTGTGCTTGTCTTCCCATCGTTCCTTATTCTTGAGTTCCAGTGGAATAACGTACGAATTCATCATATTGTCTTCGGAAGGTTGAGCAGAAGGTTGAGCAGCAGGTTGGGCAGAAGGTTGAGTAGAAGGTTGAGCAGCAGGTTGGGAGGGGACTTGGGCCGCGGCGGTGGACTCCGTGGCTCCAGGAACCTTCAGAGAGCTCCCATTGTCTGAAGGCACACTGGTAGGTGCAACTGGCCGAGGGCTTTCGTGATTGTTCGCACTCGTAACTGACAATTGAGAATCGTCTCGTTTAAATCCGGGTCGCCCAAGTTTTGAGAGGCTGCTAGTCGACGACGTGCGAGAGATTGGCAGGCGGAACCTTGTTTTCTGCGTCATTGCTGGCGAGTACTCAGCAGGTTCAGGGAGATCATAAAGCCCTGTGTCTGGATCTTCTTCGGGGCCAGATTGGATGATTTTCTGGACAGGGAAAGAAGTCGAAGCCACAAAATCGTTTCCAGAAAGGCTGTCCCGATCTATGACACTGAAGGTCAAAGAAAAGCCTGTCTCGTTGCGCATCACTTGGAAAACCATCTTCTCGTTGAAGACCGGATTGAGGTTGTGTCGAATAACTCTTGTCCTCAGCACCTTTCGACCCAATGCTGTGACCACAAATGGATCCATATCAAATGAAGTCCGCGTCATGTTGCGCTCAGGAGGAAGGTCGGTGATCTTGACGATCTCCAGGAAGACGATGCCGCTCATGTCGTTTTCGGCACCAAGAAAGTTGTAGGCCGTGGCAGCCATGGATTTTCGGCGGAGTCGGGCCAGCCTTCTCTTTTTCGCTTTCTTATCTGCAATCCCAAGCTTCTGCGAGGCGTCGTTTTCGGTCACGGATTCTTCCTGGTCATCTTCCATATCATCCATATCCTCCTCGCCTGCGAGGTCGTCTACATTCGAAGAGACACGGGAGAGGTCATCCTCCTCATTTTCGGCCCCGATGTAGGCGTTAAACTTCTTTTTTATTTCCTCTGGGCTGGCCGATGGGTTCGCGGAGTCGACAATGCTGAACTGCATCAAGACCTCCCCAGACACATTGCTTTGTTTCTTGCTTGTCGTCCTCCTGGACTTCAACCTGTACCATTTGGGCTCCTGCTGTATTTGGCCGTTGGCAAATATATCCTCGATGGGTATGTCGAATTCGCCCATGTAATCTTTGCCAAAGCGGTCTCTGTCCCAGCATATACATTCAAGGAGCGGAACGCCGGTGAGAGGAATGTCGAAGCATATTTTCCATTCAGGATTGAGGGTTTTGGGAATGGTAGGGGTGGACTGTCTTGAAGTTCCGAGGGAGACGACCAGGTACTACCCAAGATTAGACTCGAGGACTTGAGAGGCGATGGGAGTACGTACCGGATCCGAGGTGCCAGATCTGTCCTTCGCAGCCAGATTGCGAGCCTGTGGACAAAGGGTTAGGATCTTGTGCAGGGCCGATCATCAATGCCATGAGTACCTTTATAACATAAACCTTGAGAATGAGCGGCTTCTGATCAACCAGAGCATGTGTGCTATTGTTGTTGCTCCCGGGGATTGGAGGACTAGGCCTGCGGCTACCACTATCGCCATTTCCATTGGAACTTCCAGCACCTTGATCTTTGTCTTTGTGTTTGTGTCCAAGGTGGCTGATGCCCCGAGGAAGGGAGATATGCACCATGGCTGGGGCTTGTACGCAATCGAGGGCGGGTGGTCAACGTCGAAGTGAGTTCGGGCCAGGCGAAGGGTTCCAATGGCGGGTGCGGGCCCTTTGACCGCTTCAGGCTCACCAGGCTGCGAAGCTCCGGTCGTTGGGCTGAGGATAGGTTCGAAGCTGAGGACTGTGGCCAGCTGGGGAAAGGGAGGGAATTAACGAATGCAGGTGCCGATTGGGATCGTACACGGTACGACTATGGTCGAGGAAAAGAGGTGTGGACAAGTTGCAGGCTGAAACAAGTCAAATGGAGCCGGGACAGACTGCAGTGTCGTCGTGCGGTGAAGAAGTGGAGGAGGGCGGATCGGATTTATTATTATGATGCCATAGCACAGCACAACCCGCAGTCGACTATCGACGACCCCTCGTCGAAGAGTGTGTGCAGGCGTCACGTTCTAGAGCAAACGCGGCCCACGAATACGGATTGAGGAACGCCTAGAGAGTCTCGGGTTAGTACAGTTGTGCCACGCAGATTTTGCCGACGACTTGACTTGTGCCCGCCTGTCTACGATCAGTACTACTATACAGTAATAAGGAAATAGTAGTTTCCGTGCGACGAAGATGATCTCATTAGACGGCGAGGGTGACCTGCGGGCTGGCGAAGAGAATGATGGGAATGGGAACAACTGGGCCACCTAGCTGAGCACATGGCACTCGTTCCTGCCTACTACTCCGTACTTGCTATTCTTACTCGAAGGTTGACACTTAACAATGTAACTTCCATACGAGTAGTACCCAAGAAGTCAGGCACCAGCCTAGAAAGTCGCCAGTCGATGGTCATCCCCCCTCCATCCCCATCAAGCTTCGAGGCGCTCCACACATGGCACCCTCGCCTCCGAGAATCGAGATAGGGAGTACGTACTAGTTCTCGTACTTAGTAGGTTACATGTGCCTCCCCAAAGCCCGTCCGGAGCGGACGGAAGCTTAGAAGGAAACACACATCTTGTTTTACTAACGGCGGCGTGGATTTGTTAAAGTTAGTTTTCGACTGCGCAATTGGAGCTCGAGTTTACCTCAGCCACCCTTTGGTTGCTTCTAGTATTGCTAACAGGCCGCGTTGTCACTCGCACCGGTACCGTTCGGAGCCTCGGCAGGCTTCACACTCTCCTCGTCTGCGGACCTGGAGACGTTGACAATCGTGTGCGTGACTACTTTAAGCGATTGGGCCCCTTGCATGATCGATAAGGACGTTTTTCTCGTTCTTATCACACGACCAGGGTCGAATTCAAGCTAAAGGCGGCGAGTGGCTGGCTGCACTGCTGCAGACCCGGCTGCTGCAAAAGCGGCAGCTAAAGTGCTTGGCGTGGCGTCGTTCGCCTCGATGTAAACATTGAACACCCCAAGACCGGGGCCGTGATTGCGATCGACTATGTAGAACACGCCGCCGAACACCTCAAACCCCGATCCCAGTGCACGAATGACTCGGTCTAAACCACCCTCCTCGAGAGCTGTGCCCTGTCCGTTCACTCGTTACAGCCAACATCATTAGAATGAAACTCCATTCCGTTTAACACCGATTCTCGCCTTGACGTGCGTGCGACCACACCCGCTCGAGCAAACGCGCACTTCTCACCTCCTCATTCAACCGCAACGCCCAATTGAGACCATGCTCGTCGCGCGCCCGCCGCTACATCCATTGCCAATGTCATCGGCTCAGAGGCCCAATCGCCGGTTAAGCGCGCGACTTCAGGAAAAGGACGACGCGCCTCACTCCTCAGTTCGGGCGCAAGTCTCCAGCAATGCCGAAGCACCTGGGGGCCGTTCAGACGCTACGTTTGAGCAAACATCCAAGATTTCCAATGAGAAGAAAAGGAAAATGAGTATGATACCTGGAACCATTGTTGAAGGCAGAAGACGCGAACAGAAGGACTTACTTGTGGCCCTAGATTACGACGAGGAAGACGACGGCTTCCTCTTCAAGCGCGTCAAGAAACCAAAACAGGACGGCAACCTGGCGAAGCAAAATAACGAGGCTGTACAACTGCCAACTGCGGCGCCAAAACCTCAGACGAGGCCCAAGAGCACCTCCATGGCTCTCAACGACGAGGAAGGATCGCAAGCACAACCAAAGCAAAGGAGGAAACGGATGTCCTTCTCTACGCCAAACCACAGAGATGTCACGCCAGTTCGGCGCTCAAAGCGCTTGTCGAGAGACAACGATGAAAAAGAGGAGAGTCCGGGCAAGAAAGACGCGCGCAAACCAAAACAGAAGAGACATGGAAGCCCAGAGATGAAGGTGGCCGACAAAAAAGAGCAGATGAAAAATGAAGAAGCACTTGTTGAGCAGCTTCCTACAAAGCCTCCCGAGAAACCCAGCGCTGCGACGGACCAGAACTCCAAACCTGGGCACGAACCGGAAACAATACCCACGCACCCGGAAGATCAATCTGCCACGAAAATCGCCTTGCCATTTGCCGATACTCCAGTAATCAAGCGAAACAAAGCCATGCGTGAAGGGAAGGGGCCGAAAGGCGAGCGGAGGAGTAGTTTGAGTCTTCGAGGACGAAGAGCCAGCTCCCTCATTGAGTCCGGAAATTCCAATGGTAAGTGGAAAGCATCCCTCAGATCCGTTTCCAATTAGCTAATCCAGCCTCAGCTCTTCCCCATGGAGAGGTCGAGATTCCGGATTTCTACAAGCACATCGAAAGCGAAGGCCTCCCCGAACCCCGGCGGATGAGACAATTACTCACGTGGTGCGCAACCCGTGCACTTGAAGAGAAGCACATGGGAACAGATTTCGAGGATTCAAGTGCACGATCAGCAGGTGTGTTCCCCTCGCAAGTGACGGGGATTTCCCATGCTAATCACCCTTTACCAGCCCGAGTTATCGAGGAAGAGCTGCTGAAAGATTTAAGCAACAAGTCGGAATTGTCAGACTGGTTCAGTCGCGAGGACGCTCCAGTGCAGCAACTGCCACTGCCAGAAAGGCCGAACCCGAAAAATGCTCAAAATGTCGAGAAGATTGCCGAATTAGAAGAGCAGATCAAACGGTAAGCATGTTCATGTATCAGCCTATCATCCTAGTCTGACGCTGTCTCAGACTTCGAGGGGAGAAGGAGGCATTGGAAGCCCTGCTTCGGCCACCTAATATCCCTAGCTTGCACGCGCCCGTGCTCCAGAACTCCGCGAAACAAGATGGGCTTGACATTTCACTTCTCAGCGAGGCCGATGCGGCTGCGCTTGGCTCAATAGCTGCCAATACGACATCTTCGGACCATTTAACACGGCGGCTCGATGACCTTTACGAATCAATTGGTCCCACGATCGACGCGTTCGCCGACGGAATACATAAACTCGGCCAATATCGCGAAGCAGCCGACGGAGTCGCGGGTAGGATTTTGGCGATATGCGCCGAGAAGCTTGCACAACGCGAGGAAGAGGGGCTGAAGAAAGCCCTGCCAGCTGGACAGGGCAACATGAAAGATTTGAGCAGTGTCCTACGCGGCTTAAGCAGAGCGGACAGATGATGAATGTTCCTTGAGCCGCGCCTTTTCGCGTCGGCTGTATATGAATGAAATGCTTGATGAGTGGGTTGTGTATTTGCACATGCGGATGGAGACACTGGTCCGGTGCAGATATTCAGTGCGAATGAATGAGAAAGATGAGGACCGAACGTTTGACCTTTCTTGGATCTGCCCTCACATTGTACGCGTCGCGTACGGACTACTGAAGATATACGGAGTTCGTTACCTGTAGAGTACTGGCCGGCGGCAGCCACATACCAATCTAGCGCCACACTTCGATGTCAGCCAAGCCACTGGAGAGGTACCAGCCACGACAGCTACGTCATGCTTGATTCGCTTCCATGCCTTCACATCGCGATCACATCTGCGACCATCAGAAACCTACAGTACAAAGCCGGTCTTCCAAGAGGGCCTTTGAGTACCCATTTCCTCTTGGCTAGTTCCACTTGCATGTCCTCTAAAGGTCGATTGTGCTGGCATGTCCGTCATCCAAGACAATTGGTAGAGCTAAGTTGATTCCCAAAGGGGAAGGGATGGGAGGTTCGTCGTCAGTTGGGAGTGCTACGCGTGGCTGTGACGGGGCTCTGTCTCTGGCTCATCTGGATCTGTCCCTGCCGCGTTTTCTGTCGATACAGGGCTGGCTGCGGCTGCACGAGAGAAGCGAAGCGAAGAGCGACAGAAGCAGCAATGGCAGGAGGCATGGTAGATCCTTTCGACGGTGACACTCCCCTTGGACGGATGGGATGAGGCATTGCTTTCAAATGTCGTGAGTCTGTCTACCCTCCACATCTCTAAGAGTGCTGCCTACTACTTCTAAGCGGCACGCTACTTTCCTTCCGTCGACATATCCTCTGTCGTATTCATTGTTATATACTTTCTCAACCACCTGCTTGTTCCCCCGAGCCCACACATACCCAGACAACAAACCAGACATCCAGCGTGAGACAACCAGTCCTCGGCTTCACCATCTCATCTCCCGGCGCAAGAACCCTTCTTGTATCCCACAACCAGTGCCGCTTCCCCCGATCCAAACAGCAATGCCTCTTCAATACAGAAAGGGCTTTGGTATCGGCCGCTTTCGAACCGGAGTCGTCGTCGACCGCCGCGGCGTACGCAAAACTCCCTGGCGCTTCTCCCTCGGCCGCCTCAGCTGCTTCAGATAGTCGAGATCTGGCATCGACAGAAGATGGCTTTCCACCCCAGCTCCGAAAACGATGACATGAAGGGGATAGGAACAGAAGTGCGGGTCGTCGATGTCGAATCGTCTGCTCTGTATTTCTGCGACGTCAAGGGAATCCAGACACTGAGCGGAGAAGATCGATGAATTGGAGAGATTGGGGATTGCTACAAGAGTCGTTTCGTTTGGGCAGGGCAAACAAGCGCAGACAGAGCCGCAATTCGAATCACAGAAGCTGGGGAGAGCTTTGGTGTTTAGCCGGGCGGACACATTCAACGCCTGGCGTTATGAGCAGCATATCCTTCTAGGATTTGGAACGAGGCAGTGCGATGGGTGCGCGTTGTGGAGAAATCATCGCTGTTCAACCTCGTAACGAAGCCAGTCAGTCATTCAAGTTCCTGTTTGATCCATCATTCGGAGATTATAGACTCTACGGAGTATTGTCGCTCAAAAACTGGAACTGTTGTACATCTTCAGACATGTCAAACCAGTTCCCAATCAATTTGCTCGTCTTCCCCCAAATCAAAAGGAAAGAAAGACTGTGTCAGTCCTTTGCAACTTTCGTGGGAGGATCTTCGCTTCCCACAGAACTCGTAGAAGGCGTAACTTTGGGATGCTGACCGCCAGCTGTTGTTTCATCGTCGTCATCCCACGCCTCGTCGGGAGCGTTCTCGTCCCAATTGTCCAGTTCTTCCTCAACGCTCCGTGCCACCACGCCTGTTTCCTGGTCATCCGGCCTCGGACCTCCGAGTTCGCCATTGGCACCTTCTCCGAGTTCCAGATCTTCGCCCTCGAGTCCATCGGCACCGAGCGAGGAATATTTGGCTCTTCTTCGTCGTTCTGCTGAGCGCCGATGGTACGAGCTGGCGAGACCTAATGCAGCCAGACTGCCCAGGACATTTGCCAGAACATCAAAAGGGTCGAAATTGCGGTCGTTCGGAAGTAGACCCTGCGCGACTTCGCTTCCAACGCCCAGGAGGAGAGTGCAGACGATGAGGGTGATGTGGATTACCCTTCGGCGGCTCGTGTCAAGGATGAAGTAGAACGTCGCAGTCAGGGCGAAGAAGCACACAAAGTGTAGTACCTTGTCGGACTGAGGCGGGATGTATGGTTGTGCTGCTTCCGGGGTGGAAGGGAGGGCGGAGTGAGGAAGCAGGCCGAGAGAGGATGAGAAGATGAGGAGGATGAGGAATCCGACTGTTGCGCTCTAGTTAGTGTCCGGCCGACATGGAGAGATATAGGAAGTGACTTGCTTGCGAAGGGAAAGCGAATTCGCATGGCCATGGTGTCGGTCAACAAGGTAAATGAAGACGGCGCCCAAGTCGAAATTCGCTTTGTGTCCTTTTGGGAAGCAAAGAGGTTAATAGCCGGCTAGGTGCCAGCTTCAAACAAAAACGAGCATCGCGCACATGGGAGACAAGATGTGTTTGCAGATGATCTCCTGGCGGTGCTGTTGAGTCAAGGAGGGATGAGTGAGGATCGCAATAGATCTCATGGGGGAGCCTGGGTGTAAAGAGCGGGAGACTCGGTGCTTTGTACTATTGCAGGCTGCGGCCAGTAAGTGCTGGCCAGTACCTTAAGTACGGAGTATAGAGCCTGCGGGCGTAGAAGGCTCGGCAGGCGCAGCCAAACGCCTCGAGGCTACTTTTGACGTCCCTCACCTCACTCTAGTCGTGCACCTGGACCAACACCACTCTCTTTCATCAACCGTTGTTCATCAAAACAATCACCCATCGCCCTCAAAACCCCCCTTTTCATCCCCGATTATTGTCCCATTCGATTCTGCGCCTTCGGCATACCACCTACCCTCATTTTCAGCGTCTTCCGACGCCTCTCTCGCCGCCGCCGCGCAATTTAGCAAACTGGAGCATCAGCACCCCCTCGCTCGCCGCAGTCGGGGGTTGGCACGGCCATGTCCTTAACATGGCCGCCCCCAAACAGCCAGAAACCACCGGACGATGAACCTCTCCTCCATGCCCTACACAGAGATACTCTCAATGGCCTCCTCCGAGCCCCTTCACGACCGCACACTCCCAATTCCTTTAAATTGCGCAGTCTCGGGGGCGGGTCGCAGTCCGGCCAAGCTGCGGAACCGGAACCCAGCGTCGAGGAAGATCCCCAGATAGGACGCTTTCGCGCCCTGTTCGACGAGACGGAGAGCAAGCTTGCAAACCTATTCAACGATGTTGGCCAGGTTATAGTTCCTCAAAGGCGCACTGTTGCCGATGCGACTCTCGCAGACTCCGCGCCCGACGACGCGGACTCGGCACCGGTTCCTGCGGTGGTATCAAAAAAGCGCAAGTTGGACGACGACGACTACGATGATTTTGACGATGATGACGAAGACGAGGACCAAGACGGCGATGCTGTAAGGGCATCTCCGCTTAAAGATAAACCCAACAAAGTTCAGATCGTCGCCGACGCGACCTCGTCGCCGGTCCCCAGGCCGGTCCTCCCTCCGAGTCTCACGTCCGATTCCTCAAAGGTTCCTCCCAAAACAGGGGCATCCACACAGAAAGACGATGCTGAGGATGCCCGGAAGAAGTTGGAAGAAGCCAAGCGCAAGGAGATTGAAACTGTCAGATCCCTGTCGCACTCGATGTTTTTCACGTTGGAGAGCGACAGAGATGCAATGTTGGATCAGCAACGCCTTGACGAAGCAGAGCGTCGGGCGGAAGCAGAGGCGGAAGGCCACGCCAATCGCCAGAACGCTTCCATGCAACAGGGAAGTCTAAGCAAAGCCAACCTCGGCGCCTCCAGTCTGACGTTGAAAAATTTGATTGCCCTCCTGGACGAGCATCGTTCTACGGTCCATGCCACTGAGTCGGAGCTACGCGCATTGATGAGTGAAGTACGCAAAAACCGAAGTAAATGGGCAAGCGAAGACAAAGTTGGCCAGGAGGAACTTTACGAATCTGCCGAGAGAGTCTTGACTGAGTTGAAGGCGCACACCGAACACTCCACCCCTTTCCTCAACCCGGTCAAGAAGAAAGATGCCCCCGACTATTATATCATCATTAAGAACCCAATGGATCTCGGAACCATGACCAAGAAACTCAAGCAATTTGCATACAAGTCGAAGAAGGAGTTTGTTGACGACCTCAGCCAGATCTGGAAAAACTGCCTCAAGTTCAACAGCAACCCAGAACATCTCTTCCGCAAACACGCACTGTTCATGCAGAAGGAGACCGACAAGCTTGTTCCCCTGATCCCGGATATTGTAATTCGAGATCGTGCCGAGGTGGAGGCCGAAGAGAGAAGGCAGCAAATCGCCAACGGAGAACTCGACGACGGCGCCGAAGAAAGTGATGATGAGCCAATCATGTCTTCTCGCGGACGTAAAGCACCAAAGAAGAGCGCGAAGAAAGGCGGACCATCATCACGCACAGCACCGCCTGAGACTACTCCTATCCCAGAAACGAAGCCAGTCTCGCAATCATTGAGCTCCGTACAGAACGGTATTCGAGCAGAATCCGAGGCCGATGGAAGCCAGGGCCATTCTACTCCACCTCCCGGGGTTTTCACTCCCGTCGGAGCTCACGGTCCCGGAAGTGTGCTGGGAACAGGCAGTGAGGCGATGGATATGGACCTGCCTGCGCTTCCTTCCCAAGCACCTATCCCCGAATACGAAGATGAAGAATACAAGCTCTGGAAACAGAAGACGAAAAAGGATCGAGCCATGATTGCCGCGGCGCGACACAAGCTCTTCCGCGGAGACAAGCTGAATCCGGATGAAGTTGCATTATTACGCAGTAAAGCAGGGATGCGCCGATGGCAAAGGATCCAGCAAGAAGCCGCAGGTAAAGATGTTTCGGAACTCGGTGGCGATGCATCCGAACGCGACAGAAGGGTCGAAATTCACGGCCAGACATTGGCCGAGGGAATGGAAGCCGAAGAAGAGAGCATGCTACCCGACTATTACGACTCACTTGCGGCCATACCGGACCTTGAACCGCGGTTGGTCTGGGAACAAGACTCTGAAGGGCAGGCCATACAGCACGGAGAAGAGTTTCTACGCCTGTTCCCCGCGAAGCAATTTGTTGCCCCGGAGAGCAAGCTTGCAAAGAAGATGGAAGCCAACATGCGACAAATGCAAGACACCCGAAAGATCGTTTCTAAGATCGGGGTCGTCAAGCAGATGCAGCTCCAGTCTCAGACCTATCAAAACCAGTTCCAGAAGTATCACGCGGAGCCTTTTGTCGAACAAGACATCCCCAACCACGTTGTGTCAGATGCTGGCGCCGTCATTGCGCCGTGGGTATCCAAGGCCGCTTTTCGGCGGTCGATTGGGCAAATATTTTTCCACGCTGGGTTTGAAGAATTCCAGCCTGCGACAATGGACGCGATGACAGATATCGCGGCCGACTTTTTCCAACGACTCTGCACGTCCCTAGTCAACTATCGGGAAGACTACAAGATCCCCGCTGCCGCTGCCGCTACGGCCACAACCTCGGTCGGCCAAGGCCAAAAACGAGAGACAGCCATATTGTACAAGTCTCCCCACACCGCTGAAGAAGCCATCCTGCGCTCCCTGCATTCCAGTGGTGTGTCTCTCAATGACCTTGATGGTTATGCCCGGGAAGACATGGATCGAATGGGTAGCAAGCTCACCGTGATGCATGACCGAATGAAAGCACATTTGACCGACCTACTCAGACCGGCCCTGACCGATGACACTGCACATGGCCAAGGCTCGTTTGCAGATGGTGGTGAGCAGTTCGTTGGTGGAGATTTCGCCGGCGACCTGGATGAGGACTTCTTTGGTTTCCGCGAACTCGGCCTTGACAGGGAGTTCGGAATGGCGAGTCTTACTGTTCCGTTCCACATCCTTCAAAATCGTCTTGGTATCAACAATCAGCAATCCAACGAAGCCGACTTGACCGAGAAGATGTTCCAGGAACCTCCTCGGTGGGCTAAGATCCACGCCGAGAATGTTGATGACCAGGTTGGCCTGGTCAAGAACTGGTTCAAGAACCGTCTCCGCGCAGCTGGCGACCGGCCCCTCATGGAAGATGTCGATCTCCCATTGAAACAAAGGCCCGGATACGGTCGCCCAAGAGTGCCCGCGAGTGGGAAGATCGGCGACGGTGTCCTGAAGAGCAATGCCAGTCCCGCGAAGAAACCACCGGCAAAGCCTAGTACTCCGGCTAAGCCGGTGGGAGGAGCAACTCCCGGGGACAAAGGCAAGAGGAAATCCATTGTCGTCAATGGGACAAATGAAGACACTACAATGGTTAATGGCATCAATCCATCGACGCCTGGGCCGGGCGGGGACGGTAGTCCTGAGAAGAAGAAGTCCACGTCGAAAACCAAGGGGAGCGTGTCGGATGCTAAAGGTACGGACAAGGACAGCAATGCACCAGCTGTGGATGGGATGCCAGAGATCAATGGCGTCGCCAAGGTCAACGGCGTCGACCACAAGGATGCCGATGGGGATGCCAGCATGATGAGCCCCGAGAGTTTATGAACTGGTTGTTAAAGAGGGAGGAAAAGTCGATCTTGAAACGTTGGGAAAGAGTCAATTAACGATCGACATTTGAGGTGGTGGGAAAAGCGAGGTTTGCATAGAACCCTCGCGGCTCTCTGGGTTTGGTTCATGATTATGTCTTTTGGTTGCTTGATACCCTGTCCCGGAAAGGAGCGATTCTGAAGGGGAAGTGGACATGGACATATGGAGTATAATTTGGTTTGCATGAATGGAAAGTCCTAGGCATGAATGAACAGGAGACGGGATGAAAGGGGGTGTCTTTTTGTTTCGCAACGGTCGGTCGGGTCGGCATGGCGCGACAAGGCTAGGGAGGCGAAGCGTGTGTGCCCGGCAAGATGCAGATGGGATTGAAAATAAATACCTACACCACGTTACACATTTTATCGCCCGCTGTACAGTGTTTGGTCTGTTTTTGGTTTGTCCTTTTTTGCGTGCTGGGCGTGCTGGGAGGACTTCGCGGGGAAAGTTCAACGAAGGGATTCAAAGCTGGATGAGAGGCTGGCCGGTTGTTTCTCCGGCTTGTGCCTTTGATAGCATACCTGGTATATGATATGGGGAAGGTGTTCTTGTATATACATACTCCTTATGCACGCCGTTCTTCTCTACTTGTAAGTTCTTCGGGACGTTTCACTGTGGTATTTCTGCATAAGATAGGTAAGGTAGTAAACATGCGATGCCTATATAGGCAGGCAGGCAGGCTATGGTGTTGAACAACATGAACAAACGCCATATAGAGTTATCTTCCCGTCGAGTGCTCTCTCTCTCTCGTTCGTCGTATAGGTAGGTAGGTATTGTATGTACATACAACAGAGCAAAGCAGAGCAAAGCAGAGCAAAGCAGAGCAAAGCAGAGCAAAGCAGAGCAAAGCAGAGCAAAGCAGAGCAAAGCAGAGCGAGAGTGGGAATGAGAGACATAAAGACGAAAATGGAGAAAGATGACGATTGATTTCAATTTCAATTTCAACTTCATCGTCATGGTCTTTTTGTTTTGTTGTTCTTGGGGGTTCCACCCAATGTACCTTAAACAGATGATAACGTTGCCTCAAACCAGAGGAAAATACCTAAGACCACAGAGCCAGAACCATAACCACAACCCAGAGGCGGAGCTCGAGCAGTAAAAGTCCCATTCCGTTTCATTCCCTTCCCTTGGATGCCGGAAAAACAAAAAAGGTTACACGAGCAGACATATCCCATCTATCTTGCTTGACCTTGAAACTTCTATCCATGCCCTTTCCTTCTGCGTCATCCTACCAATTCCAGCATCACCGTGGCCACCATGGCACACTACCAGAATGCATGGGTCCAGGCCAGACAAGCGAACCTCGTCATGATTCGTTTCATTTCATCACCGTGAGAGTTCATCATACCCCGGTACACCACCGGTCAGGGTTCGTTACGAGAAGTAACTCCGCACAGTGGCCTGGCCGTCCGGTGACAAAGCCTGGAGAACCTGATCGGCGTTGATGCCCGTCTGGGTGACCATCTGCTTCGCGCTCTCGGCAATCTTCTTGGCCGTCTGGCCTTGGATCATCTCGGCCTCGAGTGCGAGCGCGATGTGGTGGAAGACCTGTTGCGCCTTGGCGAAGACGGCGGGGTTTTGTCTGTGGGAAACATACATGTCAGCATTGGGCATGAGAGATGGGAGAAAGAACATAAACTTACTGGTCGATGAGCTGGGCGACGAACGAATAGGCGTACGGAGCTGCCTCCTCGTCATTGACGACGGGCAGGGTATCGAGCCACTGTTCGACAACCTGTTGTGGATTGGGCACCTTGGACGAATTGAAATGCAGAATCTTTGCAATGGCGGCGCAGGCGTTCTCAGTTGCAAACACATCATCGTCACTCCGCGCGTTCGGAACTCGTGTGATTTGAAAGAGGATTTCGAGACTGGCAGCCACAAACTCGGACCATTGCTCGCCGCCTTTCTGAGCGGCAACTCCAACACCATAGGCCGCCGCTTGTCGATTGTTCGGGCTCTCGTCTCGCATGCCGTTGATCAGAGGCTGGATGATGTGGTCACGGTACTGCCACGATTGAGGCCCGCAGAATTCGAGAACGTCATCCAAAATACAGATGGCCCACTGTCGTTGCATCGGGTCACTGTTCGAGATGAACGCGTCGTAGAACGGCATCAGTCTCTGCCACGCAGGCAAAAAGTTGGGGCCCATGTTCTTGAAGATGGTGTGGAACGCCTTGTTCATGTCCGACAACAGTGTCTGATCGTCTTCGATTGCGTACTGCACAGACAATGAATCGTCATCCTCATCCACCCCCTGTTGCGCGGATTCGGCCTTCTCTTCGGCCCGCTCCTGCACACGCTTCTGCAGTTCTTCGAGTGTGGACTTAACAGACTGGATGAACTGTTCCATGTGTTCCGCGGTCAGGGAGTTCTTGCCGACGACTTCGACGCTCTCGTAGAAGCACTGGAACATCTCTGCCAGGGTGTCGATAGCCGGCTCGGCGCTGAGGATTTCGATCTCCTTCTCACAGCACTTGCCCCAGAGTTGGCTGAGCTGCGGTGACTGGTCTCCAAACCTTTTCTTGTACGAATTCAGAAGTTGAGGAATCAGTTTGGCCGAAGCCACCCGGACGGGATCGTGGAAGAAGAATGCTAGACCCGGTAGCGCGATCCGTTCGGCAATGTCGGCCACGTAAGGCTCAAAGTCGCCTTCCAGAATCTGCGCATAGATCGTGATCAGCTCGATGGCGGTGTTCTTGTCTTCCAGAGTGGACGTCTTGATGCCAATGACTTTGCCTTTCAAAGGAACCAGCTCCCAACCGTCCTCCTGATCCACCATGTCCTCTTCGCTGTCGATCAGCTGAATATCAGCTTTGGCGGCTGCGAGCTCGAGTAAGGGCGGCATGACACCGGGAAGGTAAGGAACGAAATCTGATCCAAGCACTCGGCACATTCGACCCCAGCAGTGGAGGAGATATTGCGATTGTGGATCGTCATCTTCGGTGATGTTCTGTTGGATATTGCCCAGAGTCTGAACCAGCGTGATGCCGTCCTGGCTCATCTTCTCCTTTCCTACTGCCAGAGCAATCAGGGTGGCACATTCCATAGCCTTGGCGCGCAGTAACCGATACTCCTTAGACTGCTCGGATTGCAGAACGCGGAATAGCAGAGGCATTAACGTGTCGTAGTAGCGGATGAAGGCACCCTCAGCAGAGTCGGCAATGGTGGCGATGGTTGATAAGGCCTGCTCTTGGACGTACCGCTTGGGAGACTGAAGGAGCTGCAACAGATGGCCGAGCAATTGATCCAGATAAGGCTCGAGGATCGCCTTCTCCGCCTCCTCGCAGAAATTCACCAAGGCGGCGGCGGCGTGGGCTTGAACGCGAGGTTCCGGGGCCTCAAGAACAGGGATGATGTTCGTCAGAACCACTTGGTGGTACTTTTCTTGCATAGGTCCGGCAAAGTCTGTGCTCATTTGCCCGAGAGCGTTGCAGCCTGCAAACCTAACCCGCGGGTGAGGATCTCGTAGCGAGGGGACGACAAGCTCAAGAACTTTGTCGAGTTCACCGATCATGAGGTCACGGCATCCTTCAGAGATTGCTGAAATTGCCATCAGGGCAGCGTGTCGATCTCTCCAGGACGCCGAGTGCATCATTCTCGGTAGCCAGGTGAAAGTCGCCGGGAGCATCACCTGTCCTCCAAGCTTGTTTGCGAGGCGGTCCATACACTGTTCGCCTGCAACGTGGTTCATGTCGCTCTCCTCAAGGTCCAAGTCTTCATTGGCATTCCACTCGGCAGCATCATCGTCATCCAGTCCGATATCAGTCATCAGACTCAGAC
Source organism: Exophiala alcalophila (assembly GCA_001599775.1). Classification (NCBI taxonomy): domain Eukaryota; kingdom Fungi; phylum Ascomycota; class Eurotiomycetes; order Chaetothyriales; family Herpotrichiellaceae; genus Exophiala; species Exophiala alcalophila. The sequence goes on from BCHY01000001.1 coordinate 3,855,568, forward strand.
ATTGCGTGACCATGTCGTTGGTATAGCTCGGGTCTTTCTTACACATGGCAGGAGCCCATTCGGCGAAGGTGGCCATAAGCTCGAGAGCATTCTGTCGAGTCTGGTCGCCTAGATCCTTCTCTTGAATGACAGAAATGCTGAACTTGACCAAATTTGAGAAGAGACCCTTGAACATTTTCGGGGCTGCCTCGGTGAGTTCGATCAGCGATACAAAGGCTTTCGAGAGATTATCGGTATCCGCAGCTTCTTTCAGAGGCGGCAGGATGTTGAGAATCTCGGGAATCAACGAGTAGTATTTGGGCTGGGTCTTTTTCGTGATCGAGTGGAAGAATGAAGCAAAGGCTTCAATGGCGGAGAGTCGGACCTAAAAAGATATGAGCAACAGCACTTCAACATCAACCGAGCGTTTCTGCCTCTTACATCCACGGTACTGTCCTTGAAACCCTTCCCGAACACCTCTTGGACTGCGCTTTCGTGCTGCTTTTCGATGATCCCGGGCGTGGTCGAGAATATTCTGAACGCACACTCCCGCATGCCAGGGTCATTGGACTGACTTGCTTGGAACAAGGCACCAAGAAGTTCCATCCAGACCTCGCCTGATTGTACCGCACAGAGTCAGCGCACCCAACACAGAGCAGAGAAAAAGAACCACCATACCTGCATCAACATATTGTCGAGCAATCTCCGCGATTGCATCTCCAATCTTGTTCCGGGTCTGATTCACCTGTTCACTTGCCAGACCTTCCAACAGTTTGGAGCGGATTGCGCTCTTTGCTTCGGGGCTGAGGGTGAGGAACAGCTCTTTGGATTCGGTGGCACCGGGGGGTTTTCGAGACTTGGAGGCTTGCTTGCGAAACAGAACCGCAGCAAAAGACCTCGTCTGGTGGGGGGGTTTAGCAATTTTTCCCCTCGCTCAAGGCACGGGACCAAGGTAGAGACATACGGATGGGTCTGGAGCGGCTTGTACTTGTTCCACCAAGCCCATCAACAGCATGTCCGGGCGATTCGGAGTCCAGTCATTGTTGAGCTGCTCTTCGGCCTGGGTGCGGAGGGTGTTGTCGGGAGAGGAGAGGGCTTGCAAGAGCTGGGTCAGGGCTCCCTGCACCTCGGCAGGGAGGACAGACATTGCGACTGATTTCTGCTATGACACATGCAAGAGAAGGGTAGCCGGATGGGTTCGTCGGAGGGGGACTCGAACGTGAGGCGGCGGCGCGTAAAAGTTCGGTGGGAGGGGGGTTGTGTTGACCGGTCGGGTCTCGTCGCCGGGGAAAGATGGCGCGGATTCCCAGGCCAGGAGGAAACCGTGTATTGAGAGGCGCCTCTGAGATGGTGTTCAGAAGGCAGGCGAAGCAGACTGGGTGCTGAGCAGGGGAACACAATGGGCACTGCAGACTGCACGGGGAGGAAATGGGACAGCGAGGTGATAATAACAATAATAATAAATTTCTCTCCACTTCGCACTTCGACCTCCAAACCTCAAGGAGTGGAAAAGCGCATGAGACGAAAACGAGGGCGGGCGACGTGTGGACTGAGGCCTGTGCACGTGACCTCGCTGCTTTCTCTGTTTCCAGTCCGTTGTTCACTGTTCAGCAGGGGCCTCAGGCGACTGCCAGTTGCAAGTGTCTGGACTCTGGACTCTCTTTCCTCTTCTCCTCGTTCGTCCACGTATCATTTTCGCATCACAAAAACAACCCCCTTGCGCATTCCTGTTTCATCTGCCACCACTCCCTTCTCTCTTCCTGGCCACAGACAGCACAACTCATCAGCTACAAGTCCTGTCTTCTCCCACTCCGAATGGCTGTGAGCCAGTCTGTTGGCACCACCACAGGAGACTACTCTACATCGGCCCGAAGGCCCAACTTGACCATTAAATTGGACAAGATCAGCTTGGGTTGGGTAAAAGTACATCTCATTACATTATAGTCAAACACGGAGTATGCCTTGATGGCATATGCCCTGCCTATCTAATCTGCCAGGCCTCCGTCGTCCAGATGGCTCTTTGATCTCCCCTGATGGCCAGTAGAGTGCGGACTCAGCGAGTGATCATGCTAATCACGACCTTCCCCCCTCGTCGATGGCAAGGGCGGTACGGATGCTTCGTGATCCAGGTCGGAAGAGCGATTTGCAGAAGACTGCGACGGTACCCTCAGGGAGCTTGAGCGGGGAGGATGCAACGGCCGGTTTGCCTGCACTTTGACCTCCTCTTGGGCTTTCCGAGGCTCATCTGGTCTGATTGAAATCGTGGGTTTACTCTCCTCCACTGAAATTTCCTCCTGCGGATCAACATCTTCTGTCTCTGTATCGGCCTCTTTCGTTCCCAGGTCGCGGAGCGGCCATGGCTCTTCCGGTGCCTCGTCTTTCTCCAACCTCCTCATCTGAGGTACCATCTTTGGTTCAATGTGCGATGAGATCTCAAGTACCGAGCTTCCTTCGATGTGCAACGGAGTTCTAGGCACCAAAGTTGACTTAGCCAACTCGGGACACTCCTGTGCTCGCTGGTCATTGCCCGTCGTCACAGGCTTGGCCGTGGGCTCTGCTTGCATCGGCAATGAACTCTGATGAGACGAGATTTGATCGGCTGCCAACGAGCTCTCGGGAGCTAAGTGCTCCTCAAGCATCGCTGAGCTACCAGGTGTCGGATGTGCATCAAGTGCCAGCCACCTCCCATCGCTCGTGCTTGCATTTGCCTCAAGCAGCATCGGATCCTGCGGAGGTAATTCAGAGGCATGTTCTGTGACTGCCTGCGTGTCGGTTCCAAGCCCGAAGTCCAGATCCATGTATCCATTGATTGCCGCCTTGGTGGTGTCAAGGGTAGGAGACTTAGGTGTGGCTGGAACCTTGGAGTTGGAAATGCCGGAAATAACCACTGTTCGTGCCTTCTCCAGCCTCACGATGCCAAAATCGGGAGTCTCGTCTCGCGGATGCGGCTCCGGTGCGTTATCGACTAATTCGATCCGTTGTGGTCGTTCTGGATCTGACGGGGTGGGAGCTCGGCCTTTGGGAGGGCCACGGGGGCGTGAGCGCGACTGAGGCCCCATTCTACTCTTCTTCAGGTCCTGCACCATGATTTGCGCCCAATTCATCAGACTGGATTTGCGAGGCGGAAGACCCGCGCCGTCATCTGGCTCTGCAACCTCTGGGGCAATAAGGATCTCTTGGTTGGCTTTGCTAGAAGCAGGCCTCGTGTAAGAGACGTCATTCCAAGCTGGACTCGGGTGACCAGAAAGGTCAATCGGGATGTCAGGTAAGACGGGTGTGGGCTCAACCCGCGCGACTATCAACTGTTGTGAGCTTTTCCGACTTCGAAGGGTTCGGAAGAGATTCATCGACTTTGGCTTGGGAGACGGAGGCGGCGGTGGCAGGCTCGAGGTCATTTCAGGCTCGACCCCTTTGTCCTCTACCTCTACCTCTGCCTCTACCTGTGCCTCTACCTCTGCCTCTGCCTCTGTCTCGACCGTGGCCTCGACCTCAGCCTCGCCTTCCTCCTCCTTCAGCTTGGGTCCAGTCCGGAATGAGTTCGAGAGAGATTTCAAGCTTTTGAACCGGGAGATGCCAGGCTGCCCCGTCTCGCCATCTACTGGTGGCGTTGTGCCTTTGGGTGAAGACTTGCGTCTCAGAGACCCAAAGAGCTTGTTGCGCGTGAGTGATCTTCCACGAGAGAGGGGTGGAGAAGGAGGATAGTGTTGCTCATTCTCATCGTCATATTCATCGTCTGCTTCGTCAAAGTCGGTGAAAAGAGTGGTGTCGTGGAACGTCCTTCCGTATCTCTTACTCCGGTAGGCTGATAGACTGGGCCGACCATGACCCCAAAAGCTAGGACTTGGTGGAGAGGTTGCAACAGAAGAGACGCGCGATCTTTCGCCATTGTTGGATATTGGGATAGCGGGAGAGGAAACGTCTTCGGCGAGAATGCTGGAACTGTCGGCTTCGACGGTAACTTCGACGTGGCTTTCCAGAATCCGTTTGTCGTCGTCCTCGGGTTCATCTAAGAGGTGGGAAGTCCTGCGCCTCCTAGGGCTGTCTCCATTTCTCGAGGTTTGGCTCTGGATCTCGACCTTTACTTCGCTGTCCCAAATTAGGCCTTCTCCATTGTCGGGAACAGTCACGGGCGACAACGGGGCGAGACTGCTATTGTCGAGACTGAGAGGTTCCGCATCGAGCTCTGTCTGGAGACATTCCTCGCAAATCTGGTTGAGAAATGCCTTCTGGGCGATGCTGTGCTGAGGACAATCCTGGGGATCCAACGGCCTTGCTAGCCTCTTGAACTGTCTGAACGCCAGTTCCGGGTCGGAACCTGTCTCTTGAAGCCATTCATCCACGCGATACTGGACATTGGGGCTGAACGGTGAATGGTCTCGCCGATAGGCCCGGCATAGGACGCTGCGGTTGAAGTGGCAACCACATTCGCGGTACGTCCAGACCTCAGTAACACACATGTTGCCTCGAACATAGAGCACATCGAGGGTGGAAGATCGGAAAGTTCAAAGAGCATAGAGGTGCCCCGCAAGGGATTATGACATTCCTCAAGAAGACCCTTTGAGATTCTGTTGTCACGCCTTGACCACCGAAAGCTGTCAGCGCACGTCAACCAAGCTTGTGTCCTTTCCACCAAACTGTTCGCAATCTGCCCGCTGGTCAATCAAATGTCGCGCACACCGTTCTGAAGCGAACTCTTGTGCGCATTCTGTTCGTGTGACATTGATTGTTGTGATTTGAAGCCCAACGGCGCGCCCCGGATTCGCTTGGTAGACAAACTGCTGATGGTGCGGCTGGCTGCATGACAGATTAGATCTTCGCCTAGGACGCGTCGCACTTTCGTGTTGCGCTCAGGTTCGAGTAAATAGAACGTGCCCTCGGCCAGTGACGTGCCCAAGGTGGTCATTCTGCTACTATCTTTCGATTGCTAGCAGCCGCGGTCGTGACGCGCTGGTAGCAGCTTTCCTGTCACCGTCAAGCACCCGGGGAAAGGCTGACGAAGTCTATCAAGCACTCATGTTCGGATGTCTTGGGCATAGTCTCGTCATGGAACATCTCGAACCTGCTCGTGATACCTGGCGACGTGTCCGGGTGCCTTGCAGAGGTCCTGTACTTCCGATACAGCGCAGCAAGCAGCGTGAGCATTTCCGCATTGGCTAGATGCATTCCGATACACATGCGTGCTCCACTCGAGAAGGCCCAGAAATATCGATTTCCGAGATCCGACTCGGGAATCAATGTCCCAGACGATGTGAGCCACCTTTCCGGTCGGAAGCTCAGGGGGGACGGGAACACGGCCTCGTCTCGGTGCAAGCAGAACGGTGACATACCCACGACGGTGCCGGCAGGGATCTGACAGCCATCGATCACCGTCTCGACCGGTGAGATACGAGGTTCGAACGCAGGGAGAGGTGAGTACAGGCGCAAAGACTCTCGCACGACTGCGTTCAGGAACGGGAGCTGGGTCAGATCGCGAGGCTTGGGAATCCCATTCGCCTCGACGGAGATGCGCGATACTTCGTCCCTCAGCCTCTCTTGGTATTTTGTGTGCTGAGGCAGCGAGAGAGCCCAGATCATGAACATCAAGGAGTCGCTAGTCGTATCAATGCCGGCGAGCAAATGGTCAGCACATTCAGAAGCAATGTCCATGTCGGACAGATTGGCTTCCTTTTGCACTTTGAACAGCCTCCCGATGACTGTAGCCTCCGCAGCCTGCGCGTGGACGGACGCCGGGGCGTTTTTGAAGCTGTAGAAAGCCTTCAAGGCGTGCTGGCGAATGCCAGAATAGGTGAACGGCTTCTTCATGGGCATCAGCCCCAGCGACGTCAACACCCTTTCTAATAGGCCTGTGCGTGTCGTGATCCACTTTGTATAAGCCGGAAAATGAACTGCGAACCAGGCCAGTCTCCGTCGGGCAGGATTCAGTATATCTTGGATCAAATCACGCGACTGCAGAGAGCCCGATAGTGCTGCTGTTGCTCCATGATCTGGCCCATAGACAAACTCCGATATTGTGTCGAAGGAGAAGTAATGCAGGCTTGCGAAGATCTCACTTGCGTGCTCAGGTTCTCGCTCGACAAGAGACAAAAACCCGGCGACCTTGTTCTGCACCATAGGGGCGAATTCGGATCCAAGGACAGTCTGGTTGGCGTAAATGTGGCTGATGAGCTTCTTCCTTTCGCGGTGAAGCTGGCCCGAGCCAAAGGTAAAGAGATTAGGCCGGCCGTATGCATCGAACATTCGGTAGAAAGACGTTCTCTCAAACCCGCTTCCGGCTCCGTAGATTGTCCTCAGCGCAGAGAGGCTGTTGAATGAGACTTCGTTTGGTCCGATTCGAATAACAGGTCCGTACTTTCGATGCAAGTCATGGATGGCATGAATCGAGCGAGCCCGCCAGGCATCGACAGCCAATCTGAAGCTCGTTGCAGCATAAAGCCATGGCCCTGGAATCTTTCCGAGCTTTGAAGAGCCTGGCAACAACCGGGAAACAGCATAGAGAACGGTGACAAGAGCGATCCAGAATGCGAGAGGCATCACTGCAATCGCCGACCCGACTGTTCAGATCAGCGCTGACGAAGCTATCCATGAAACACCTGACTTACCTTCCGCCAACATGTCTCGTCAAGAATGGAGTATCGAAATGGTCAACTCTCGGTGATTATACCGGACAAGCTGTACTCGTAAGGCTTCCTGTTCCCTCTTGACGCACCAGATTGTTAGATAGGCCACGAAAGAGCGCATGTTTTCCCAAATGCGACCCTAGAAGCACTCAGCCCGCCAGCGGTCATGTCCGCTGAATGCGAGTCTGGGCCCTGAAAGCCGAGAAAACGTTAAGAGCTTGTTTGACATCTCTTGTTGGGCAACGCGACCTCCAGGTTCCATGTCGTCACGAATTTGAGATACTTTCTCAGCAGTTTGCATCTCCGGTGCTGGCAACATTCAGAGCTGCTTCCCGAATCCTCATCTCCGGCTCTGGAGGGCGGATTTTTCAAAGGATTTCATTATAGTGCGCCTTCTTTGCGCGGAATAGCCGTTGGCGCCAGGAAGGGCCATCCATCGCTTGCAGCAGCTCCTTTCGTTTTTCTGCCTTCAGTCCTCAATATTTGTTCGGCGAGATGAGTAGGACTCCATCCATCCCCATTATTCCTCGGCAGTTGAGATTGTTCAGCCTTGGGAGCCAGGATCGCATGGAGTTGCGCGCTCAAGGTCTCAACCCTATCTCATCGCGCAAGATATCCTCGGCATCGTCAAGGATGGCGGTCGCACATTTCCATCCAGCATTCCGTCTCTTGAATTTGCCCCGTTTCAATTATAGAGTTCGACATGTTATCGGCGACAGACCAGGCTCTTGATGCTGCACGGGAAGATTGATGGGCGTCGACAGAATTACCTTGACGGGAAACTGCCGAGAGAGGGGCCGTCTCTATCGAAAACCGCCAGGAATGCTCCTCTGGGATACAGGATTCCGAGTTTGGGGCCTTTGGGGTCTTGAGTGAGACATGGACAGGTGGATGCCGGGCTGGCATCTGGTGCTTCTGGGCAGTGAGAAAGAATCGGCGCCTGTCCTATCACATCGGTACGTACCATCAGCATCTCCATCTGAGTCTGCCAGAGTATCCCCGTGGAATCCCCCGTCTCAAAGCTGGTGGGATCGCGCGGGTTCCCAGTTCCAGTTTATCGGTGCCACTCGGTGGGATCGGGAAGGATCATCGAAGGTGCATTGTTCTGCCTTTGCCGTACTCCTTGGACCGCATGCGAACCCTAGGGTTGGATTTCAGCTACAAGTGCCATCGGTCCATCGGATGCCCTGGTGCACCTTACGCACGTGTGTGAGCACTACACGCAAGAACGAGCAGGGAGACAGATAGGCCATCTCCATGGCTACCGGATGCCCCTGTTCGGCTTCCCAGGGCAACGTTCTGGAACGAAGCATGCGGCACGCGATAGCTATTATTCTGTTTCTCCGAGCGGCGGGAGCCCGATCGCCCCCAGGATATGCCGCAAAGGTGCCACACAAGTGACGAAAGCCTGTGTCGCGGGCGATAGCAAATGGGGCCCTGATTCGCAGCCTGGCCAGGCTGGCAGGCGGCGGGCACGAGCCTGATCGCTGCTAGACGGCCTGCTAAGGTAGGATTGCCATGGGTAGGCCGACATGGTGATCGGATCGAGAAGGTCTCCAGCGCAGCGGTGCAGAGGCCCGAGGCAGAGGGGGAGGCAAAGGCCAGCGGTGTTGATAGCGAGCGTTAGTCAAGAGCTTCACCTGGTGCTTATCGCAGCCTCCTGGGCTTGACTGACGGCGAGCGGATGGGGAGGATGAAGACGATCCAATGGGAGGAGAAGCGAGGATGATCAGCCCTGCCGGCGGTGGGCGGCGGAAGCCAGTGAGCGGGTGCGCTTTGATAGAGGCTCCACGATGAGTGGGAGAGCGACGGGAGACGCGCAGACGGAGCAGACGGAGCAACGCCATGCCAAGCCGCCGCTCTAACGAGGATTCGCATCTCACTCACCTCCTCGTACGTAGTCGCAGTACTCCATCCATCTTCTGAGATGCCATTTGCCTCACGCACCCCGTTATCACTGTCCAGTGCGACCAATGCTACCTCGTCCTATCCCACCAGTCAGCTCCTGCTCTACCTAGTATAGTACCCCCTGCCTTGTCGTTTCACACTGCCCGCTGTCTTCCCCGGCTCACAGCTCACCGCGCAGCAGGTATAAAAGACCTCCACAGATCCGCCCTCGACCATGGACCGGCCAGCCTCTCCTCCCCTGGTTCTCCTCTCTTCACACCTCAGGATCCGTGCTCGACTACGCACCTGCACCGCCGGCCATCTTCCTGTCAGGGCAGGCACATTGAGGCCCAGAGACTCCTCTTGTCGACCCTTGCCATCAAGCATACGGTGACACCATCTCGCCATGGCTGTCGACGAGGTTTACGACCCCGAAAAGGGTGTTGAGCCCCATGAAACCGGTGCCATCGTCGATGACAAGGACCGCAAGCACTCCTTGACGGGCCGGAAAGCTTCTATTGCCGAGTCCATTATCGCCGCGGATCTGCTTGACGAGCGATACAACATTACGCAGCGTGGGCTGAAGAGCAGACATGCTCAGATGATCGCCCTTGGAGGTACCATTGGTACCGGGTACGTTTTCGAAACCTGTCTCCTTTTCTGTCGACCTCCTCTCCTTTTGATTGCGAAGTGGAGAACAACTCTTGTGCTTTGTGGAGGATAAATTGGACAAACCATCACGGTTTCGAAGGGCAAAATGTCTCGGATCACATGGATTTCTGTCCTCAATGCTCCGAACTCGTGGGCTAACCGCATCTTGGGAACAGTCTCTTCGTTGGGTCTGGCCAAGTTCTCGCGCGGGGCGGCCCAGCATTCATCCTGGCCGCGTATATCATCGTGGCCTGCCTGGTCTACTTTGTCGTCACGGCCATCACCGAGGTTGCAACCTATCTTCCCGTCCATGGTGGAACCATGTCCTACTACGGCTACCGATACGTTTCTCGTTCGATGGGTTTCGCACTCGGGTATCTCTATTGGTACGCCCTGGGCATCTTGGTTCCCTACGAAATTACGGCCGCTGGCCTGGTCATCGACTACTGGCCCAACGATGTCAACATCGCCGTATGGATGACCATCATGCTGGTTGTCATCATCGCTCTCAACTTCCTTCCCGTGCGGTTTTACGGCGAAACCGAGTTCTGGTTTGCCGGTACCAAAGTCATCCTCATGGTCGGCCTGCTGATTCTAAGCTTCATCCTGTTCTGGGGCGGTGGTCCTAGCCGAGACCGCCTTGGATTCCGCTATTGGAAGGACCCAGGAGCCGCTCATGCTTACATCGTCAGTGGAAACACAGGACGTTTTGTTTCTTTCTGGTCGACCTTGGTCTCGTCGGTCTTCCCCTTCACCTTTGCTCCAGAACTTCTGGTCGTGACGGGTGGCGAGATGGAATCCCCGCGCCGCAACCTTCCCATCGCAGCGAGGCGTTACTTCTACCGTCTGGTCTTCTTCTATATCTTTGGAGTCCTAGCCATCGGGGTCACGTGTCCAAGCAACGACCCACGTCTGACCAATGGTGGCGCTGGTGCCGGTTCCTCGCCGTTTGTGGTGGCTGTCGCCAACGCCGGTATCAACACCCTACCTTCAATCGTCAATGCAGTTATCCTCATCTCTGCCTGGTCTTCCGGAAACTCGTTCCTCTACATTTCCTCGCGTGCCCTGTACTCTCTGGCTGTGCAGGGTTCCGCACCTCGGATCTTCAAGACCTGCAACCGCTGGGGCGTCCCGTACATGGCCGTCGGCTGCAGCTCGCTTTTCTGTGGTCTATCATACCTCAACGTCGCCTCAAACGGATCTACAGTCTTTAACTGGTTTGTCTCGCTTACTAATACATGGGGCATGACGTCATGGGCATGCTGTATGATCATTTTTCTAAGATTCCGGAAGGCGTGTAAAGCGCAAGGTATCGAACCGCCGTACAAAAACTGGACACAGCCTTACGGAGCCTATATCGCCCTTGTTATGTTCATATTTCTGTGCCTTATCAACGGCTTTACCGTCTTTTTCCCGTCAATATGGTCAGCCAGCAACTTCCTGACAGCCTACATCGGCATCCCGATCTTTTTTGCGATGTATTTCGGCCACCGCATCTTCTTCTGGCGCGACAAGTGGGCCTGGGACCCGAACGAGGTGGACATGAAGACCGGCTTGCAGGAGGTCATCGATGCAGAGCGACCGCTCAAGAAACGCAAAGGGATTGCGAGGGTTTGCATGATCATCGAATAGAGCGAGAAAAGAGGAAGATGGGAGCGTGCACTGCTCTCGCGTTCAATATCACGATATGCGCCTGTTCAAGTAGAAACCAAAGAATGAACTGATATTTGGTTGAGTTGCTAAACTCTCTGAGAGAGGGAGTTCGCACATCCTTAAGTAGGAGTGCGGGCTCTCTCGCCGCATGTGTGCTTCACTGAGCATTCACCGTCGGTGTGCGTCACTGAGCATTCACCGTCAGTGTGCGTCACTGAGCACTCGCCGCAAATATCCTTCACTGAGCAGTCACCGCAGGTGTGACATAAGGTAACGTTGAAGTACCAGGCAACCACGACCCGTTCCAGAGTAGTGAATAATACTACGTAGTACTCGATATGTCACTCACTGGAACCACAAGTTCCAAGTGAACCTGGCACGCTCGCCCATCGGGGGCTCTATAGTACATATACCCTCTACGACACAGACAGAAGGACTCGAAACCAGAGATCTTAACATGAGCTGGTTGACTCTTTGCATTGACGTTGACGTTGACAAAGTTGCTGAATCGGGTAATGTAGACCCACCATTACCTAGATAGGATGCGCTAGCATTCTGCGAGATGCTATTGGATTAATACCTCTCGCCAAGCTTTAGCCTAGTCACGTGATTATTTGACCGGAAGGTCGGGGTATCTAAGGTACTCCGTACTGTACTCCGTACATAGAACTTCAAACTCGTGCCATCTGAAAGTCCTCAAACACGAAGGAACACGTTCAATTGTGTGTCGGGTATATCGGTTAGTCCGCCCTGACTCCTGCGTAATATACATCGTCAAAAGAGAAGATTACCTATTCGCGTCCATAGCCTGCTGATCACCAATGAGTATTATGTGAATATTCCTCCCGACATCCAAGAAGTATAATCCAATAGGCCGTCGTCTCAAATTATGTATAAAAAATTGCGCCTGGCAGACCTGAGACATGAAGCCATGTCGAAAAACTCAGAAAAGGTGGTGATATACCCCTTATCGTCACCTGGCCATTATACCGACCGGCACATCGCTCAAGTCGACTCCGAAATTGGCTCTCAATGGGCCGCCTCTTCTCGATGGCTCAGCTTGGCCACTGACGGACCTTGTGCTTGCTGATCCTCCGAACCCAAACGCTCCCCCATAACCGTGATCCATCCCGCCTGGATATCGTCCTGACGAAGGGGCTGGATGATGCCAGCTGACCTCGGTCTGGTGGAAATCCTGAGCCATTGGTGAAGCGAAGCTGCGGGTACTACCGGATGTCGAATTAGGCCGAGTATATTGAAGGTAGGAAGCAGACCCAGAGAACCTCTGAGATGGCAGAGGCCTAGGTGGGTTAGGCTCGCTGTATTGAGCGGCACCCTCCCGTGAGCGTCCATGTTCATTCGTAAAAGTTGAATTCAATCGAAATTGTTGCCCCCTCGAAGGGGATTCTTGCCTGTCGGAATACTGGAAATGATGTCCTTGTGAGGGGGAATCTTGTGATCGAGTCTGGATATATCCTTGAGAAATTCTGTACTGTTCTTGCGGTGGAGAGTCATAGGACAATGGCGAAACACATTGTGCCCATGCAGGTTGCTGCTGTTGATCACGCAAAGGAATCACAGGATATAGCGGCTCGTCAAGGATCGGGCGGACCTCCTCGTGCGGTCGAGAATCCTGAGACTGTCTCCGCAATGCAATACTTGCAGATTGTCTCCGGACTTTCCAGGCCGCGGCCTGTGTTTCCCAAGGATCTGGTGATATATCCATAGGTCGAGGAGAATGCGAGGGGGGTGGGGGTGCGAGTTGTTCGTCGGAATCACCCTCTGCAAAGTCCACATAAGAAGGCCTTGGTGAGTGTCGCGGAGGCGGTGGAGGTGCTTGAACCTCGCTAATTGAAACGTGACGTTGCACTGAAGACGTACGATATGCCTTTTGCAACATCTCAGGCGTAATCGGCGGAGCATCACTCGCAAAACTGGCGGGTCTCAAATTCTTGCCCGGAATGCCCCCTCTGTCATTAAACGACGTTCTCCGCGTGGCCATCTGATCGTCACGTTCCTGAATAGATCGGCTTCGCAATCGGGAAAATTCTGCTGCAGTCTGGTCGTCCATCATTGATTTTCGTCGGGCCTCCGCAACCACATTCTCGCGGGTCACGTCGTACGGGCTAGATCCCAACGACGAAGACACAGTTCCAAGGTTATTGATGATTGCCAACGCCTGAGCCTGGCTTATGCCAGAGTCTCGCTTGGAACTCTCCTTGTCACCCTTTGAGCGGCTGATCCATGACCTTGGGCGACTGCGACTCCGAGACCGTGATCGCTTTACCGGTGGAGACTCTTCAGGGTTCGGAGAAGGAAACCTGATCTCAGTAAAAGGCAGATTCAGGTTCGAAGAGCTAGCCTGGTTCTTTATCAAATTGAGAGAGTCATAGGTTTGTACCAACTCGGGGACTTCTTGTGACCGGATTCGGAGGTTCTCTCGCGCATCGGTGGGAACGTTGGGGATAGAATCGCCGTCAAATGATTGGACCCGAACAAGAGCAGGTTCGCCCATTAGTTGACTTAGCGGCCGTCTTTTCTGTAACTTCTTTCGAGACCTTTCTGGCTTTGAATTTGGTTCTTCCTGCATTTGAGCCGAGAAGGGAACAGATGAGGAAATGTTCAATGTGGCTGTTGGTCGAAGATCAGCAAAGGCCGGCAAAGTTGGATCCGTCTTGCGCGACTTTAAGATAGATATTTCTAGGCTAAGGATGGACGTTCGATGTCCAGATCGGTCGGGTCTGGAATCTGTCGTTGCCACCGGCATCTGTGGCAAAGCCTCCAACTCAACAGATGGCATAAGCTTTGTCATTTGAACAGACCGCAGGGAATTGCTCGAGCTGTAGCCGCTGTCAGACTTTTCGGGAGCTCGAGGAGGCTGATGCCTAGTAGGTGACTTCTCAGCCTGGTATTCGACCGCTGATCGGAAGCCATCGTCTTGAAAAGAGGCGTGCTCTGCAGACGAGTCCCAGGTTGCTTCACTTTCACACAATCGATTCCGATCATAATCGACATTCTCTCGAAACCACTGACGATCTTGATCTGAGTCTTCTATAATCCGTCGGACAACCGACCCTGTGGGAGAAGGCGACCTTTCAAGAGGACTGACAGGAGACAAATCTCCGGTAGCAACGGGATAAAATGTTGGAGACTTCTGCAAAGACGAACGTGAGGTTGACTTCCAGAGCGACGATTCAGATCTGGTTCTTCGGATAGTTCCTACCGGAGAAACGGATCTTTCCGCCTCGAATGGGCTGTTTGGAAGCTCGGCAATGTACTCCTTGGCCATCATCGACGTTTGATCTTCTGGCAGGGGCTGTTCTGTCTCAAATTGTGCCGACATGCAATTCTGGAGAGGATGAATCCGGGGTCCGACACCCGCACCAGGCTGAGTAGGTCCGGAACTCGATCCGAAAAACTCGATGCTCTCGTTCGCTGTGGTCTCGAACGACCGTCTCGGAACAGAGGGCATTCGGTCGAACTCATCGTCGGGGTCCGCGTCACCGTAGTCGCTCGAGACATCTCGATGCGGGGTTTGAAGATATAGCAGCTGTTTGGAGAGTTTGGAGATTTTCGAGATTTCACTAAAAGCAGGCGAAGCTCGTCCGTTGACAATTTGAAGAGACCCATGTCTTAGTCCACCGAGATATGAGTACTCAAGGTCTGCAGGCGTACCGGAACGTGCGCCGGTTCTCGGAGGAGGCTGCCACTCGGAATCATCTGGGTCAACCAGATAGGAATCTTCCAGGTATTCACTGGCCCTTTCCTCTTGTATGTCCTTTGGCTTCTCGATTGGACTGGACTTTCTCGTCGCTGCCCCCGGGGTAAAAGAAGCCCTGCGAGTAGGAGGAATGGAAGGTGAATCGGTGATTCGATCAAGAGACCCTTGTGAGCTGGAGAGAGTGAAAGGGTCGCTCTTGAGCGAGCTGACCCGGTCGTTGCTGGGCGAGTGGTGCAGGCTGGTTGACCTCTGCAGAGACAAACGTCGTAACAAAAGTGACTTTCTATTTTTGGGCTTGATAGGGGACACAGATGGCCGAGGCGACTGTGGCTGAGCTTCTTCCGTCTCTGCAGACTCTTTGTCGATCTGGTCGGCCATGTACGCCACGCTCAAAACCGAGTCGTTCTTCATCGGGTCATTCGGAGACAGTCCGTCAGAGTCGAAGACTTCATTTCTGATTTGCCATCGTAGCTCGACGTCGCTTTGATTTGGTGACAGCGGCCCTTCCGGCACCAGTTCCGCAACACTCGCATTTGTGCTCCGCGGTTCAGGCTCTTGGGGACTGGTGGCAATACTCTGTGTCGACGGACTTGTGTATATCTTGCTGGTGGGCGGCTTCGACAAGCGGTTCCGTCGACGTGGCTCTGGCTCAGGCTCGACAGGCTGGACAGGCTGGACGGACTCGATCGCCACGATCGGCTTCCGTCGACGAAAGCGCATTTTGATGGTATAGTATCCGCCCGAAGATTGGGATATAGCGTAAACAAACGGTATGTCTCATGAGATGAGGCTCCAATCTCTTTTCCTGCAGGACTCAGGTCAATGGCTCATGGCCATTGCTGCATAGCGTTCGAGTTCCCTGGACTTTGGGAGAGGCGCGTGCGTATAGTCCTTCTGAGGATGGAGGAAAGGCTGGCCGCTGGAGACCACCAGTGGGAGTGGGCTGAAGGTCACCGTGCTACTGGATCCGAGCACCTGTCAGTCAGAGGGCCGGATGAGGTCAGTGCCACGGGTACGATGGTGACATGCTGCGTCAGAAGGAGAATACGAGGTGAGGGCTGTGTCGAAACGAAGGGCTGAAAGTGAGGTGAGAGGTGAAGTCAAACGAGCGACTGGTGAAAATGGGATAGAAGGCGAGGAGCAAACAGCAAAGCAAGATCTCTGTACAGTGAGAAAGATTTCAGAAGAGAGACGGAAAGAAGTGGTTCCTGAGCATGAGCCAGGACACGGAAGCCAGGCGACCTGGCACGGACAATAATGAAGGATGGAGAGGAGGTGGCTCCCCCGTCGCGTGGGAAATTAGTCTCCCATTGGCTGAAACGGATGGGCATAAACAGATGGGTCGCCCGGGAGAGCAGCCACACCGACAGCCAGGCTGCAGCCTCCACCCCGGGGCGTTTCGAGAGCTTGTCCAATAAGCCTGGTCACTGGGGACTCGTCTTCCCACCCCCAGCGGCCCAGAGACTCCAGAGTGCGCGTCCGCCGTCCGCGAGCCAGGATAAAACCAGCTTTGGGCCAACCTTCCAGCAAGCAGCCCGGCGCCCGCCAGCCTCAGCCACCGCTAATTCTCTTGGTCTCAGCTGCCGCTGCACAGCGTTCATCAGCCCCCAAAAGGACTGGCCAGCACTCCCCCGTCTGACCCGCACCCGCCACAGAGCCGCCACCACACAGGAACGATCGATGGCATCTGGGATTCTGGGCTCTGGCTCCAGGCAGGACGTCCTTACAGGCATCCTGCTGGACGATCCTTTGCTCATGCTCACCCACTTCCAGGCTCCAAAGGTCGAGACTCCAAAGGTACTCTGTCGATCTGTTCTAGCATCTGCCCATCTGCAGATGAGATGGTGTTTGTATCACCCGAGAAAGAGATCAGAGTGGCGAGGATATTGGAGGACTACAAAGAGGTAGGAGGATGTGGAAGTGTCTGCGGGCACATGGGGATGGAATAATAATGGATTCACGGCGCACGTCTCCGATCGTCGATCTGCCAATGTGACTTGACAGGAACCACACCTGGCACCTGGCGGGCTACTACAAGTACTTGTACAAAGTATTCCTCCCCGCATCCCTGGCGGTGTGGTGAATGAGCGTGAGAATGACGAGATCCCGTGTTTTTTTATTAGTGCTCGTTTGTGGAAAAGTACTCCGTATACGAGTAAGTCGTCGTAAGCAGCAGAGTCCGAACGCTAGAGCACTGGAAGATGCCAGATGCCCACAAAGTCCAAGACCGGTTAAACCGAGTCAGGCACCGGGACTGACTCCACCGTATGCAAGTACTCGTACGTGGACTCCATATTCTATTTTTGCAAAAACAAGCCCTTGGCCCTGGCGCTATCTCTTGACATCAACTGGAGCACGAAAAAGTAAAGGAAAAAGAAGGCTACTCGCAGAATTCAACATGTGGGGAGAATCATAAGAAGAGTTATTAAGAAGAGTTATATTGTGGTCATTATCCAAGAAACGGGGAGCCGAGATCCGACGCTGTTGTACATCCCAGTCGCCCCCCGTACCCATCCATCTAACCCATACAGAGTATTGTGGTACAAAATGAGATCCCGCGGTAAGAGGCGCCCGCTATGCAAAAGTTCATGCTGTGAGGTTCATCCCCATGCTGTGCTGATGTTGTACAGGAGTCTGTGATGAGACTCCGTATTTCTGCACTCTCACTCTGTCCATCTACTCGATGTTGATACGTCGGCTCTCCGGCGCCGCGGCCTTCGGGACGACGATGCTTAGAAGGCCATTCTTCAGCGATGCCCTGACCGCCTCCTGGTTCACGCGAGCCGGGAAGCTGAAGCTGCGTGTGAATTCTCCGACGTGACGCTCCGTGATCCAGTACTGGTCTTTCGCGGTCTCTTCAGCCTTGGCCGGAGGAGCGACCTCTGCAGATTCGGTGGCAGCAGCGGTGGCTGATGAGTTTGCCGGCTCCTCGTCTTCGACAGTGGCGTGGTGGGACTTCTCGCTGGCGGTATCAGATGTAGCAGCTTCTTCGGTCGTGGTTGCTTGCGGGCGCCCAGTCTCGGTTCGCCGCTCCGTGCGACCCTTGATGGTCAGTGTGTGCTCATCGGTGAACTCGATGTTGAGATCCTTTTGGTCGATACCCGGGAGCTCACCCTCAAGAGAGTAGGCGTCCTTGGTCTCCCTCACGTCGAATCGTGGGTTGAACTGTTTCCGGACCTCTCGGCTGGCTCTTTGCAGCTCGTTGAAAGTATCGTCAAAGAGACTGAAAAGAGGAGCGATCTCGTGGCGGGCGGGAGCGCATCGGGCGGGGCCGTAAGAGAATCTTGGGAAGATGAGAGACATATTTCTGGTGTTGGATGGGGTTTGTTTGATGATTCTCGAGGTCTGTGGAATGATTCGGTGTCTGGCAGAGTGCATGAGTCTTGTTCGTGATGGATTTCGAACTGCCGAAAGTCCAACGTCGACCAGGCCTTTATACCTATTCATCTTGCCTGATGGAAGATACTGGGAACATCGAGGCCCGATGAGAAAGCAGATTATGTCGATCGTGCCAGATGGTTCCAGGAGACGCAAGCATGCTCTGCCTGGCGACGCTGCTTCTAGAAGTTGCCCGAAGTGGCGAAATGCTTCTCTCGAGTGCTCTGTGTTTCGACGTAGTCACGTGGTGGATGTTGTGATCACGTGATATAAATGCCGGCTTCGCTGATCAAGCAGAGAACGGCCTTCACCCTTCACAGTTCACGGCCTGTGTGCACACTAGGCTCTTCGTGAAAATCTTGATGACTCGTTCAATGGATGTCCTTGACGTCGGGCGACGAGTAGAGCTCGAGTTTGCGGAAGCCCATCCTGAGCAAGGTTTCGATCGCGCCAAAGTCCTTCTTATCGACCGTCGTGCTCTTGCGGAACTCGCGCCTTGGGGGCATGGTCAGTACTCGGATCGCACGTCCTCGGTATGATCTGTCGCATGCTTACCGTGTGGCATCTCGAAAGCGTTGCCTTGTTTCCTGCCGACGTGGTCAGAGAGTGAGCAGGGCAGTTGGTGGCGACGAGGCAACATACCTCGGGTTTCTTGCCTGCCGCGCGCAGACATTGTCGGTACAGCTTCAGGACCTCTCGCTGCAGTCCCGAGTGACGCATGTTTGTTTGCTCCAATTACTTTGCCGCGGGGCTGGAATCTGTGGGTTTGGACAGGCACAGCAAGAGTTGGGAGTCCTAACGCGAAGAGTGGCCGAGGAGCTTTTCAACTGCCAAGGTTTGGTAGATCCACTCCAGCCTCGTCCGGTTCCGGAAGCACGACCGACGCTCAAGTAAAGTCGGATGCTTATAGGTGTCTATCAAGACAGAATATTATTACTATATACTGTTTATGTACCGGCAGCTGACAGCTGTATAGTTCCTCGATCAGAACAATTCGGCGATGCCCTGCACCGCCTTCGCAACCTTGCGGTTCTCCCCCTTTAACCTCCAGTTCTCCACACCAGTTCACCAGGTGTTCGTGGTGTAGCAGGACGATTCGGGCGCCAAGCTCGAGATGTGCCACTGAAAGGCAGACATCTCTCTCTTGTAGTTATTGTACACGTTCCCAATGTAGAACTGCTGCTGGTAGATCCCCAGATTCTGGGCGCAGAACCATAGCATTTCCGTCTCCATGCAGCTGTCGTATTCCCAGTCCCCAATATTGCGTTGATTGGGCTGCGAGGATGCCATGTCATCGCGGTATTGGGTGCAGCCGTTAATGACCAAGGGGCTTGTAAAGTCGCAGAACGGCACATTGTAGAGGCAAGGAAGGTTCTCAATGAGTGGGGAGGGTTTCTCCGCTTGGACAAGTTTCAGGTCGGGTTGCTGGAAGAACGACACACCGTTGTCATAGTCGAAGCTCTTGTGGATCGCGGAGCAATCTCTGGACGTATTGAAAAGTTCTTCTCGACTGAGAGTGAATTGATCCCAGGTCTTTCCCATGAATGCAGCATTGCCGCGGAAGGGATAGAGCTGTTGGCAAGGATGATTTCCGTAGATTTCACTGCCGAGAGTCTTGGAAACCATCTCGTATTCCACGGCAAACATGGGATAGTATAGCCCATCTGGTTCCTTGTAGCACCCACCTACTGAAGAAGTCCAGCCGAAGTCATCGCCATCAAAGGTTGCCATGCACGCATCCTGTTGGTCCTCTGTGAAGCCTTGTGCACGCTTGACCAAAAAGACATTGTTGTTTCTCGCCATGTCCGACGCTGATTTGGAAACATGAGCATCACATCTAACAACAGCATATTGGAGGGGAAGGAGATAGGCTGAGACTTACCTGCCTGTGCACCGAGCAGATGAATGACATTGGCCGCCGCTTGAGAAGCTTCATCATCAAGGAATTTTCCATCATCGTGCCATGGAACAACGTAGTTGCCATTATATATTTGAGTGACAATCCCGCCGGCGTTAAAGCCCCAGTTGAGAATCCTGTCCAGGGCGTTGCCAAATTGGGCCTCGAAGAACGTGATCTCGCTAGCCACCCATAGTTTATAGCTGCCCGTGTCAGGCTTTTGGGAAGATAGGGGTTGGCCGTTGGTGGAAGGCATAAACGGCAGGAGGTCTTTGACGACTTTCCAGCCCTTCTCGACTCTTGACCCGGCCGTATTGAATTTTCCCTGGAGGTCTTTCGCGGTACGGTCAATGGCCGCTTCGACTTCCTTCATCCCACCTTGCCCAACAAAGGATCCGTACTCGTTGAACATCTTGCTCACAACAGTATCTCTCGCCAAGTTAGCAATCAAAGCTCCAGCTGGGTTGAAGGCTAGTGCAAGGGAGAAGCCATCGACGAAGAAGCTGTTTTGGAGACTCCAGAATGGGGAAGGCGGCGCCTCTGCGGGAAGTATGTCGCTTGCCATCTTGTCTAAGATCAGGCCGAATTCTCCACGCGCATTCTCAAGCGCCGTGTAGATGCTCTGAAACCACTGAGTAAAGCTGGCGACCGCTGACATCACGAGCAACGCGTTGAATCGGTCGTTTGGAAGACCAGACTGGTCGGTCTCGGGTGAAACGCGGCAGTTCGTGTCGTCAATTCGACAAGTCAAATAAGGGGCGTCGAAAGCATTGAGGTTGACTAGGTCGTGAAAAAAATTGTCTGAGTCCGCAATGCCGTGTCGAATTGAATAGTCGTAGAGCCATTCACCAATCTGCCGCATCTGCCACATTTCTGTCGAGAATGCTTTGATCTTCTCCCAATCATATGTGAATATCGCGTCAGGATCATAAGTTTGATCGAATCTCCACGGGACCCCATCCCAAATCGATGTAGGGTGCGGATCAGTGGTGGTGGATGTTGTTGACGAAGTCGATGGAGAACTCAGAGATGGATGCAGAGATGAAGTGAGAGTCGGATCTGGAGATGGACTGAGAGTCGGAGCCAGAGAAGAAGTCAGAGTCGGATCCAGAGATGACGCCACTCTGCGGGTCAGAGATGTAAATGTTGTCCCATTTGATTCCCTTGATTCCCTTGTTTCCCATGTTTCCCATGGTGTAGATGCCTCGTTCACACTCTGTCCAGGAGCAGAACGCGGGACAAGTTGAAGTGGATTGAATGCTCTGGCATGACGACCTTCGAACCAGCGAGTGTCGTATGCAAGAGCTCTCGTACCTCCCAGAGATACCGCAAGGTTAAACAAAGAAACACGAGAGAGATGCATAACGGAGAAATTGCAGTGGACAAATGGAAATAGAGGAAATGACAAGTCGAAGGGCTTACTCTTTCCAAACGATGTTGGGGAGGCATGAGTGACTTATGTAAATCGTCTGCTCCTTAATTGTCCTTCCTCCCTTCGAAGTCGAGGGCATTTGATAGAGCGATTGTTGCCTCGTCAAGTCGTGAGAACGGGAAAGACTTTGGCGCTTCGAAGAGTACCACAGCAACTTGGGTGCTATGTGTATGCACTGGACACATGGCGGAAAGGATGTTGATGGTGCCCACTCTTCACATGAAAGACGCGACCCGAAGACCCAGTCGCGGAGTAGTCTTACACGGCCTCACGCACCCGGAGCCTGGAGCCTGGAGGTCGCAGTCGGTTTGTCCCCATAGTGACAACACATGTAACTGGAAGTATAATAGAATGGATGGCTGAACACGTGCACCGTTGATTCATCGAAGTGATGCCAGATCCATTGGAGTTGGCCAGGCACGGGCCAGGGCTGTCAACGTGCGATGTTGCCTCGGTGCAACAGAGCGCGAGCTTGGTTCTCCTGGTCTAGATCCCGATGGTCTCGTGCGAATATTGTGCGGCGGTTCATCTCCGCGTCTCTTGCTCAGCTCTGCCTCATAGACATATCATACTCGACCCCGCCGCTTGGTGAACACGGAGCAGGACGGGCTGATGGAGCGGTGAGGGCAGGTCGAAGGGCTGTCCTGAACGGGTACAGTTCGGCGCGACATTGTGAGGAATGTAGTTGTATGTGGGATACCGAGCGGCGTTTCCGGACAGACACTTCGACGTTTCCGAGGCGAGTTGCAATGTATCAGCAGTGCTACTCTTCGTATAACAAACATGCAGTTCTGGTGTTGGATCAAAGGCTGTGCGCGGCTCAGTTGGCTGAGTCATTAATTAGGTCAGCCTTGGAACTCTCACGTGACGCCAAGTGAGGCAAACGCGGCAAACGGGAAATGAAGGCTCCTGCCGGGGCGCAGTCCAGCTTCTGGGGCAACAAGGCGATGCTGCTGCCACTGTTGCTGCTGCCGTGCCTCAATTTCCACCACGTTTCTACCAGACACCGCTCTTGTTAGGCGTAACGGCGCAGCGGTACGGAGTGCTGGGCGCATGATAGATACTCTGGAAAGTTGTGCTCTATCTTCTACGCATCCTCATCTTCTTGCCTTCTCTCCGGCATCACCTTGAAGCGACTTGCTCCAAAGTCGTCGTCGTTACACGGCCCGGCGTGCCTCCGACCCTCCGACTGACGCACCTCACGAGGCGCAAGACCAACTTGTACGGCTGTCGCTGTGATCTTCTTTCGACTCTGTCCAACATGACCCTGCGAAACCATGACATATTAGCATAGTTGTCCTTCGACCTCGTTGTGTTCTGTCGATCTCAGGCGCTTGAACCCTCAACCCCGGCCAGAGGCGGCGGACACCTCGGAACCACCTCACCCACTCACCCTCGTCCGCATCATTTTACTCTTCTCAGACACTTCCGATCTCAAGATCTGCGCCAAAGCAGCCATGGAGAAGATTGTCAAAGGCGCAACAAAAATAAAGGTCGGGCATGATGCGACCTTGTCTGGGTCCCAGCTGACGTCTTTTAGTTGGCGGCGCCCAAGTCCAAATACATCGAACCGATTCTGTCTGCAACAAATGGTGGAGAATCTGGTGTGGCCGAAGTCTTCCGTACTCTACAGATTCGCTTGAGAGATTCAACATGGACCATCGTCTTCAAGGCGTTGATTGTGGTGCATATGATGATCCGAGAAGGCCAGTCTGATATGACCTTGAGGTACATCGCAGAGTCGCCCAAGAGACTGGCCATCAGCAGCTTCACAGAAGGTACGAAGAGCTCTCGCCTGACTGTCATCATAGTCTGACGGTCTACAGTCCAAACTCAGGGTCTCAACATTCGAAGATATTCGGAATACCTCTTGGAGAGAGTGCGGGCATATCGAGATACAAAGACCGACTTTGTCAAGACAGGTGCTGGGAAAATCAGGAGGTTGACAGTCGAGAAAGGGCTACTTCGACAGACCGAGATTGTGCAAGACCAAATAGAGGCTTTGGTGCGATGCGATGTGAGTCGTCTGTCCAACGTAACGAAGGGGTGTTCGCTGACATCTGGGGCAGTTCCTAGGCACTCATGATCCTGACAACGAGATAACCTTGACTGCTTTTCGGCTTCTAACGTTGGATCTGATGGAGCTCTTCAAGGTGATGAATGAGGGCACTATCAATGTTCTCGGTAAGCGACGCCGCAAGGACCGTCAGTCACATTGCTAACTTTCTTCGAGAACATTACTTCGAGATGTCTCGTCCAGATGCAGAACGGGCGCTGCAAATCTACAAGACTTTCGGCCGACAAACAGAGCAGGTCGTGCAGTATATGAGCCTGGCACGGCAGTACGAGATGTCAACGCGTTTAGAAGTGCCAAAGTTGAAACACGCGCCGACTACGCTGACCTCTTCGCTGGAAGAGTATCTCAATGACCCGGATTTTGAGATGAACCGAAGACAGTACCTCGCGCAGCAGGAAGCGAAGAAATCCGGAAAGCCGATCTCGTCAGGGGCCCCCTCCAACAGACCGGCGACGAGGGAGGTGGCTGCTACCTCGTTTGCGCCGAAGCCACAGGCTGCACAGCCACCGCCAAAGGGCCCGGCGCCTGATCTTATTGATTTCTTTGAGTCCATTGAGCAGAATCAGCAAACAATGGGTCAGCCTAATGCCGGTGCACATCAGCCATTCCAACCCGCATTGCCGCAGGCTCCTCAGCCGTATCAGCAGATGCCGATGCCCCAGCAGACAGGGTACAACCCTTTCCTACAACAGCAGCCCACGTATCAAACTCAAAGTTTTCAACAGCCTCAGCAACTGCAAACGGACTTCACGGGCGCCGGGTTTGGAGGGTATGGACCTCAGCCTCCACAACAAGTTCAGTCACCCGGGTTTCAATTCCCCCCGTCATTTTCTTCGACTCCTTCAAACGGTGTGGCCGACTTCCAATCGCAACCGCAGGCAGCAGCTCAGCCGGCGAGTATCCAACCACAAGCAACATCGACCAATCCTTTCCGCCAATCTACGATGCCCACCGGAGTGTCCCAATTCTCGCCGGTCAGTCCGCCGGGGCCCGTCCGCCAGTCGACCAATCCATTTGCAAAGCACACGACCGGGGCTGTGATGAACAACGGGTCCACTCCAAACGTGTTTTCCCCAACTCAGATGTCTCCTCAAGCAACTTTCGCGTCGAACCAGCCCTTCTCTGCGTCTCCGCCACCACTTCAACCGCAACGGACGGGGACCAACCCCTTCGCCAAAAACCGCCCGACAACTGCTGGAGCCCAGGTGACAACGAATGTGACAGGCAGCACCAATCCATTCCGGCAAAGCGCCTTTGTAAACCAAGAGACTGGACAAGGCTGGCAGCACAGCCAACAGGGGACTTTTGCTGGCTTTGATATCAACGGCGTAACCACGACGCCGGTGTTTCCGCGACCGGGACACGGGTAATTCTGATAGCGCTATAATGTAACAATGGAGCTTTCTGGATGATCATGCACGCATGCACTTGTGAGCGAATTCTCCTATACAGTTAGTTATACATGTACTACCTTGCTTGCTCCCCTGTGTTCTTGTGTCACTCATATGTTTCGTTCTTGGCGGGTTTGCCCGCGTTCCGGTCCCGCTCCGGATTCACGTTCCGTGGCGAATTCAATCTCGACTTCAACTTAAAGCAGAACCTCACGATTCCACTGGTCCATCTCCTTGTCAATCCGGCCATTGCGAACCTACCGCCAGCTTCGCCAGACCATCCACGCGTGGAAATATAATAACATGAGGATAAATCTGCGGACAATGTCCCTACACTGCCCCTCGAAAAGCCAGCGTCTGTCTTAAACAGGTCACCTGTCTTTCTCACCGCATTCCTCGTCGACACGCCAACGACAACGACAGAAGTAGGAGGCGTAGGGAAAGGTTAGTCGCACTTGCACTTACACTGGGGATCCATCCGGTCTCATCTCGCCCAATGCGCCGTCCTGCCATTACTGCTGATCGGCTTCAAGATGGAAGAATCTTCTGCGGCCGAAGACACTCCCTCACTCTCCATCGTCCCCTACGACAACAATCGGGAAGTCGTGCTGTAAGTTCGACCCTACTATAGAATTTGCTTGTTGCGGGAGCATGACTGAGTCTAATGAATCAGCCGTCATGCCGACACCATTGTCTACCGGGATCCTCAAACAAACCAGCTGGTGCCTTTTCACCGCAACCAAGATGTAGAGCGGCGAGCCACTGACTGTCCAACCTGTGGCCGGCCGTGGCACACCCGAAGACCTTCATCCACACAAGAACCTGGGTCGATCCCAATGGAGGAACAACCGAGCTTCATCACCGAGGGCTATTTCGAGATGCTCGCGCGAAGTCTGCCTGGTTCCAACCAACCCTCGCCGCCCCCGTCTCCGAGGCGGCGAATCGCACAGCCGGCCCGATCACACCTTCGTGCTGCATCTGCAGCGGTCAGTCCTCCTCCCAATTCAGAGTTCATTGCCAGCGCCCCTGTGCCTTCGTCTGCAGCTCATGGCATTTCCGAAGCCGCTTTCTCCCCGAACTATTTTGAGAGATTCTTCGTGGAGGAAAGAGAACTCGGCAGGGGAGGCAGAGGGGTGGTACTCCTCGTGAAGCACATGCTGGACGGCGTCAGTCTCGGCCATTTTGCCTGCAAACGTGTCCCGATAGGAGATGACCATGCCTGGCTAGAGAAGGTCCTGGTCGAGGTCCAGCTTCTGCAGAACTTATCGCATCAGAACCTGGTGTCATATCGGCATGTCTGGCTGGAAGACTATCAAATCAGCACCTTCGGGCCCAGTGTGCCGTGCGCATTCATTTTACAGCAGTACTGCAACGGAGGGGACATGCAGAACTACGTCTTGGGGTCCGCACAGGCTGCCACAACCACACAAGAGCTGAAGGAGCGGATACGCCGAAAGTCCAGAGGGGAGACTGAACTTCCCCGGCGGATGAACGAACCTAAAAAGCTGCATTTTGACGAGATTTACACCTTCTTCCGCGACATCACCTCGGGACTGAGACATCTGCACCACAACAATTTCATCCATCGAGACCTCAAACCAAGCAACTGTCTGCTCCACACTGTCGGTGGTGAGACCAGAGTTCTTGTGAGCGATTTCGGTGAAGTTCAATACGAATATGCGACGCGGAAATCAACCGGTGCGACCGGAACAATATCGTATTGCGCCCCGGAAGTGCTGAGGCGGATCTCTCCTGGTGGCCCGTTTGAAAACTTCACATCCAAGTCAGACATCTTTTCATTAGGGATGATCCTCCATTTCCTCTGCTTTGCCAATCTCCCATACAGAGCCGCCAATGTCTTACACGAGGAACGGGAAGACATCGATGAATTGAGGGCCGAGATCATGGGCTGGGAAGGCTTCGATGACCAACGCAAACTTCGGCCAGAATTGCCTGCCGCACTATATGCATTCCTCAAGCGTCTTCTTTCTCTAGACCCAGACCAGCGACCTAGCGCCGACGATGTGCTCCAAGTTGTTTCCTCCGGGCGACTAGACGACATTCCGGCTGCCAGGAGAAGGAACTCAATGGAACCGGAAGAACTGACGCCAGGTCGGCGGATCCAGAAATTGGACACGCCCCAAAAAGGGAACTCGCCCCAGGGCAGGGCGGGACTCGACCTGGGTTCCAAATCCAAGCGACCCAGGTATCGCGCGACGAGATCAGGGTCTCAAGAGCCGCGGAATCCTGAACCACTGTTGACAGATCACGGCTATGGGAGCGCCAGTGAGGCGGACCATGAGTCCTCCCCTCTAGCGACAACGGGCTCAAACCGTCGGGACTTTGGGAGTGGGAAAGTCAACAACACCATGATTTTTCGCACAAAGCAAGCCTCGGCATCGCACCCGTCACCAACACCTAAACAGTCTCCCACTTCAAGCTCGCCGGTTAGACACCAGCTCTTGCTCGGGCCCCCCACACGACCCGCCGACCAATCGAGGCTCCATCTTTTCTTCATCCGGAGCCGAAACTTGTTCAATACACCCATAACCTCCCCGTCAAGCCGCATCGGCATCCTCGGGCTGAAGCTGTTAAGCACCCTACAACCATGTCTGTCGGAAGGCATGAACGCAAGGATCGTGTATCCGCTCATCTTCCTGGCTCTGCTGGAGTTCTCACTGAGCGACATGCGCGCGTGGAAGGCGACTTTGGCAATGCTGGTACACTGCACCGTCCTCGCGGTGGCGTTGAGGATGGATGTGTTGTGTCGGAGTTCGAACTCGAACGGCTGGGTGCAATGGGAGGAGGGAGATCAAGCCTCGGTTTAAATAATAAAAATTAATGATACCTAATGGATTGAATGAGATGAGGGCGGAAATCGTGTCGAGGCATAAACCAAAGAAAGGGTCGGCAGGTTGCATTTTGCAGGAAGAAAGAAAGAGGCATGAAAGTCAGGCAGGTTCGGGATGAGAGCTCCAATTGAGAGGTTACGATGCGACGGCGACTCCGAGTGGAAATGGACAGTTTCAGAGGGTGATGATACCCCTAGGTACCTTACCCAACACACAAGTCGTCTGGCCTGTACTGTACATAGGTACGGATCTCGTTTCGAAATACAAACAAGAGGTGCGTTGTATTTACATTCGCCTAGGTACCTAGGTAGTAGGTAAGGAAGATATCCATCTTCTGAATTCCCAGGCCGGGAAAGATATATATCCTCATTCTGGCGCCAAAGTGTGTGTGGAATACAGACACGGACACATTATAGTCCAGACAGAAATAGAGACAAAAACAGGAGATTCGTGGTTTTCCAATATTTCCCCGACTGATTCCCTTTGTTTTTTTCTCTCTCTCCCTGTTCCATTTCCCAAGGGCCAAATCTCAAAGTGTCCATATCCAGTTCCTAGTCCGTTCTTCGGCGATCGAATTTGCCACTCTCAGTACACACAACAAATACATATTCTCGGGTTCTTCGAGCAGGTGCGTGGGTATCTTTTACAAGGAGAAAACAAAAACCAGTCCCATAAGTCCAGCGAGAAGGCGCAAAGAAAATAGTCAAAAACTGCTCGTCCGCTAATCATCCCTGTTGATTCATGTGACTGGGAAGGTTCCAGTCGGCATAGTCGGTGTGAACGAATGCACGATCCACGGTCGGGACACTCTCGAGGACGTACTGCAGCGACTCGGCCAAATCGTGGCTGTCGCGCAAGGCGATGTTCTCGTCGAGCACAATGTCGACCTCGACGTTGAGTTTGTCGCCCGTGTGGTAGGCTTGGAGGCCTTGGATGTAGCGGATGGTCTTTGCAAACCGCATGGTCAAGTAGAGGAGGACGTTGCGCTGGTCGGCGGTGGCGGACACGCCGCACAGGTTGCGCACATGTTCGCTGCTCGTCTTGGACCAGTTGAAGATGACATACATGGAGAGGAAGAGACCACCTAGGGCATCGAGCCACCAGATTTGCGCGTAGTAGCCGACAAGTGGGAAGATGATGGAGAAGGTGTTGAAGACCATGTCTGTCATGGCGTCCTGCGCCAGCGCCTGCACCGAGCTGTTCTTCACCAGCCGGCACCAGAACCAACAGAACCCTTTGATCAACACGGTGCTCAGCATGATGGCGATTGCTGGGATGCCCAACTCCACCACGCTGCGGTCCCCAGAGATCAGGCGGTTGAAACACTCCAGGCTGACCTGGAAAAACGAGGTGACCATGATGACGCTGAACACAAGCACGCCGACCGGCTCCAGTCTTCGTCGCCCGACTGGGTAGGCGTACTGGTCCTGTTGGGAGATCAACTTTGTGGTCGTCCAAACAATGGCAGTGGAGAGGAAGTCGAGCGCGGCGTCGACAAGAGACGCCAATACGGACAATGACGACGTCAAAACGATGACCGCAATTTTGCCCACGAGTAAGACAAAGTTGGCGGCCATGTTGACGTAGATGGCTACCGTCACAATGGGATCGTCCGAATCGACGCCATCATGCAGGTTGTCGAAGTTGATCTCGGGCCAAGCCTCTTCGGGCTCCTGCTCCTCCTCTGCCGCCGCTTCGTCGTCCGCGAGCAACGGCGTGACTTCGTTGGGCAGTTTGTATAGGTTTTTTGGAGTCCGTTTCAATCTCGTGTCGGTGGGCGACGCCGTGCCTGGGGAATGCACACCGACATTCGGCTCGATAGGGGTGGGCAACTGAGAGTGGGACTCCTCATTGATGGTGTTCATGTTCGCGGTGAAGCCGTTAGGTCGAGGCTGTCCATATTCTTGAATGAGGTTGTGCGGGAGGGACGAATCCAACAGCTTGTCGATGTACAGATACTGTGCAATCAGGAAGTTGTTCCGTTCGTAGTATTCGCGGATGGGTTTGCGCATCTTCTTCAGCTGCTCTTCCGACTTGTAGTACTGGTGCCAGTGGTATCTAGGGTTGCTCTGTCCGATCAGGCGCATGCTGCGCATCTGCGGCGTCATGAGGATCTCCGGGCCCAGACTCATCCGCCGCGGATCGATCTCGCTGGGTGTCCGGCGGCGGAAGATAGGCTCCAGGTCCTCTGAGGGAGGTCCATGTTCCTCGTCTTCGGTGGAATGGTGGCTGTGGAACGAGCCTCTGCGTTGCTGGCGTTTGGGGAGGGAGAATAGAGACGTGCTCGATCGGTTTTGAATGAGACCCGGCAGGCGCTGGCCTCGCGTGGTGAGGGCACCGGGATCCTCATTGAGCGGGAGGAACGACGTCAGTCCGCTGAGGCGGTAATGAGGTCGCTGGGGGGTGGGTGGATTCTCTGGGGTGCGCTCAGAGTAGGACGACATGGTCGAGAAGGATGAAGAAGGATGAGGAAAGGCAGAGCAGTCGCAGCTCGAGAAAAGAACTGCAAGCGAGCAGACGAGCGAAGCTCAGTCAAACCCTGCCCTTCTCGACTATATGTTGCCAGTGTTTTGACTTTTGCGGACGAGCTGTGTGGTATTTGCCGCCTTGTTGACTGTTGAGAGCATGAGCCCTCACCACTGACTGACCAGTGTGGCAGTGACCAGTGATGAGCCCCCGGTCTAAAGTGGAAAAGAAGCTCCGAAGTCCGGAGTCCAGAGCTTCTCGTCCGCGCAGCAAATCCAGTGCAGCAACACTTTGGCGCACGTGCTCGGCGCTCAGGGAGTTGGGACTAGTCCCAGTACGTACTACAGGCGCAGGAAATGCCGTGAGTCATGAAACTGCAGACATAGGCGGAGGCTGCGTCTTTCACGAGTCATACAGTAAATATCAGGTACCGTCTTCCACAACTGCGTATACATTATGTATTAGATCTAGATCCCATATAAAGTTGGGCGTGTGATCTCTTCATCCTCAAAATCTTCCTGAGTGCGTATGTACAAAACTCTTCGTCAAAATAGCCCATCCCTCATGATGAGCTGATGTCTGTGGTCAACGTATATCCATGACACCCCAAGGCAGATGCAGAAGAAGCGCGCCAAAAACTAGATCCAGAGCAAATAAGAGCCGGCCAACATGGCAGTACCAAGGGTGATCAAAATCATGGTGGACAGGCCCGTGACACCATTTGTGGTGGTGGCACTGGCACTGCTACCTGTTCTCGACGCGTCGTTGGACTGAGTAGACGAGGCGCCGTCTGACGTGCCCGTTGCATCCGGCGTGTTCCTCCCGACCTGGGTGGTGGCCGGCCGAGCATCGGGAGTTCTGGCGGCAAGTGCTGAGCAAGCGCTGGGGTTCGCTGCTCGTTGACCGACCGGTGATCCAATGTTGGCTATCACCGCCTCCGTGTCCCGGACAGGTACTTCCACGGTACCATCATCATTGATGGTGACTCGATGAACCGTGTCGTTAACTCGTGTGGGGGTGCCATCGCCACTTTCCTCATAGCTGACACCGTTAAAGGTGGTGCCATGTTTTGCATCAGCACCTTCATTTGTGAGATAGGCTAGATAGAGATCTTGCCCAGCAAACTCCGTGGGCAGTGACAGCGCGAACGTCAGGGTCGGTTTCTCGGCCATCGAGACATTGGCCGGGTTGGAATTGATCAGCACAAGCGATGCCAGCGTGCCGTCCTGGTAGACGGAGTATGCCGCGACCCGGCCGCCATACGGGTCGGGGGCACCATGTAGGATATAGCCACCCACTTGGGCCTGGCAGGTCGGTCCAATGGTCTGGTCAAATGCGACAAAGGAATAGTAGTTGGGTCGGATAAAGGGGTCGTTGCCATAGAACTGGACGGGCTGCCAGGCACTAGCATTACTATTATCGGTCATATGCATCTGGACCGAGGAGATGTTGAGGCTGGCTGCATAGAATAGAAAGTTGAGGGACCATAAGGCCGCGCCAAAGATGTCGGTGATGTCGTCCAGCCCGATGGGGCCAACCACCCCCATCTCACGCAATGCATAGGGGTATGGGGTGTTCTGGGCCTGTTGGATCTGCTCGACCCAAGCGCCGAACTGATCATTGGTGGTGGACAGGGTCATGAAGCTGTATTGCGTTATAGGGTAGGTCGAGACCCCAATATAGTAGTAGTAATCGTGCTGATTCCAGCTGGCGATATAAGGGTGTTCCGACCCGTTGGCAAGGACGGTGATGCCAAAGGAGTCCAGATCATTGATCTGGAACGAGGTCCCGATGGTTGAGGCTGTGGTTCCAGGCTCGAAGAAATTGCTGGGAAGTCCCCTGGGCTGCAAAACTTCCCGCCAAATTGCACCGGCGCGATCGAGCCACTGCTGCGTATAGACCTGACCACCCCAAGGTCCGGTTCGGAAACCATTTTCCAGATATAAATCAGGCTCATTACCGATCTCCAGGGAGACCAAATTGACATGGGTCAGCCGCTCCACAGCTTGGGTGGCCATGGTGATGATTTGCTCAATGTAGTCATCTTCCGTGTACGCCAGATTCAACCCGAAGGTGACGGGTGTGTTGCTCGGGAAGCGATCCAAGACCTCGAAGTATCTGGGACCGATGATAAGATGGTCCGTGGGGAAGTTCCCCTGCCCAACGGCATTGGGGTTGTCTGCGCATTCGTAGTCATTCTGGTTCTCGTCCCATATGAAATAGTCCTGAGTATTTCCTCCAATGCGCAAGTGGGGAGGAGTCCCCGTGTAGTTTGCCAAATTTTCCATCAAATTCTTGGTGAGCACATTCTCCTGGCTCCCTCCCGTGTAGGAGAAGAGGTTGGAAGGCTCGATGCCAAAGCCGGCGAACGAAGGACTGATTGGGTTGGAGATTCCGGGGGTTGGTTGGGCGGCGATGACGAGCGAAACGGTGTCCTGAGCGACGGCGAGCTGGCAGGCCAGGAGGGTAGCGCCGACGAGGGCGAGATATCGGGAGGGCATGATGAGAATGACTGTAGAGGTTCGCAGCTGTTGTAGACAGAGCAGGACGACCGACAGCTCCTGGCTTGACAGGGTCTCTCGACTGCAACCTCGTCCACGGGCGCACACCAAACGATCGACAACAAACGAAGGAGGACGAAGAAGCAAAAACAGACAAATCTATGTAGCAAGAGGGCAAGAAGCAAACGAGCGAAAGGAGGGACGAACAGTACCGACAGTATACAAGTAGGAGAGACCAAGACGAGGATGGACGAGGCGACGAGCAACAAGATTGCGTACTCGCAAGTGATAGGGACGGCGCCAATGCACATCGATCATCGTCATCCATCGCCCCAAGGCTCGGGAGCTGCACGTTGCCCGCGACTAGCAGTGGCGGTGGGCTGTTGACAGGCTGCGGAGGCCCAGAGCGGATGCATTTGTGAGGCTCTAGCCATGGGAAAGCGCGGCGGGCAGTGGCAGTTGGCAGGTGCCCACGGCCCAGTGCCCAGTGCCCGCAATCATCAATGCGCGTTTTGGCTTGACGACGTTAGAGGCCCGGGGCCCGGGGCCCGGGGGAAGCTCCAATTGGCGCACTCGGGGGTGGTACATGTCTTTGGTGCGGCATGTCGTCATGGTTAAGAGCCACGCCCAAACACCGGCCGCAGAGGCCTTGGATCGTGGTCATCGTGGATGCAAGGCTGGAGCGGTCTCACTGTGGCACAGTCACTCACCCACCCTCCTAGCCGCTATGTGCATCGGTCCGGTGTATAAACTGGAGCCCCCTGGGGATAAGAGATTGCCCAGTTACCTGTTCCCTGTTCTGTGCCAACCCAAGACTCTCGTCCTGCGCTGGGCGGGAGAAAAGGAGAGTCGTCGACGAGGAAAATGGGTGTTTGCCGTGTTGGGCCCAGGCGAGGAGTACGTAGTCGTCTTCGAGTATTTCCCGTTTGAGCGTCTGTGGTGCCCACGCCCAAGAAGTCAAGCGGGAAGAGGAAGGGTGGAAAGAGGTGATAATAGACTTGGGTACTTGTACTTGTACTCTGGACATACGAGTAAGATGGCGTGAGACGAGAGATCGGGCATGCGGCTGGATCTCGGGACCTCCGACCAGAAGAAGGCCAGTGCCAGTAGCAGTGGCTGACCGCTATTGCTGTTGCTGCTGCTGCTGTTTGTCCAAATCATGTGATATCAACACTCTCCTCCTTGGCATGTTTCTTTCTTCCGCAACATCTTCGTATCACGGCGTTCCCAACTACCTTACTACTACCTACTCGTAGAGTATTGACGTGCAGCTTCTATCCTCATTTCCTGGACCTCAGCAGAAAGATTTCATCGATGTAACGCCACTTCCTGCTGAACCGGGCCGCCGAGACCAGCTGGCCAGAGGCGTCCAACGATGCTCGGGTCACGCAACAGACAATGCACCCGCCTACTGAGGCTAGTATAATGAACGAGGCGCCATTCTAATGGCAATGCTTTCGCCAATCCGTAGGGTCATCAGTAAAAACAGCACCCCGTGGCCACCACAGAAGAACTCTGCTCTGAGTTCGATACCTCGTGCTAGAGGGAGCTCGCCTTCCGGTCCATTTTGTTCGCACACCGAGAACTCACATATAACGACAGACCCTGGTCTCCAGAGTTCGTCCGTCATAGGGACGAGTCTCGGGTTCAGGTCTGCGAGGCTGACTGAATAAGCTACAATGCTGGGGACAAGAACGTGGTTATTGCTCATCTTGGCCGCCGTTAATGTCCAGCTTGCTGCTGCGGGAGGACCATGGCGAGAAAGGCCAGGGCGGGCAGCTACGACGGCATGTAGGGCATCCGAAAGATCACAGCGCAAGCCATGGTATGTCGATGATGCAGCTTCCTCTCCGCTCTCCGTCTCTGACCATGGACTTTCAGGAATGTGCTCTCTGCAGACGAAAAAGCGGCATACATCGAAGCCGATCTCTGCTTGATGAAGTCCCCTCCCAAAGCGTTTCTGGATGTCGATGGTATTCAGAACCGGTGGGACGAGCTTCAGTATCTTCACATCTCGTTGGCCAATGTGGTTCATGATGTTGTATGTGGTCTCGCAAGTCGCCAGAAAGGAACCATTCCCCCATCCCAAAGGCGGCTTTCAACCATAGAGCTGATCATCTCTAGGGAGGATTCCTTCCCTGGCATCGTCTGTTTCTCTATGCCCATGAATACCTCCAGAGGACCGAGTGTGGCTACCAGGGGGCCCAGCCGTAAGGACCCAGCCCCTTGAAACCCTCAAAACCAAGCATCTCCAGTTGGCTAATCTATCTCTCGCTCTCTCTTTTCCCACACAGATACTGGGATGAACAGCTCGACCAACTGATCGACCTGAACCGCAGTCCGATCTTCGACCCGGTCACTGGGTTCGGCCAAAACGGACAAGGCGATGACAACTGTGTCCGAGACGGGCCATTTGCCAACTTGACCCTCCACGTCTCTGGCGACGGCCCGGGGGACTATTGTCTCAGCCGCAGTTTCAACGAGGAGGACTTCAGCCTGGGCAACATCACATACGTGGAGGAGTGCATGTCGAAGCAGAACTACACGTCTGCGTTTCCATGTTGGTTTTTGAGTCCGCACGTCGCGGGCCATGTCGGTGTTGGAGGGACAGTAAGTCTTGAGGAAGCCCTCGACTCCGTGTGTTGTTTGTTTTGGTAACGAGTTACGAGGCTGACATGAACTGCTCTCCAGATGGGCGATGTGGCAGCCAGCCCCGGCGGTAAGTACAGCAACCACCCTCCTACCCATTTTCTTCCCTCTATGATCTATTCACGCGCTAACGTCTTTCCTTTGCATGCAAATCAGATCCGGTCTTCTTTCTGCATCACGCCAATCTCGACCGTCTCTGGTGGGATTGGCAGGCAGGCAGTCTCCCGGAACGTCTGTGGGAGATGGGGGGCAATAACGTGCCCACGAACGCATCGTTGGAAGAGAACGGGTTCCCGCCCGTCTCCCAGAACACGATCGATGGGCTCGGCGACCCTGGCAGCGTGACGACTCTGAGGCACATTCTCAACATGGGTGGAGTCATTCCAAACAGGACGATCGCTGAGGTGATGGACATCAGGAACCAAGTGATGTGCTACGAGTATGTTTAATGGAGTGCTGGCTGCTCCATTTGTCCGAGGTCTGCAGCATTGTTCTAGATCAAGATCATTAATAACGACTTCTGAAACCCGAGCCAATCTCACTGACACTGAGCAGAACTGTGATATGGATAATGGAATACGTCTAGAATATCGGGCCCAATGCCGATTTGCACCACCTTACCAGCGGTCTCCTCCCGACGCCTGCCGACCTCGCGATCTTTTCAGACTTTGACCCAACCGTGAAACTGACAGCGACGCGACAACCGGATTCCACGGCATCATCTTCATCTGCCACGCCATCAAGTCGCCGATTCTTCTCAGGTCTTCCGAGCCGCGCGCTCCAGTATCCACTGCTATCAACGTGAGAACAACGCATCATTAAGTTCGCACTACGGAGTACGTACATACAACCACATAATAAAGTCCTGCACTCCAGCAGCCAGCCGCCAGCCGTTATTCCCCCTCCAGACTCCCGAACTGTTTCAAAAGTTGCAGGGGGGTCTGACTGGCTCAAGCCTCACCGGCCGCCGTCGGATGGAAAATCCGCCTCGAGTGACGAGTCGACTCATCACTCAGACCACAGTTCTGCCGAACGTGGCAGCTCCCAAGGCTGGGCGGGGAGAGGCCTTCACCTTGTCATGCATGACATGTCCCAGCCTCCGAGTGCTCTACATACACAGAATATGGCAAAGGTCCAACGTACATACCAACTGCCCAACACCTCGCCAGTTACAGTAGTTGCTTTGCACTGCCCTCAAACCAACTATTGAGGACTGTACTCCGTAATCAACATCCCCATCCTCGTCCCGGCGCCCAGAGTCCGGATTCATCAAAGACCCTCAAGAGACGACAACGAGTGATCGAAATCAGGTGCCTCAGATCTCAACTCTCTTTGATACGGAAGTACCGAGCCACATCCTTCCGCCCTCCCTCCCTTCCTTTCTGGGACCAAGGCAGGATGAAGAAAAGCCCTCCAATACCAACAGATGGCACCAGAATGCACACGTGTCAGGTTCCCGAGGGAGAGCCCAGCCCAGCCCCAGCCCGCGAACGATGCTCGCCTTTATCGGAGAGCACTTCCCGTTTCCGTTCCGGTGGCTTATCATTCATTGTCTTTGGGATTTTTTTTCAGTTTACATGCGTGCGTCTTTGTTTCTCGACTTAGACTCTCTGTCTCAGTCGTACATAATGTCCGGCAATGGAACGGAGAGTGGAATAGGAACGGAGGGGCTGTAATAGGATAAGAAAACGGGGGAAGGGAAGGGGGGCACGTAATGTAAGGTAAGAGTCTGAATCCTGTCTCTGCCATCCACCCAATATCCGCTTCATTCAGTACTGTACTGTACTGTGTACTCCAATACCTGTCTACATATCCATCTACCTACATATCTACAGTATCTCTAGGGACCAGGACAGTAGACCTGGATGGTGGGTGGGCCTCAAACTCACTCCTCAGCCTGTGAGTCAGTCCTGCATCTGCATCTCAGTCCGGACTCCGGACTCCAGACTCCAGACGGAGCGGAGTGTTTGTTGCTCGGGCATACAAGTAGGTAAGCAGGCAGGTAAGCAGGCAAGCAACCTAGATACTGTACATACGTACAAAGTAAAGGGATGGGATGGGATCCCCTGATTTTTTCTATCCTGCCCCATGTCAATAATATGCAAAAGCAAGCAACAAATGGAAAGACGAGCGAGCCCGAGTCCGAATCTGAGACCTGAGTGCGTCGGATGGAGCATTTCCTGTTGCCTCCGTTCCTTCGGGCTTACCATACGAACAACTTTCAGCCCAAATTGGCCAGGATGCCCCCGGGAAGGTCTTATTCTGCGGGCCTTTCTTTGTGTGACGCTGCCGATGCGCTGTCCACGCTTCGATGCGGCGTCGTCAGGTCTCCACTGGGTGAGTCTGGTCTGTAGTCGTTGGCTTTTTTTGGGATAAGAGAGACATGAGAGAGAAAGCGAGAAGGAAGAAGATAGCCCGGGGCGCGAGAATAGAAGGGGGACACAAGACAACGAAATGGAGAAAATCAGGTAGGTTTGATGTGGTTTGATTTGATTTGAATTATCTTAATCCATTAAGAGGGTCAGGGTCCATTCCATTCAAACAAAAAGACACTCTCAAACCAGTCAGGTCCATCGAGCACATTTCCGGGTTGGGGTTTGAGACGTGTCCTGCCATCATCCCACAACCAACCCGCGAAAAGGCTCGGTCCTCAGCTTCATCTTCGTCCATATATATCATGGGGCTCATTAGATGATTTTGGGGGTGGGTAGTGATAGTAAACGTACACATCAACGAACAAACAGAACAAACCAACATACAATAAAAATGTGGTAATAGTATACAGGGTGAAGATCAAAAGGACGTCCTGCTCTTCCCTCCACAGAAAAGAAGGGGTTTCGCTATAATGAAAAGGGGGGCGTCGACTGGTTGATTGATTGGGTGGTGGTACATTTGTGTGTCTTCGTCACTGCTGTGGTGCTGTGCTGTGATGTGTCAAGTGCTGCGTGCGTGCGTGCTTGCGAAGGGTGGTCTGTTGGTACAATTGTGGTGAGAAAAGGAATCTCGACTGAACTGGTGTCCGGAGGGGGATCATGTCTCTGTGTGTGCTCACGCCCTGGCGCGGGATGGAGACAAGTCGCTGGAATAAGGACCCGAGAAGTAATAGTAGTAGTAGAAGTCGATTTGGATAATTAGGGCGGCATGGGGTTGGTTTTGTCGGCAGTGAACGGGATTGATTATGTCGTAGCTGCAAGAGAAAAGGGCACTGCCCTTTTCTTCCTCCCTCGCTCCTGCCTCGTCCTCCTTCTCAATAGTAGTGGAATACTGCCAGGTTCGGAAAAGTATGGTGGATGTGGTTGTGGATGTGGATGTGGACGATGACTCGGCCCAGCTTAGCTAGCTGCAAGAATGAATGTTGTGCTTTGAATCCCATGTCGGCGCGTCGGAGTTTGCCAACGCATGCATACAGAGATAGCCTCATCGCTCATGCAACACATGACTTGGATTCATGCCAAGGGCCTGCCTGCTTCAGGCTCCAGCCTCTCCCAGAGAGACGAGGGAAAGGGTCAGGCGCAATTTGGAGTCTCTTCTCAAAGGTGAAGATGCAGATGGAGATGGAAATGCCCAGGTGTCGTGCATTAGGCTCGAGCACTGCATGTCATGTGGCCACGACAATGCCATGTCCGGCAAACGGCGGGATGGAAATGGCATCAATGTCGACGTCTCCTTTTGTCGCGGTGACTGACGTGCTCTGGTCTTGAGTCGATGACAACGTCGAGCCACTCACTGCTCACTTGGGGATTGCTGGGAGAGGCCGGTCAGGAGGAGGACCTGGGCAGGGAGGATATTTCGACCCAGAGCGCATGGTGACGGTGAGGATGTCGTGGATGGCCGGGTGGTGGGTGGTGGGTGAGGGTCAAAAGGTCGAGTTAGGTGTTGTTCTGCTGTTGTTGGCCGTGATAGACAAAGAGTATTAGAGCAGAACTGAATTATCTCCTCGTGAGTGATGAGTGGTAGAGTACAAGTCGTAGGCGGGATGGATACCTGCTGGTCACAAGGGGACCATGGCACATATTTATTCTGTGCCTCCAGGCTCCAGGTCGCCGCCCCGAGAGAGTTGTTCCAGAAACGGTGACGCGAGCACAGTCATCCGTGCAGGTCTTTTTGACTTTGCTGCCCTGCTGTGGCCCTGCTGCTTCATGGATGATGGCTGTTCCATCATCCATGCCAGCGCCATTCTCCATTCTCTGTGGATCCGGGAGTGAGGCTTGCCGTGTGACACTGACATCTCAGGTCTGGTGAACGTCCTCTGAGTCTCTGGTGACTCGAGAGGCGCCAGGAGTCAGGTCCGCAGGGGCCCGGGGCCGAACAGGAGACGCCCCCTTGGCCACGGGCGGGCGGCGGGCCCTGGGCAGCCTGGGTACCTGGTCACAAGTTGGCGCCCCTTGCTTCCACTCTCCTGATGTGGTTTAGGGGCTTTAGGGGTCCCGACTCCCTCGCCTCCTCGAGTCCTGGTCCTTGAGCCTCCAACTCGGACTGCCAGGCCCAGTGGGCGCTAAACGTTCAGGCGCTCGGATGACAGAGGGAGCCCGGAGCCTGGAGCATGGAGGTCCCGCCAGCCGGGACAGCCTGGTGCGCCTCACCATTCCATTCGAATTTCGATCATGGTAAAGGAGGAGATTTGCTGTCGCTTTCAAGTTTCCAGAGGTGCTTGTGTCTAACGCGCTTCCAGAATTTGGACTGATTGTTCTACGAATATCGCTTTTGCAGAGGAAGGAAGGCACGCAGCGACTGCGCTGAATCGAACCGAGCCATTACTGCCTTAGTATTGCATCATGACAGGTTCCTGTGCCCACATCCGAGTCTCCAGGACTTCGGCAATCCAGGGTCCAGTGGCGGTGTGCGGTGCGCTCTGTCCATTGTGCAGCGTGCGATGGATCCAGATTTCGTGGAGCCTGGAGTTTGACAAATGGCAGGTCCTAGGGCCGCACAAATGGACATTTCTAACGCATCATGGTTAACGACCTTTAGCAGCAGCTGAACACTACGAGTACTGAATACTGATCCTGCCGAGGAGTCTGGAGTTTCCTCACCGGTGAGGCCGGTCCGAGTGAAGCCGCCTTGCGCCTTGCTCGTCTTTCTTCCAGACTCACACCACCAACGAGAGATGCAGAGGGGCGGTAGAAACGAGAAACGTGGCCTGGGTGGTTGGTCCAGTTAGTGTCATTCATAATCGTACCTACT
Organism: Exophiala alcalophila; assembly: GCA_001599775.1. Classification (NCBI taxonomy): domain Eukaryota; kingdom Fungi; phylum Ascomycota; class Eurotiomycetes; order Chaetothyriales; family Herpotrichiellaceae; genus Exophiala; species Exophiala alcalophila. The sequence continues at coordinate 3,895,903 of BCHY01000001.1, forward strand.
CGCCGCGGCGACGAGGTTTCTACGAGTAGGTTTCTATCCCGCACCGCCATCACCATCACCATCACCATTCGCAGGCTGCAGCGTCGGTTCTCCGTGCCGTGCGTGCGTCGTGTCAGAAAAGCGTATTTGCTAAGCAAGTTGAACTCGTGATCGGTTTCGTAGCGTGCGCATCGTCGAATCCCTGTCCGGCTGCACGTCGAAGAGGCTGTCAGATGAAAGGCAATTGGCGCCTCTGCTACGTATCCAGGCGGGAGTTTTCTTCTCTTCTGTGCTAAACTCGGCTGGGTCGGATGGATGCCGCGCACTCGTACTCGTAAGTTCAAGTGCAACCTGGAAGTAATTCTTCTCTTTTGCCCGATCGCATTCGCCAGCCACTCGTAGGAAAATAAAAAAGGTTCCTTCCTTCCAAGACACCCGCTCTTTGTCTTTCCGCAGGTAGGGTTGCCGTCGTCGCCGATTCGTCGGCACGGCTACTGGACATGGGCCGGCTTCCTTCTCGGTTCCTTGTTTTGGTCGTCGCCGTTCTTGTTCTTCAGAATCGAAGATGGCCGGCCTGCTTCGCCGCCCGGGTCCTTAGCCGGCTACTACACTACCACTCGTATCAGTGTCACGCGGGACAGGTTTCAGATGTCTGCAAAGCACGCGGTTGGATCGGAGCTGATGCGCTCAATGCACCCCAAACCTGCGCGAACGACTTTGCCCAAAGCCATGCCATTGCGAACTCTGTCGATTGCTCCCCTCGTGGGTCTTCCAGTTCTGACGCAGACAAACGGGCTGATCGAACCGCCCATCGCTACCTGAGGTACCTGCAAGTGACGATCAATACTGTCGATGATGGAGGTTCTCCGTACTGCGTTGTGATCGGGGTCTCTTGCTTTCCAACGCTGTTTCACAGTGTGGCCCGTGGCCCATGACGGTTGAGCGACCGCTGAGCGTTGAGGGACAGCGACCTAAGGGCTGAGGCTGATGCTGAGGCTCCGCGGGTTCCTGAAGATCTTTTTGCCTCCCCCTGTGGATCGCAGCACGGGCTCTGGGAGTCAGTCAGTTCAGTGCCACCCACCTCCCCCGGGCCCCGGCATGGATCAGGCCTAACGCTGGCCCCGAAGTGGGAACATTCTTGTCGATAACGTGTTTCAGGTTGAGCTTCTGACATGCAATGACAGTTTGACAGGCTTCGAAACCCCCAGAGCTCTACTCGTACTGTACGCTCTACCAACCAACCATCTTGCCGAGACTGGTCGCTTGCTAGAGCACACTTTTTTGCCTCCTCGTACTTGGTACACTACCTTATTGTACCAGCCGTCTTCCAGCCTGATGTCACTTGGAAGTCGTCAGCGGCTTCTCTCAGGCACGCTTGAGGCGGGACAAATTTTTTWTTTTTTCTTGATTTCTTTCCAAGAGGTGAATCGATCGTCCGATCGTGCAATGGATCGCACGATGTGTTGAATCTTAATCGAGACTCAAGAGAGCGACTCTGCATGTCTCGTTTTCGCACACCCTTTCTTTCGCATGCTGGATCCTGCTGGCTTGGGGCCTGGATATTCCTTAATCATCGACTCCACAAATGCGCTTACATACAGAAGAATTCCCTCCTGGAAATCATCAAGCGAAAGGAAGGGTCTGCAGGCATCAATCAGGTCAGCTGAGCCTGCCAGACCTACTCGTACTCGTACTGGAGTCTGGAGTAAGGTACGTACATATCCACAAACGCAAACGAAATTCGGTTCTGGCTCGTGCTCTCTCTCCTTCGGGGCTCAAGCTGAATGAAGGTGGTTGGGTCACAGGAGTCAGGGCCCAGGACCTTCGTTTCTCGAATTTGGTGGGGCTTCGATGTGGCTTCCGTTTCGTGGCTAGCTCAAGGGCCGGCGCATCTCTCAGGTACCTACCTACCTACTGTACGGAGTACATATACGAGGTAACGAGATCTGGCACTGCCCAGAGCTGGGTGACAGAATTCCCCGGCTAGCGAGCGTCTCGTGAGTCGTGGCACAGTATGGAGTATGGAGGAGCAGACCTGGGAACACGAGACGGCAGACCGTGTTGTTCAGGTGATGCTCTCCTGGTACCTAGGTGGCGGGCGAATCGCTCACCATCCTCCATGTATCATGCGGGCGGCGTAACTTGTCGAAAGAAACACCATGCGGCAGCCCAACTTAGGTGCAAGTACTTCGTACTTTACGTACATCGGAACCAGCAGGTCGGCGCGCCCGGTGGCGGACGCTGATGCCGTTGTCGAGGCTCTGCAGTCTGCAATCTGTCCTTGGTACTTGTAGAGCGCAAATTTAATCTGGTAGCGACGATGGCAAAAGCCATACCCGCGATTCCAGACTTCCAGCTGTTCGGTAACGGAACGGGAATTCTCCTGTCTCATCTCCTGCAGGCTGCAACTCCCTTCACTTTCGTATATGTATGTGCTACAGTATGCTATCCTATCCGCCTGGCTGGCTGGCTGGCGTTCCGGATCGCTGTGGAACGGGTCTCGCCGCAGAGCTGACTTCCCGTAGCGGTAGCACCATGTACAGGAGGCGCTGTGTAGGCGTCTCGGCTCGCGATGTGCAGCAGCAGCTGAGGACTCAGCGCCTCCCTCCCTGCAGAGTACATACATACGTATGTACGTGCTCGCATTATGCATGTTTTCTCCCTGCAGACTGCAGTCGAAAGGAGAAAAGGAGGAGGCCGCCACCAACACGTGGAAACTGCGTGAAACGGGACGCCACGACATGCACGCCGGTGGATCCATAAAGACCACTGAATCGTGCGAGACTCGGTGTGCACTGGTGAAATCGTGATTGATCATAATTTAACCGAGTACAAGTTACAAAGTCTCGACTCATTGATTTGAGGGCGCAAGTTGCGGAAGACGTTGACGATATAGGAAAATGATCCAAATGGTGAATGTCGCTGTCTGCACTGAGGAGTCCGGATGCCTCACGGTCTATACGATGTCGCCAGCCACGAGTCCATCGCTTAACTCTCTCTCTCTTCGCTTGGTCGCAGCCCATTCCTTCTGGTATTAGGGGATCGTCATGGCCATGAAAGCCATCAACAATCGCTTGCACACCGTGCGGCGTGCACGAACGGCTCGATCAAGCATGTCCAAGTTGAGCTGGAGCATTGTGCCAGTCGCCTAAGCGATGAGCTGAGCCAACCCGCCCCATTTGAAGAGAATCTCGCGGCCGGTATTTGTCTGCATCATTGAAGCAGTGATGGCGCCGTTGGAACACATTTTGACAGGACTGCCCACTCCACTGAGTCTTGAGACTGCAGAGCAGAACCGAGAAGGCCGCCGTCATAGATCATCATCTCGTTGCTCTTGAGTTGCCACAATCCAGTCTTGCATGAGAGCCTGCGCGTTGCCTTCGGACTCTGCTGACTTCTTTCCTGGGCCACCCTTCCGCTCAATGAAGAGACACAGCACCCACCCCCAGATGTTGAACCCCTCGTAGGTTGTATTGAAACCAAGCTTCTTTTTGTCATCGTCGTAATCGTCGTCGCTAGGATCGTTCTCCGGATACGGCTCATCCACCTCCTCAGCGCGAGGTATTGCTCTCAGGTCCACGCCTTCGTCGTCACTCTCATCTTGAATCATCACCGTGTCTCGATCGGCGCTGGTGAGCTTACCGCCATTGTTGGTTTTTAGCGGCGCCTTCTGTTTGAACGTCTTGCTCTTGACCAGAAGAGAGTGGCGGGTCCGGATTTCGGTCAGGAAAATGGAAACCTCGAAGTCATCTGGAGAAGAGGGTCAGCTCGGCTGTCGTTATGATTGCTCGCCTTGGTTGCGTCTGTCTACCTTGCCGCACAACATCTTTAACACTCTTCTTCTTTTTGCCTTTACCCCGCGCCCTCTCGTTCTCTTCTCTGAGTTTGGGCAGAACAAATGGTTTGACTGCCTCGAAAACCCGGGGAAGGGCGGGGTCGGTCTCGCTCAATAGCCATCTGGGTTCGTCCGCGGGATTTTCGAGGAAAATGCGGCATTCAAGGACGGAATGTTTGCTGATCCGCAGATACCGACGTATTGGAGCCATCACATCTTAACAAAGAGGCTTTTGAACAAGACAGAATCATCCTGCCGTAGAAGACTGAGGAGCAATATTTGGGCCGGCAAAATGCGCAACTTGTCGAGGCGCGAGCGCGTCATGATAGAGCCAAGAGATAAGATAAGATGGCAGGGGTCCATAACCATATCCAAACATCAAAATGCAAACCTCAACAGAACCCAGGAGCAGGGAACGAGTCTCGAGGATGTCCCGTCCATGATGTATTCGCTGTATCAGAGCAGAATATCTGCAAACACTATGAGGTCGATGCTGATACACCACTCAGCCCCTTGCTGGCTGGGCAGAGGTCCAATGCAAGAGACTCATCAGGGCTGCCACTGTCGCAGGACAATGGTCCTTGAACGGGTGATAGGGCGATCCAACTTGCCGCTGTGCGGTGACATCTCAAAGATGTGCACAAGGCTGCGATGGCCCAGATGAAGTCAGACGCGGAATCGCCGTTCGATGCGGTGCGCTCCCCAGCGTTACTGAACGCTCCCCCCAACGCGCGATCTTTCTATATCAGTGACTTTTCACCCAGTATGTCTCTCCCATCACCCTACGCGTTAGCACATACCTTTGCCTGTGAACCGAGCGCACTGTGTACCCTCTTGTGAAGTGACCATCATGGCGCCTTCCACCACCCCCAACTTCTCCAGGCCTTTGCGCTCTCCTCTGTCCACGGCAGGTCTTGACACTCCTGTGAGAGGTACACGCGGTCGACGTGCTGTGGGGGACCTCCCACCCGCAGAGGCGCTGTCAAACACCGACATGCCTGGAAGGGCCCTTACAAGAGAACTTTCACCGACCAAACTGTTTGACATGGCAGGCAGCAGACCTGTTTTGGACAAACCGGCAGAAAATGATGAAGGAAAACACGCTAGCAAGACGGGCGCCCCCAGACGACGGCACCTCAGAAAGCTGTCAAAGATCGGTCTGAAATCCACCTCTGAGACACCTCCTACCACTCAAACGAGGTATGCCATTTTTCTTTTAACTGCGCTGCCATGGACTCACCCGCGCTCAGCGTCGACCTCGGTGGTCTTGAGAAACCTATCGTCAGCTTCCGTCCCCAACTGTGGCGCCACCTCGAACGTGACCGTGATGTTCTCAACTTGGACTTGTTTTGGCCCATCAAGATCAAGGCAAAAGACAAAGATGGAGAGGAGGACGAAACAGATGACAGCGGCGACGACTCCAAGGAAGAATTCCCTTTCAAAGAGCTCAAGCCTCTCCAGACCTTCCACAATCTACACTACCTTCGCCTGGCCGGCATGTTGCAATCCTACCAACCCATCATCTGGGCAACCTGCTGGGTCAACAAGAACCTCACCAAAGTTCACCTGGAGATGGCGCTCGAGCCAGAGATCAATGAGGATGTTGCGCACAACTACCGCAAGATCGACGGAACATGGTACTACAACCCCAAGGCTGATCCCCCAGCGCAGTGTGAATACCTGGGCTCGGGCGGAGACGGCATCTTGCACGAAGAGTTTGGATATGGTGAATACCTCGACCAGCAAGCCATGAAGGCCGGTCAGATGGAAGTGGTCAAATCTCTCCCGCTCGAGAACATGCGCTACCTCCCCATCACCGAGCTCACACTGATGAACTTTGTCGTCGACTCCGGCCCGTTCTTCCGTTGGTTTGACCCGAAGAAACTCAAGTCAATCACCCTTCTCGAAACCTGCGTCGACGGTGGATTTTATCTGCCCGAGGAGATGCGATCGTCTGTCAAAGTCAACTCACCAAACCCTAAGCCACCGATGATTGCCAGACGTATTCGACCGGGCGAGCTCAAACTCATCGAACTCAAAGGCGGCAAGGTCGTGAGCTCGAAGCCAGTGGAGCCTGCCGCAGTCGCAGGACTGAAGAGCAAGTTCAGCCAGATCATGCCGAAATGGGGATCCAAGGGCAAGGGTAAAGAGGAACTGCACTGTCACTGTTGCGACAAAGAGGTCAAGAATTCCAAGGACTCCAAGGACAAGGGCAAGGGAAAAGATGCACACCACGCTGGCGACATGGATGTCAAGGACTCAAAGGACAAGGCCAAGGGCAAGGAGCCGGGTCAGGGTCAGGACACCGCGCAGCTCGAACGCAATCTTGCCAACATGGGCCTTTAGGCCTTTGAATCGATGCAGCGCGTATCGAAGAAGCAGGACCACGACGGGATGAACCTTGAACTTGAGCGGAATGATACCCCACCCTTGAGCTTTGCTTTACTTGCTTTACTTGCTTGAACGAAGGAACGACCGAAGGCACGAACGAACGGACGAACGAACGAACGGGAACTCCAACGCTGTGTTACGATTACGATCACCAAAAGAGAGTGAATGAGGAGCCACGATCACGCACCAGGTCTCGCTCACTCCACAGGGCATTGATTGATTGGGGAGGAGCCGAGCTCCTTTTGACTTTTAAGAGCCACAGATCGATCCCAAATAGCCAAACTCGAGGATCTGGATCAGGAAAATCAGACCGAATGCCTCAGCCTCCGTGCTCACTTTTATCGATCGACGAGAACAAAATGCCGAAGAAAATTATTGAAACAAGTTCCAAAGCTTCCTTTGTGTACATGCTGTAGTCTCTACTGACACAAGGTCTCGTCCACGACCCCACGACACCCAAGGTATCCCATGAAAAAGCGAAAATCAATAACGCCGCGCTAGTATGGAAAGCCCCCATCAACATGCAACCAGGTAGGTCATCGTCCAACGATACAGAATTTCAGGTCTCGCGCTGCTGGTGTTGAAACAGATCTCAAGAAATAGGGAGGTTTTATATCGACGGTTATCAATACCTCTGATAACCTCTGCTGCCGTTGCTAAAGTTGCTGACACTCCGCGCGTAGTTGTTGTTCGGAAAGCCGTACCCCTGGTTGGGACTCATTCCACCCGCCATGGGCGACGGTTGGCCAAAGTTCTGGTATCCGACGCCCGGACTAGCCAGCGCTGGGGAGGTGTTGACCATAGCGTAGCTCTTCTCGTTGCGCATACGGGTCATGCCGGCGCGGTAGGCCATGACTTCGGCCGTGATCTTGTCGTACTTGGCGTCCTCGACGAGTTTCTCGTGCTTGCCAGCGCGGCGTTGACGGATACAGCAGAAAGCGAAGATGGCGATGCAGATAAGGACTACACCACCCACTACGCCGATGATGATGTACTTGGTCGTCGGTGGCAGACCGTTCCATTTCTGCCTCATGTTTTGGCTTGCGGATGTGCCATTCTCACCGTCCAGTTCAATGGGTTTGGTGTCACTGGAAGGTTGTCAGGATCGGCAGTCAGCGCAGGATAGATAGTACTCACTTGAGAGACTTGATGCTCTGCCAATCGCCAGACGTATCACCATAAACATACTGCGTCCCTCTGCCGGCATCTGTGGCACGGATAGACTTGATGCTCATAACGAATGGCGTGTCCTTATAGTTGACCTCGCCGCCCGCCCAGTCAATGGTGCCTTGGGGGTTCTTAGGGTCGCCGCCAGCCCAGATCCCAAGTCTGACGTTGCAGGGAGTCTGGGGGTAGCCATGTCCTCCTTTAGCGTCCTCGTACTTCAATGTACGAATGGTTTTGCCATTGACGATCCACTCCAGCTGCTCCGGCGACCAGTTCAGAGTGTAGTTCTGATATGAACCTTGTGGGTCATCCATGGGGTAATATTTGGAGTTGCCGTAGTCCGTTTGATTACCCTTGCTGAAAATGTTGGTCTGGACATATGAGTTGTTGCCTCCAATCCACTCCCAGTCGATTTCATCGAGATCTTCCGACTGCAACACAATCGACGACACAATGCCCTGACCACTTGCTACTTTCATGATGACTTCGAGTTGACCAAAGAAAATGTAGAATTTGCTCTGGACCGTCGGCGAGTCGCCACGATTGTTAATGACGAAATCCGCCCCCTGGTTTCCATAGTTGATCTTCCCTGCGGTCGTATTCCATACTTTGTTCGACATGATGCTCTTCGTGAAATCGATAGTATAGTTGCTGACGCCCAGCGCAGTATTGGGCGGACAGTCGGTCCGCTCCAAAGGATTACATTCCGTCCAGGTTTGGGCGAAGGAGGTCGCAAGGAGGGAGAGGAAGGCGAGAGACGCCGTCTTCCACGACGGCATGGTTGTTGCTGAATGTATTGTCTTGTTTAGGGATTCGATAGTGCTGAAGCCGAAGAGTCAAAGGGAGAGACAGGTCTTTGTCGATAATCGGTTTGTTCGGGGTGGCTGACACCAGGTCTTGCCAACAATGGCCGTGCGAGGCAGGAGATTGAGACAGGCTTGGACTGCGCTTCGACTTGTTTACGAGACAGAAGCTAAATGAGTGTGGACCGCGTCGCAGCACAGCGGCGACGTGGAGGAGATGAAAGAGCGACGAGGTGATGAGAGAGACCGGCCAACAGGCGACACGGGTGGTTGTGTGCTCGATGGGAGGAGTAAGAGTAGGAGGAGGGAGAAGAGGCTGTTTGAAGGAGGACGCGACCGAGAGAATACTCCTCGAAGCATCGCGGTGAAGGGGCTCGCGCCTGGTGACTCGTGAGTGGTCGGCGATTCGGGGCAGCACGAGACTGCAGCTCTCACTCGCGAATGCCAGCTCAGGGACATGAAACGCAAAGCTCCTCCCAGTGGGTTCTGATCACGGAAAGGGGCGACGCCGATGCTGCACATCACCAATCACAGAGGACGTAGCTGCGGCGGCTCCCCCCGAAGCCGTCTTGGTGGCTGGTCTGTTTTGCACGAATCAAGGGCAGTTACCCTACGAGTACAAGTTCCTCAACAGTCCTGAGTCAGCCCCTTGGGCCTTAAGGACTCTGCTTCATGCGTAGCGTAGCACTACGTGCTTACCTGACCTTAGGATCTATATGTGCGCCTGGGACCTCCCTGACGTTTGTGGAACACTGTCAATCTTCCAAAAACAACGAAGCAAGCGGACCCGTTCATCGACTCTGGAAGAACAATGAATGTTGAAGGCGGCCCCTACCAAGCGGATGATCGCATGGCTGACATGGACCGATCGGCATAACGCAATTTGCGTACCTACATATGTTTGCCTCTTTTTCTCTGCCAGGATTCTGTCGTCTCTTTCCTCTGCGCTGTGGCTGAGCAACGAGCCTGTTGTAGACTTTACCCTGCACCCTCGCAGTAGTGGCCCTGAGCATCATTTGTTGAATCTTCCTCTCGCCTTTTAGCACTATTAGCTTTCCCCCTAACGAACGGGGCTTGGACAGCTGGAGTCTGCTTGAAATGGCCTTCCATCCTACATAAGGTACGGTAAGTTGAGGTACGTACATACAGGATGGCTACAGTACGAGTAGACATGAGATTCCCCAGACCGCATCCGCCAAGCGCCGGATCCGGAGCCCGTACAACGGGAATTCGGGTGACGTGGTACGTGGTACGGTGCGCAACGCTCCTTGGGACAAACAAATTGTCCGCACCCTCTTCTTCTTCTCTCAACATTGCATTGCTCACTTGGCCTCTCTGCCACTGTTGCTTCACGGTTGCTGCTGACCCGGTCGTGGAAATGCAGTCACTCCGGTCATGACCTTTTCCGCTTCTCTCATATGCCATCCCCTGCATCGACATCGTCACTCGTTCTAGCAAGATGGCCGACGCGAAGGTGCCCGAGGGCGTCTTCTCCTTCCTCGATACTGACCTGTACAAGCTGACAATGCAGTGTGCGGTCCTCAAGTACTTCCCCTCTGTCGACGTGGAATACAGATTCACAAATCGCACCCCGCACATGCGCCTAAACCAAGAAGCCTTTGCGTGGCTGAAGGAACAGACCGCCAAACTAGAGCACATCACCCTCTCACAGCAAGAGTTGGAGTATCTGAGAAAACATTGTCCCTTTCTGGGTTCGGAATACTTGGAATATTTGCAGAATTTCCAGCTGCGCCCATCAGAACAGGTGCAGCTCCAGTTCACTCCCGTCAACAACAGCCACGACGGCGATCTGGACATCACGGTGACCGGACGCTGGGTAGACACGATCCTCTACGAGATCCCGCTGCTGGCCTTGACCAGTGAGGCCTATTTCAAGTTCGTGGACCGAGACTGGGAGCATGCGGGCCAGGAAGAGAATGCCTACGACAAAGGGGTGCGGCTGTTGAGTGCAGGCTGCGTGGTGTCGGAATTTGGCTCTCGACGAAGACGGGACTTCCACACCCAAGACATCGTGGTGAAAGGGCTTGTTCGGGCGGCGAAGGAAAACAACCTGCCAGGCAAAGTGGCCGGGACCAGCAATGTATACTTTGCCATGAAGCATAGCATTCCGCCCGTCGGCACCGTGGCCCACGAATGGTACATGGGGATTGCCGCGCTCACAAATGACTATGAGCACGCCAACGAGAACGGCCTTCGCTATTGGCTCGATTGCTTCGGAAAGGGTGTGCTGGGAATTGCTCTGACCGATACCTTTGGAACGAAAGACTTCTTCAAGGTCTTCAACAATCCCGTGCCCAAGAGAACATCCGCTTCCCACGACCAGTCGACGGGGTACGTTGAGGATACTTCTCCGGCACAGAAGCAACCATCGTTTGCCGAGGTGTTTACTGGCGTCCGGCAGGACTCGGGAGATCCAAAGGAGTACATCAAAGTCGCGAGTGACTTCTACAAGTCTATTGGCGTGAGTGGAAAGAGCATTGTCTTCTCGGACTCGTTGAACGTCGAAAAGTGCCTGGAGTACAAGGAAATCGCGGAAGCCTGTGGATTCAAGCCTTCGTTCGGTGTAGGGACCTTCTTCACCAATGACTTCCGGTGCAAGTCAGATCCTGAATGCAAATCGAAACCACTCAATATCGTCATTAAGCTGTCGAAAGCCGGGGGGAGGCCGGCCATCAAGATCTCCGACAACGTTGGCAAGAACACAGGTGACTCGGACACAGTGCAGGATGTTAAGCGTCGATTGGGCTACACGGAGAAGGAGTGGAGTGAAGGGGACGAGGCTACGAGATGGTGATGCACGGGCAGAAGCTATGATGGGCTTCTGGGTCAGTGAGTCTCGACTCTTGAGTCTCCAGGTGGAATGTCGCAGCCTTGTGAACCCCCTGACGATGGCGGCGGGTCGGAGATGGATCGAGGCTCTCTTGATTTGTGGAGAAATGGCAGACGCTGGAGCCTGGATAGCGGAGGGCTTCACATGATCCAGCCACGGTCACCAAGTCGTGCCACACGAAATTCACCTCGACAAGATGATTCCGTATCATGTGTGCCCGCTGAGCCAGGTGGCAGGCAGGCAGACGGTATTGAGTTTGAGTGGGAGAAAACCCGGTGCCTGTTGTAGCATGGTTCATGGGATGCCGGTGATGGGACCCGGACAACCGAAAGTGGACGACGCCACAGTCATTACGAGGGTGCTCACTGTACGGATACTGTTTGCTTCGCCGGGCATACTCTAGGCATCATCAAAGTATGTCTTTCGCGAGATCCTATCGCTCGCTCGCCTCTGGGCGTACGAGCATGGATCAAGATTCCATGCCATGATGTTGAACGTGTTAAAGACTTACGTCACTCGATGGAGGAAAGAGTACAGTATGTATGTAGAAGCAACCCAGCAGCTGCTGAAACGACTCATTGCAAGATCCATCCAAGGCCCTATCATCTCTGCGCATTGGAGTAAACAGTAAGATTAGGAGCCGGTGATTGGGTGGCGAGCCTGCGTAGTAGGGGAGAAGACTGAAATCATCTCATCCGGGGCTCGTCGGAAAGAGGAAGGCAGAACGGGTCAAGCGCTGACTGGAGTTTGGCATGGCGATGCTCGCAACTTCTTCGCAAGCACAAGAAACGCGTTCTAGTATCGACAGAGAGTAATACTTGGACTAGCAGGACTTGCGAAGCTTGGAAGTGTTCTCGCACTTAACTCGTGCTCTGCAGGTGATGGAGGGGTAGCCTTTTACTTATCTCTTGACGTTTTGATCTCTGGGCGGAAGCTTGTGATGGCGAGAGCATGAGCCAGGCCCAAAAGGCGTGGAGCTGTTGTCGGACTCGCCTGCAGTGCCAGCCTGGTACGAGTAGAGCAGAGGACCTCCCCCCTTAGAGGCCCAGGGACGAGTAGAAGCCCGCAGCATTGGCCATTGCCTGTTAGTGTTTTGCCGTTGGGTGCGGCAAGCAGTGCACAGCCTCCCTCCCTGGTAAGGTCAGTTTGGGAGTAGACTGCAATGAAGACTCACACCAAGCACCAAGCAGTGAGCATTGGGCACATGGGCCATCAGCCGGCCGCCCCTCCCTCGCCCCAGTGCCAACTCTCTGGCAGGTTTCGCTGCAGCCTTCCACCCCAAACACGACTCCTACGAGCAGAGAGCACCCACCTGGCACCCGGCACCACTGAAAGGCCTTTCCTCTCCTGAGTCCTGACACCTGTGCTCCTCGCCGACTCGGCCAGGCCAGTACACTGCTGGGTCCATTCTGCATACTGCGGCGGCACCCCTTGTACTCCGTCCTCTGTCCTCCGTTCTAAACCTCTTCATGATCACTCAGCCCGCCGCCTCTTTTCTTTCTTCAGCTCGTTGCTGATTCACCCTTCGTCTCGATCTGATCCTTTTTGTATTCCTTCCTGTTGCATCCTCCCAAACGCATCCCTTCGGTATCGCGCACTCGACCTGCGCGTCAATATTCACCCTCTTCATCCCCTCTACCTCCTTCTCCGACGTGCCGCAGTTTCCTTATCCGGGTTGTCCAACTCCAATTGAATCTGCTTCCTTTCAGCTCCGGATCTTCTAATATCTGTCTCATTCTTCCATCGTCATGAGTGTATGTCTTCCGCAGTCAATGTCGTTCATCCGAGCAGTCTGAATATGCCCCTACCTCCTGAGATCGAGCCCACCCCTAGCCGCAGCTGCAACACCTCCCTTCACGAGCCTCGCTGACATCGAGATTTCCAGTATAATCAGGGCCACGGTGGCCAACAAGGCGGTCAGGGATACGGAAGCTACAATCCCTACGGACAGTCGGGCAACCCGTACGAACAAGGTGGCTACGATGACACCCAAGAGTACAGCGATCAGCCCGGCTACGGCTCGCGACCGCAGGCGCAAGCGCAACAACAAGGCGGCAACTATTATGCTGAGGAGGATCAAAGAGCCGGTGGTTACGGTATTTTCTGCTCTGCCGTTTGTCGCCCATTGAACCCTTGCTAATCTGTGATTCTAGAGATGAGAAATATGAACGGCGCCGACCCGAACAGAATCCTCAACGAGTGTCGAGCTGTCGACCAAGCCGTCGACGAGATCGAGGCAGACCTTCACCGGCTGAAGGGCCTGCAATCCCGCTATTTGGCCGACACCAACACCTCTGCCCAATCGCCCCTGCGCATGGAAGTTGATCGAACCGGCGAAAACATCATGACCAAGTACCGTGGCCTCGTCAGCCGCGTCAAGAACATCAAGCAACAGCCCGAATCCGGAAATCCCCGCAATGCCCCTCAGGTTGGCAAGGTTGATCGAAGGCTGAAGACCGCCATCAACCAATACCAACAGGTCGAACGGGAATTCCGAAAGGCATCCCAAGAACAGATGGCACGCCAATACCGGATTGTGCGCCCCGATGCCTCTGATGCCGAGGTTCGAGAGGCTGTGGAAGATCCCAACAATCAGCAGATTTTCAGCTCTGCTTTGATCCAGAGCGATCGTCGCGGCGAAGCGCAGAGCGTCGCTCGGAATGTGTCTCAACGTCATGAGGACATCCAGAAGATTGAACGACAGATGATTGAGCTGGCACAGCTCTTCCAGGATCTTGAGGCCTTGGTGGTGCAACAAGAGCCCGCAGTCACCCAGATTGAGCAGAGGGGAGAAGAGGTCACGGAGCACGTGGCTAAGGCCAACACCGAGCTCTCAGGTGCCGTCGTCAAGGCTCGTGCTGCCAGGAGGAAGAAGTGGATGTGCTTGGGGATTGTTGGTCAGTGTTTCTCAGTTTGCCGAGTCAGAAGCGTGCTAACTTGTGTTCAGTCCTCATTATCATCATCATCGTTGTCGTTGTGGTCGTGGTTGTTGAAGTTACGAAATAGAATTCCGGAACCAGCAATAACAGCGGCAGCAGCAATCCACCTTCGAGGATCTGAGCAAAAAATCAAGGCACTTGGATCTTTGTATCTCTTCGACAAACACAACCCTCTATGTAAATCTCGACACCCCGTTTCTTTGTCCGTGGACCGCCGTGACATCTATGGAGAGGGGGCGACAGCAGTGGGGAAGACTCGCCCGACAGGCTCCGAACACCTCCCTTCGAATTTCCTCAAGGGGTTCTTTTTCTTTCCATTTTGAGCAGAGCGAGTAATGGCTCTCACGCGGCGTGGCGTCAGAGCGCGGCAGAGAGGAGAAGCGGGAAGGAGGAGCAGGAGAAGAACCAGGAACGGAGCCTGAAGGGCCGGGAAGTTTCCTCGATATGTCTTGATCAAAAAAAGGCCGGCGCATTTCGCAATTCGCTTTGAGAAGGGTTTCCTGGCTCTCGATTTCCTTTTTCCGCGGGATTTTCCACTTGGTATTCTCCCCCGTCTTGGGGCGGTTTGGGAGTTCCCTCTGCCCACCCTCTTGGTGCCGTTGGGGTTCGTGTGTGCCGGCAAGCTATTGTACAGCAGGGGGAGGGAAAGCAGCAGGACACAGAGCACAAAGCACTGAGAGAAGAGGGAGACCAATACCGGCATCGACTGCATTGCCTATACGACCAAAACACCCTCCCCCTTTCCATTAGATCACATCACCTCAGTCGGACACAACAGACCGGGCATTGCATAGCATCGCAACGGTCTTAACTTGCCTTACTTTACTTTTTTAAAATCTTGACTAATAATCACCGAAGTCGAACAGTTTTGTCCACCGTATGTCAATGTAGCTACAGTACTTGGGAGTAAGGCATCTTTTCGCGTGGCGCGAAGAGAACGCAGTTCCGTCATTCCATTATCTATCGAAGGACCGACCATATGCGAAGTACGAGTACAGATTGGAAGGATCCCGTCTCACTCAGGCCAGACCATGGTTCACATCCAGCTTTCCCTTCCAGATCCCCCAGCCAGCCACTGATCCACGGTCCGCCATCTCTCAAGTCTGTCAACTCGTGGCCGAGCCGCCGGCAGCTTTTGCTTTTGCTTTATCCTCCTCCTCAGGCGTCCGCGTGCGCAGCTGCAGCGCGTGGATGCCGCCGGGCGCATCGAGCTCCTCCTTCAGCAGGCCGTAGATCATACGGTGGCGGGCCGGGGCGGGCTTGGAGGAGAAAGCGGCCGAGATGATTTCGACGCTACACGGTAGAGAGGCGGAGGAGGTGAGTATAAAATCCGTTCAAATGTGGGTTTGGGATACCCCGGGTTGGCAAGCACGAGCAAAACCCAGCGCGGTCCGGTAAACCTTTGAGTTCTAGAAGGAAAGGGAGGGCTGGGTTGGGATTGGCAACGTACTAGAAATGCGTCTCCTTCGACGTCGCTCCGATCATGGCCTTGTGGTGCGCGTGCAGATGCGAGTCGTTCCGGATCGTCATCTCCGTCGGGTTC
Source organism: Exophiala alcalophila (assembly GCA_001599775.1). NCBI lineage: Eukaryota > Fungi > Ascomycota > Eurotiomycetes > Chaetothyriales > Herpotrichiellaceae > Exophiala > Exophiala alcalophila. The sequence goes on from BCHY01000001.1 coordinate 3,911,411, forward strand.
AGCGCTTCCGTCACCTGTGATGGTTACTTGTCGGTTCTCTCTCTTCTTCAAACAGCAAATCGATATCTCGTATCAGATACACAAACATCCAAAGAGGATGCTTTGAATCAGTTCTTTCTGGGTCTTTCGCCCTTTTCTCGGGGAAGTGGCTTCGAGGGGGACACTTACTTTCCTCCGAATCGTTTCTTCCATGGACATGGCTGCGGGCCTCGACGCTGATATTCTCCTCGTCGCGGAAATCTGAAATGGACGCTGAATATGACGCCCAAATGCGGTGCCCACGGCGACAAGAGGGCGCATTGGCGTTCGAAAGGGTCACAAGTCGAGCTCAGGACTGAATCTCCCCCTTTTCCTCCTTTGCGATGGAGTCGGATTGATGAGTTACTCTACTCGAGTACGTTTAGGTACTCACAGAGAAGAAGTGCAGTGAGTGCTCTCGGACGAAACGGAAAAACGATGGACCGAGGGGCTTCGGCGGAGCATTAAGCCTCGTGAGTCGTCATGGATTCGGCGCACCTTATGCAGAGTGGCAGTATCATCGTGAACAGTCTCTCTCGACTTCTCTAGAGACGGGGGAGGGAAATGCTGTTGCAAGAGTGAGGCTGGTAATTCTATCAAACAATATGTCCCGCCATATACATGCACCCAGGCGAAGAGAGTATCTGTGCTCGGAGTCCTCGCAAAAGTACTCGAATGCTGCCCATTGTGTATGAAGCCTGCGGAGATGACATCGGCCAAGAATGACTCCATTGGACGCTGACGAGAGACGACTGTACAAAGTGCATACGCAACCAAGTACGTACATATGGCCAGGCTACCCCCACCGCCTCGTGCATCTTTCTTGCCTGGTGCCGCTTCTAAAGCTCATATCTTGCACAGCTCTGCAACTCCGACGGTGTGTTCAACAGGATATCGCAGTACCAAAGCGACATTTATCTAAACCATACGCGCGATCAACTACTATCCCTTGACCTGGATACCACTGCCACAACGCCCCCAGCCCTCACAACATCGGCTCCAGCATGGACGAGTCGAAGTCGTCACGCCTGACTTCACGCATGTCGAAGCTCAACCCATTTTCAAAGTCGAAACGTAAGGATAGTGAAGATGACCAGGGAGGGACCATCGATGCCACGACCGTTGCAGGCGGAGGCCACGGGGCGCGTGAATCCGACATCACGAAACACCAGCTCCAAGTCAGCCATCCCGTGAAGTTGTTCCTTGTCGAACAGAGAGTTCTCTCCAGAGAGGATGCGGGCCTGGACAGTCCCAACCAGGTGACTGATTCATTACTGGCCCTCCTCAGGAAGCCACATATCAATGTCCCGCGGGACCTGGTTGACCGCTCTCACCCATTGCCCGAATACTTCATCAGTTCGAGTCATAACACCTACCTCTTAGCTCACCAGCTCTACGGCTCTTCTTCTGCCGAAGCTTACAGAACGGCGCTCAACACGGGATCTCGCTGCGTCGAAATTGATGCTTGGGACAATGACGCTGACAAGGACGAGCCCAAGGTCACCCACGGCTACACTCTCGTCTCACACATTCCATTCCGAGCCGTATGCGAGACAATTCGGGATGTCATTGATGAGGAGGCCGATTTGTCTCTCCAGCATCCAGAATATCGAGCAGCCCCCATTCTTTTGTCCCTCGAGAATCATTGTGATGCTTATGGTCAGAAGCGGCTTGTTGAACTCATGAAGGAGATCTGGGGCGAACGCCTCTTGAGCAAAGCAGTGAGACAGAAAGGCCATGAGGAGCAGAAGGGAACGGGCGAGCAGGTGTGTCTTGAGGAACTCGGCGCGAAGATTGTCGTCATAGTCGAGTACCACTTTCCCAATGAAGCGACGACTACCGATGAAGAGGATACGAGCCCGGAGGACGAAGACGAGGACGAGGAGCAAAAGGCAGCGCGGAAAGCGTATGCGAAACAGAAAAACGCTGTGCCGGCCACCACGATCATCCCCGAACTTGCCGACCTAGGAGTATACGCACAGTCGGTGAAGCCTCGCGACAACTCTTGGTTTAGCGACACCGGGCTCTTGGAAGCACCTCACGATCATCTGATCAACATTTCAGAGAGTGGGCTGCGATCACACATGCCTGCGGAGACCAGCAGTATAGCCCGACACAACGCTCAACATCTGATGCGCGTGTATCCCAAAGGCACTCGAATCTCGTCTCGAAACCTTAAGCCGGTCCCTTTCTGGGGTACCGGGGCCCAGATTTGCGCCCTGAATTGGCAAACCTTTGGGGCCAGCATGCAGCTCAATGAGGCCTTATTTTCCGGAACCGACGGTTTTGTGCTGAAACCCGCGGCGCTTCGTCCCGGGGGCGATGGAAAGCTGAACACCGGGAGGAAGAAGAAGTTGAGGCTCCATGTGGCTGGGGCATCAGACATTCCCGTGCCAGACGGGCGTGAAGCAGGCGACATCAAGCCGTACCTCACATGCACACTCTACCACCCGGATATTGAGGAGGAGGACGTGCCGAAACGAAAGACTTCACCATACAAGCACCACAAGCTCGGCCTCTTACACGGAGGAGAAAACGCGCAACCCACGGATCCAATCTGGGATGAGACGCTGGAATGGGAGTACGATGAGAACGAGTTGGTGTTCCTGCGAATGCTCATTAAGAGCGATGACAGTTATGCGAGGAACCCCGTCATTACCATCGCTGCGGTGCGGATCCTATATGCAGCTCCCGGGTGGAGCTTTATTCGCATGCTGGACCTGAAGGGAAGGGAGACGAGATGTACCTTGCTGGTGAAATTCGAGGTGGTGGATGTCTGAGATAGAGAGGAGGGCTGATGCTGACCTGTATGTTGAGTTTGTGATCCGTAGACGTGCCGCGGCCCACGAGGCTGTGAGGCTGTGAGGCTGCGGTCCCAAACTCCCACATCCGATGTGGAGCAGCACCCGTGCAACATCTTCGAGCCCCATCTCCAGAACTGCCACAATTGTGGTGCACTCGACTCTTTGCTCTGCTCTGCCACGTCCACTACCGGCCCTTTTCCAACACCGGGACCTGCGTGCTCATCGATCCTGGCGCCACGTCTATTCCAGTCTCGTCCAAGGGGAACGCGAGACTAGAGGCCCTTTCGGAGAGCGAAATCTCAACGAAAATAATGGTCTCGGGATGCGCCCCATTGTCGTCTCTCGGTCCCTGCGCTTCACCACGTCGATCTGTCCGCCCAGGGCAGGCTTCATAGCAGCCCTCGCTGTCACTGCTGCTCGAAGCTCCTCATTCTCTCCTCCCACCTGTAAGAGGTTTCAACTGTCTCCTGTCCGCATGGCGTCCACCCTGCCTTCGTCGCCCATCTTCGAGGCCATTGCAAAACATGACCCGAAAAGTCCAGCCATCATCCACAGCTCATCCAACCGCACTTTTTGCTACGGGAGCCTCCTGCACGATGTCGCCGCGGCAAAGGATACGCTGACTGCGTTGGCTGGCGGCAGGCATCTGCGCGGCGAAAGAATCGCCTTTCTGGCCGAAAATGGCTATGACTATGTAGGTGCGGACTGCGCGTTTCCCCGGACCAGCTGGTCTCTCTGTTGACTTTAGCTCCAAACAGTGACATTCCTCTCGATCCTGTCCCACGACGCGATCGCCCTCCCTCTGGCACACACACACCCGAATTCCGAGCTGCGGTACATCCTGGAGAACAGCGAGGCTGCCCTCTTCCTGTCGACGGAGAAGTTCCAAGACAAAGCTCAGGAGGTGGTCAAAGAAGGACTGGAACACACTCCGAGGCTGGAAATCCTGTCCAAGATCGAGACCGGCGCGGTGTCTGCAGAGAACGTCAAGTTCAGCGCACAGTCCGTTGAAAATGGTGGCTTTATGCTGTACACGTCGGGCACCACCAACAGGCCCAAGGGCGTGGTCTTGTCCGTACCGACCATCACAGCACAAGCGAGATCGTTGATGGAGGCGTGGAACTATGACCCTTCAGACCTCATCCTGCATGTCCTGCCGCTGCATCACATCCATGGCACGATCAACGCGCTCTTCACCCCGCTCATGGCCGGGGCAGCCATTGAATTTGCCTACCCATTCAACGCCGACACGGTCTGGAAGCGACTCGCAGCACCTTTCCTACCGCTCTCACCACCCTCCAAGCGACCCATCACATTCCTCACCGTTGTGCCTACGATCTACAACCGACTCCTGGCCACACACCCTTCGCTCGACCAGGACATGCAAGCCGCGACTCGCACGGCAATCACCTCGCGGTACATGCGGTTAAACATCTCCGGGTCCGCGGCCCTGCCGACACCCTTGAAGTCTGCCTGGACGGAGCTCAGCGGCGGGAACGTGTTGCTGGAACGCTATGGCATGACCGAGGTCGGCATGGCGCTCTCTTGCGGTCTGGCGTTCCAAGACCGTGTAGACGGGAGCGTCGGCTGGCCGCTGCCATCCGTCGAGGTGCGGCTCGTCGAGGTCGAGACGGGCGAGGTGATCCAGCCGGGCGAAGAGACCGGAAAGGATGGCCGACCGCGAGAGGGCGAGATTCAACTGCGCGGGCCGACAATCTTCTCAGAATACTTCCGCAACGAGAAGGCGACGGCGGAGGCGTTTGTCGACACGCACGACGGCAAAGGCAAATGGTTCAAGACCGGCGACGTGGCGATCCGCCAATCGGTGCCAGGGGGATCGGGCCAGAATCCCGCGCAACCCTGGGCCCGAGGACCCATGTACTTCATCCGGGGCCGACAGAGCGTCGACATCCTCAAGACAGGCGGCGAAAAGGTGTCTGCGCTGGAGATCGAGCGCGAACTCCTCTCCCTCCCGGAAGTCAGCGAGGCCGCCGTGGTCGGTCTCGCCAACGAACAATGGGGCCAGAAGGTCGCCGCCGTCGTGGTGCTGACCCCCGCGGGTCTCACTGCGGGTCGAGGCGGCAACAAACCTTGGGGGGTCATGGACATGCGACGCGCCCTCAAGGACAGACTGGCAAACTACAAGATCCCCCAGGAGTTGAGGGTCGTCGAGTCGATCCCGAAGAACGCCATGGGTAAGATCAACAAGAAATCCTTGGTCCGAGATATATTCGACAAGGAGTCGTCGTGAGGTTCGTGAAGTTGTTCGAAGTAGTATGTCTATATGTATGTATATGCAGCCTGTCACGATATCTTCTTCTTCTTCTCTCTCAGAAATACTCCTGTCTTCTGTTGGCTTCTCCTCTCAAAAACCGACTTGAGTTTATTGATGTATTCTCCTTCTCCTTCTGTGGATATGGCACAATCTTTATTACGGGCGGCTTCTTTCAAGGCAGACACCGAAATAGGGCGCCCGGAGGCCGGGGGTAATCACCAAAAGTTGCAACAAAGGCGGGGAAAGCAAATCATCGAGTAACATAAGACGGCTGCGAGGTATTTCCAGGATATTATGTATGAAAACCGCGGGCTCGGGTAAAAGGTTTGAGTGGACAAGCCTACCTTATGTATTTGAGTATACATGTACTCATTTATACTCCGTCTATACGAACGAGCACCCTATCAGGCTATCACGACATGATTCCACTAGACTCTTTTTCAACTCCGTAACTCAAAAGGACGGACGATCCACGGGTCAAGGTTTCAAGATCCAAGATTCAAGAAAGCATCTCAGATGCCCAGGCTGAACGTTATAAAACCTTCATCAACTCTTTTTATTATTTCGTCTGTTCTCGCGGTCTTCCCTTCCTATCGATCTAGGACAATTATATCTTCTTCTTTCTTCCAGTGTCGTGAACGTGAATGTACGTAGATGTCGGCCAGCGTTTCCAAAAGTCCCACATATCCGTTTCCAATGGTCGACCGGTTGGAGGCTTTCTCAATCTTCTCTTGAAACTTTTAACTCGAAAACGATAAATCAGTCACAGACTCATCTGCTATCTCAAAGCATGTAGCGATAATCCGGGCTCATGTCGCCCAACTCGGTCTTCTCGTAATCCGTCAGGCCAACATCGTGGGTCTTCTCGCGCTGGCGGTTCTGCGTGAGGCATGCGAAGAAGTAGACGACGCACGCGGCCGCGCTGAGACAGATGAAGCCCATGCAAATGCTGTAGCCCTTGTGGAAGAAAGTCTTTGCGTCGCTGGCCTGGAAGCTGTAACTGGCAATGATGCCGCCGATGTTTCCGAACCCGATTTGCCAGGCTTTGAGGTGCCATCGTTAGTACATTGTGCGGACTGGGGAAAAAAGGGGGAGTGGAAATATCATGGTTAGACACTCACCTGTTCCCACGGCGCGACGATGGTGGCCCCCAAGGTTCATACTAAACAACAAAAGTCAGTGTTCCATCCCACACGGCACAATCTCGGTTCAAAGGAATTTCCCTCACCTAAACCAGCACACGATGATCGGCATTGCACTGTACGTGCCGGAGGTGATCAAGAAGAGCGCAGCATATTCCACGTGGTGGTTGTCATGCACAGTCATGAGGATGGCGAAGCCTGCGATGGATATAAAGATCGGAACCAGTGTGAAGAGGAACCGGTGTCGGAAACGGTCGGAAAGGACGGCAACCAGCATACTGAAACCGAACGCTGCTGCCCACGGGGGAACAGAATGCAGTTGGGTACCGATCTGGCTGTATCCATAGGTCCTGATGATGGTAGGTGCGAAATATGCATAGCCGTACGCTGTAGAGACGGGGGAGATCAGCACGCTATGTCGCCAGAAGAACATGTGTACTCACCTGGGACAATCAGGCCAAAATACATGAATCCACCCACGATCAGCTTGTAATCCTTGAAGCAATTGACGACATCCTTGAAGCTAATGCGTCGATCGAGGGCGGAATTGCCCTGATCCTCTCGGAGCCGTGCCTTGACATACTCTCGTTCGGCCTCACTCAGCCATTTCGTGTCCTCTGGGAAATCGGGGATCAGGAAGAACCAGATGAAAGAGACGAGAACCGTGAGGCAGCCTTCCAGGATGAAGACCCATCTCCAGCCAAGATATCCACGGATGCCGTTCATCTTGCCGATGGCCGAGGCTAGCAGACCACCAAAGGCGCCGGCGAGGGTGGTACTGGCAAAGAAGAATGTGTATCTCTTTTGTGCCTCCTCTCGTTTATACCACATGCCGATCAAGTAAAAGGACCCTAAATCGAGTCAACAAGGGAGGCTGGCGGAAGGATACTCCTCCTACACATACCTGGAAACATTCCCGTCTCAAAAAGGCCGAGGAAGAATCGGGTTGCCAGAAACCCGCCATAACCTTGAACCAGACCTTGAAGGATGGTCACCAAGCCAAATCCAAACATGCACAGAGACAGCCAGACATGGGGCTTGAGTTTCTTGAGGATGATGTTGGACGGGATTTCAAAGAGGATGTAGGGCACGAAAAAGATGGTCAGGGCCGTGCTGTACTCGGTGCCGGAGAGGCCAAGGTCCTTCTGCAAGCCAAAGATGGCGGCGTTGGCGACATTGGTGCGGTCAAGGAAGGCCAGCAGATACAGCACCGACAAGACGGGGATGACCCTTAGATCGATCTTGGTGATCAGCTTCCTCTCCGACATGCCAGGCGGCAAGACAGCGGGCTCAGTATCTCTGTAGCCAGCAGCGGGATGGGCGAGATCTGGATCATAGTCCAACTGATGGTCGCGCGAGGCGTCGTAGTCATGCTGAGCCTTCTCATCTGCAAGTCGACCACTCAGTCACACGACCATCACACAGAGTGTGTAGAGAGAGAGAAAAAACTTACTCGGCTCGTCGAGGGAGGACACCATTATGGGCAACGTTCACGGGTCAGTCACGCGATGAATGATGGGAAGCGCGTCGCAAGGAGGAAAACTGCACAGAACAGGGAAGTGAGAAGCAGAGTGTGCGACACCATGTGGGTAGAAGGGAGCATTTGTAGGTTTTGCACGGAGGCAGAGGCCGATCATCGCACAAGAGAGCGGATTGACACTGTGACAGCAGAGGGTCCCCGGCAGAGGCCATGCTCGCTAAGGTCCAAGCCGGGGAGAGAGCAGAAGTTGTGGCCTATGCAGGCTCAAGTGGCGACATGGCGAGACGGGGAATCGAGCGGATCCTGTTTCGGTAGAGATGGACGGAGCACGCTGGAGATGAGAAGGGGGACTGTTCCCCGGATTGACTGGTGATACGGGGAGAGAGCAGATCTGCAGGTCGAGGCAGGTTGGAATATGTGCATGGATGCAACAGCGGAAGGATAGCGCAAGGCTCTCGAGTGATGAGTGGTGGAAGGATGACCCTGGTGCGGAAATGGAGGTGTGGTGCGAGGCGAGAAGGTACTCGAGATGGAGAGAGGACCGGAGAGAAGGCTTGAGTCGGGACCCGGCCCGGCTTGGAGAGCGAGGCGGCACAGGCTTGAACGAGCTTAGCACCGGCGCCCGCCCCGCAGACTCCTGCAGCCTCAGGCGTGCACTGTGCAGCGGCATAAGCGCGGGCTCCGTGGGCGGCGGGGGCGACGCAAAAGGCCCAGGGCCAGACTGTGCGGTGCGGCTGCTGGCTTGCCACCGCGCCAATAATAATAACCGCATCGCGTGAGGGCTTTAGGAAGGCACGTCCTACTATCTAGAAGTCAGGTACCAAAACACTCTCAGGCTCAGGCTCAGGCTCAGACTCAGGGCCACAGCTCGCCGCACGGAGTAGTACTTGCCATATTTATCGACTTCGGAAATACAAGTAGTGTCCGTAGTCGGCAGGGGACACTATGGGCACTCCAAAATACTAGTCCAACTTACTTAGGTAGTAATTTAGGTACATACATAGCACTCCGGATAGCCCCGCTGCTACCCAAGAGTTCAAGCCGCCAGCCTCAAGGCTTGTTGTGGGTCAGAGACTTCCAGCTGGCAGCTGCCCGGCGCTCGTTGCCAGACTTACGCCTGACTGCATGGGCGACAGACCTACTAATGTACTCGTATGAGAAGAACGCTCACCCATCTAACCCGCAAAGGAAGGATCAATAGCACCTGCTACTAGTACATGCTGCCCCAACAGTCACGGACTTGCCACATTTGCCCTGGGCGGAGGACTTGTATGGTTTGTTTGTTGCCGAGGCTCGACAGTGTGCATCGACGCCACTTACGTGCGAACCTGATGTACGTACGAGCACTTCTACTCGGAGGTTCTTCGTACTCTGAACTCTTGCTCCTTTTAGTATGTACAGTAAGCACTCCAGCAGGCAACCGATAGGGCAGCAAGGGCAAGCGCCCATTGCGACATGGCGAGTCTGGGCGCCCGGCGGACGAGGTCCTTCCACGTGACCCAACACGTGACCCGGCCCTTTCCTGCAGCCAATGCGTTGGCCGGCTCGCTCGCCCGAACGTCCGCCACCGGGTGTAATCATGAGCAGCATCCTGTAGACATCTATCTATCTTGCTTCTTGTCATCAACATACCCTCCGCAAAGAGGAGTCCGTTAATGTCATGATTGCGTGGATGGAGACCGGAAGTTTGAAACGACACAATCGCTCATTCTCTCTGCCCTGAGAGCATGGGATTCACCTCATTCTGTACACTCGCTTAACCGCCCCCGCCGCTTTCGTCCTCTCCGCTGACACGGAAATCGTTCACCACCCTCCGTTCTCTCGTTTGGTCCCTGCTATCAACCTAACTCCTGGGAGGTCATCTTACCCACGTTTGCTTCGATCCGGGCGGCACTCCTCCCCCGTCATCTGGAACGAGATCCCGCTGTAATCGGCGCATCACAGTGCTGCCAACCGGGGACATCTGGACCTTCCATCGACCGCTCGGCGACTGAACGATTGATGGACGCCTCGGCTCCGGCCTCGAATCGACGAGGCTCGCTAAAGCGCAAGTACAACCATGGACCTTTGATGAGAGTAGAGAAACAGTTTCGAAACACCGAAGGCTCTTCCTACCAGGTTCTTCTGGGACAAGAGCCCCCCCGACGCCATCCTCTCAGCGTTCCCTACAAGCCGCGCTCCTCTCCGAGCAATCATGCGTCGAATCAAGATCCCTCCACATTGGTCAATCGGCATGTGTTTGTCGTTCAGACAACCAGTAGCATGAACAAAGAGCAATCGCCGAGCGGCTCTCGAATGCCCCATCACCCACCAGTGCCACCAAACGAGAAGCTGCACCTTGGCAGGCGACAGCGGTTGAACAGTGTGCTGCTACCAGACCGAAAACATATTCTCCGGCCGACGAGACCTGTCAAGAATTCAGACCAAGTGCATTTCGACATCTGGGCCCAAATTCTGGGCTACTGCGACCCGAAATTCCTCGCAACCGCAAAGACGATCAATTCGGCCTTCTATCGCCTACTCTCCGACCGTTCCACCATATGGCGGGACAGCCGACTCAGCTACTACGGAGTGGATATGCCCGACTGCCCGAGGGGACTGACAGAGCAGCAGTATGCCGACCTTCTGAGCGGCCGCGGGTGCCAGAACCGACTCTGTCCTAAAGAGCATACCACTCGGGTCTATTGGACCTTCCAGGTTCGCCTGTGCTCCGAATGCTTTAAGCAAAAGACCATGCGGGTACGTTTCTTGCTCAGGAAACCGCCATGACGCCATTCATTGACATTATCAATTCCAGGCCGATGATCTTCCGCCTCATCGACGGCACATTATACCGCACCTGTCAGACGTCGATCCTCCAGAAAATGAGACCGAGCTGTGGGAGCTGTTACCTCAGGCAAGGATTGATGGGTAAGCCGTCTCATCTCTCGGCCGCTTGTTACTGACGTCCTGATTCCAGTCGGCGCTACTTGCGACCTCGGCCGATTGACGTGGATGCCAATCGCTACGCTCGCAGTTACAGTTCTCGGCCCTACGTGTTTCTGAAATCTTCCTATCTCAAACTTGAAGTAGAATATCTCCAACGCATACGGGACAAAGGCGGGGATGATGCGGTGGTGAAGGGGTGGGCGAAAGAAATCCATGACCAAACAATGGCTTTCATGCTCGAAGCCGCAGATCTCGAATTTTGGTACAAGCAACAGTCCTCCTCAGTGGATGGAGACTTCCAGGAGGCGAGGATCGAATACTTTCTCTCCAGGGCAGCCGAGCTCTCTCCGCCCATCACAAAGGATGTCATGTGGAAAATGGCCGCGTTTCGACGGATTTTAAAAGTTCCTAACCCACCAACAGATCGATCATGGAAGACGCTCAAGGCGAAGATATTGCCGTATAGATCCCAAGCTGAGCAAGTCGCCGATTTCGAACGCCAGATGTCCGTCAGCCATATCTGCCCGTCTTCAGATATCATTTTATTTCAGCGACTACATGAACATCGGTGTGGACGGAAGCAACATCCACGCTCCTTGCAGCCGGAGCAGGAATTTGTGCTGTACCTTGGGCGGAACCAGCTTAGTCGATGCTTGCGAGATGGGGTCGCCGATGAAGATCTCCTGCTGTTGTGTCTGAAAAGGGTCTTCGACACATACAACTCTCTTGAACATCCGCCCAAAGGGCTGAATTACGATGGGACCACGGAGGCTTACCGCCTAAGCCTCGATGACGCCCGGATGATTGCGGAAGAGGTCGTTGAGAAAGAATTTCCCCGACACACGCGACGGGGCGCGATTGTTTGTCAGAGCCTGAAGTGCAGAGGCTGCCGCCGAACGGATTTCATCAAGACATTCTCATTTCGGGAAGCTTTCGAACATATCCTTGACACCCACTCGAGACTGGTTGGAGATGGTCTCGAGTTCTGGCAGTTTGCGGTCCCCTATGCTCGCGAGTATGAGACCTGGTTCCCTGGAGCAGACGATCCCAAATCCATCTACCGGTTTCCCTGGTACACAGTGGCATGGCCGAGGTGCCTGCCGCTCGTGCCTGGTCACCAAGACGTCTCGAAGCTGGGGAATTGGCATCCCGCTGTTAGTTCACCATACTTGCAAATTCCGGGGTCCGGGGCGGTGTCGGTCTTTGAGGAGCGGCTGCCTCGCCCGACAGATATCTCACTGGACAACCTTGCGGGAAATCTGGTGCATGCAGCCGAGAAACTGCATGGAACCTGGCTTGACGGGCAGTGTCAGATGAAGATTGCCATGAAATACGCCCTCGAGCTCTACGGGAAGGCCCATCAATCGCAACCGGCCCTGTCGAAGTTCACCAGCTGCTTTGAAGATCTTCGCCGTGCCAACCCAGCCATCAACTTGAGATTTCGATGTGGGATCTGTGTGGGAGAAGGTAAGACCAATCGAAACGGTAGATACAACAAATGCATGATCTCGGTCGAGAGCCTCTTGACGCACTGGGAGGACAAACACGAGAAGGGCGATATTCCTTGGGTCGAAGGCCTTATTCAGCTCCCTTCAGAGATCGAGGTAACGGAGCAGATCGGTCAGGTGGACAGGAAGCTTGCACTTGAGAAGGAAGCTGCCCGAGGCAGGACTGTTGTGTCAGCGACCGACCTCAAGAAGCGACCCAAGTTGAAGGGCAGTCTGGTCTTGCAGACCCGATCAGCGAGGGAGGTGGTCGACGAACTCTTCCCGCCCCAAGCCTCCGCGGTTCATTCTACGTCTGTGGAAGAGCCCGCCGAAGGAGATGATGAAGGTCTCGTCGGGGCCCTTGAAGAAGATCATGGCGGGGTGCCTTTGGAAGATGACGATTGCTAAGATGGCAACATGACTATGACTCACTGAAGTTGACCCTCATGCTTCCCAGGTTGGGCTGAGTCACGCTTTGGAACATCATTGGAAACATTCACCAGCATGCTAATCAGGTCGCGTCGATTGATTTGGGCTCGGATTTGGATGGATGGCAACTCCAGGTACATACGAGTACTTTTATATGGTGGTCTTTCGTAAGTCGAGACTTTAATATAACTGGTTGTTCTGGTGCCCAATTGGTGCGGGAGCCTGGCCTCTTGTTGGCATTATTGATAGATCGAAGACAGCAGGTTGGGACTGCTCTGTACGGCATGCGACAGCGAGACCCACGTGGTCGTGCGCGGGCGTTGTCAAAGCTCGGAGAAGAGCGGAAGACGAGAAAACGGAGGGAACAACGAGTCGACGACGGGCGGAATCCGAACTCCTGCCAAGCTCCCGTTTGCCGCTTGCCGATTCCGATGAGCCTGAGCTAATGCCGACAGAGCTTTGTAATTGGTTCGGAGATCAAATAAAGTAGCCGCTAGCCTGGAGGTAGTGGGCACATGTGATAACGCGCGCGATACGAACTGGTCCGCTGTCGGTATCGCGTCAGGTCCCCGATACCCACCCAATACACAGGCCTCGCACCACTTTTTATCTCTTGTTGCCTCTCGCCCTCTCTCGCCCTTGCGCCCTCTGATCTGGGTCACCAAATTTTCCCGCGCCCACCTTGGGAACTGGGACGCCCAGTCATGTTGCAGACGATTACCCATTATTCAGCTCGAGCTCCTCTGGTGGCTCGGTGGCCAGATCGCTCGCTCACCTTCGCCGTTTTGGGAGATATCACGCCTTTCTGATATATCTCCTTCAGTCTGCCCACTCCCTGTTCCTTCCTGGACTTTCTCAACAGGTCAGTAAAGAAGCCACGTTTGTCTTGTCACCGGTTGCTCCCTTTTCATCACAATGGCCACCGCTACGGTTGCTCGCACCTTTGCCAGGGCGATTACGAGGAGCTCTGCTTCCTCTTCCTCGACCCTGCGTCTCGCTGCGCGTCCCTCGCGTACAAACGCTGCAAAGCAGTTCTTCCAGCAGTCGTCACGCCGTCACTACTCCTCCGAGCCCCCTGCTCCGAAATCAAGCAGCAATGCCATTTTCGGAGGCATCGCCGCCGCCGCTCTCCTTGCGGGAGGATACTACTACTACAACACTGAGGCGTCGGCACCGGGAGCCCTGAAGAAGGGCAGTGCGCCGACCGTGGAAGACTACCAAAAGGTGTACAATGCGGTTGCAAAGGCTCTGTGGGAGAAGGATGACTACGATGACGGATCTTACGGTCCTGTCCTGCTCCGTCTGGCATGGCACGCCTCCGGCACCTACGACGCAGCCACTGGCACCGGGGGTAGCAACGGCGCAACCATGCGATTCGCCCCGGAAGGCGACCATGGTGCCAATGCCGGCCTGAAGGCTGCTCGTGACTTCTTGGAGCCCATCAAAGGTTCGTCTGTCCACTATCGTCCGATGAAGTTGGGAAAATGCTGATGAGATCAACAGCGGAATTCCCCTGGATCTCGTACTCTGACCTCTGGACTTTGGCTGGTGTTTGCGCCGTGCAAGAGATGCAAGGCCCCACCATTCCCTGGAGACCGGGACGAGCAGACCGCGATGTTTCTTTCTGCACGCCCGATGGCCGTCTGCCCGATGCCTCCAAGGACCAGAACCACATCCGTGCTATCTTTGGTCGAATGGGTTTCAACGACAAGGAGATGGTCGCTCTCAGCGGTGCTCACGCTCTAGGTTCGTACTTGACTGCACATTATGCGGACACAGGAAGCATCTTGACTAACCCATTATCTTAGGCCGCTGCCACACCGACCGCTCCGGCTTCGACGGACCCTGGACCTTCTCCCCTACCGTTCTGACCAACGACTACTACCGCCTTCTGATGGAAGAGAAATGGGGCTGGCGCAAGTGGGGCGGCCCGAAGCAGTACGAGGACGTCAAGACCAAAACCCTGATGATGTTGCCTACCGACATGGCCCTGATCAAAGACCCAATCTTCAAGAAGCACGTCAAGGAATATGCCGATGACAACCAGGCTTTCTTCAAGGATTTCTCCGACGTCGTCTGCAAGCTGTTCGAACTCGGCGTGCCGTTTGAGACCAAGCCTGAGGACCGCATCACCTTCAAGGCCACTGTTGATGAATCCTGAGTTCCCAACCAGTGAGTCTTGATTGGGGAGCAACTGGCGTCTTGTGCAAGCTCCACGAATGGGACGACACACACCGGCTCTTGCTCTCACTCACGCCCTCTTCCCTCTGTGGATTATTTTGAGTTTGATCGACGGTGTTCTTGCATTGCGCGACAAGCGAGTGGAGTTGATACCAGCTTTAACAGAATGTTCACGCCAGAGTCGGATGTCTGAGCCCAGCCTTCCAAACTTTTTCGCATGACGATTATTAATTCGACGGAAAGGAACTGCCACTCAGTCTTCTCCAGAACAATGTCTCAAGAACCAGAGCAATTGTATAAAGACACTCGGGTCGCCCGAGGACACGAAGAAATTGAGAGGCTTGGAGCATAAGCCACCAGACATCACATCACCCTAGACGTTAGACATACCCCCAAATAGATCGAGTGGCTTTCTTCCATTCTCTCCACAGATGAATTAACAACCTTTCAAAGGTCCTGGCTTTCTCGTCGCTATCCGCCCTTGTGTTCGGATTACTTGCCCTCCTTCTTCTTGGGCAATCCGTCCTCGGTGTGTGGATGTCCATTCGGCTCAACAGCCCATTGTCCGGGCTTGAACCTGGTTTCTTGAACTTCTGTGTTGAACACGTTATCTAACGTGAGTCGAAGGGGAGAGTACGAAGGGCAGACACTGCAAGTATAAAGCAGCAGCACTTTCTCATCAAGTTGGGAAGAGATCTCTCAGCAAGCGGAAGGTGAGCCGAGGACATGTTAAAGCGGCGAATGCTGTCGTCCGACTCATGCCGAACCACAAACGAGCGAGATATTTTAGTTTGGCCTGCGAATGTAAGTACTGCACAACTTCCGAACTCTCCAACAACCCTACGAAGTACATCACCAGTCAAAAACACACACAAGGCCGGTCGTCAACGCATCCGGTCGTTTCAAGATGTTCTTCTCACGCCTGTCCTCCCGTCTGTCCTTCCTGCGCGCTCTCCTGCCCCAATCTGCCTCTCGTTCAATATGCGGAGCAGCATCGGCCAGAGCTCCCCAGTTCAGCACGTTTCTGCGCAGCTCGACGACGATGAATAAGATCACCTCGCAGTTGCAGGCGCGGACAACGCAGCAGGGTGGTGTGCTCGGCGCGCAATTGCAAATCCGAGGGATGAAGACTCGATCGTCGGTGAAGAGGTTATGCGAAGGATGCAAGGTATGTGTGGTGGATTCCTCCCATCCTGCGCGGGCGAGCGTTATTCAACGGGGAGCGCCTTCTTTTTCATATGCTTGAATTTTGTTGGGTGCTGACTGAACGTCCTTGCCTCGCGAACAGGCCGTCCGCCGCAAGAACCGCGTCTTCATCATCTGCGATAAAAACCCCAAACACAAGCAGCGGCAAGGGAAATAAAGGTGCCCCAGCTCACTGAATGAAAACCTGGTCTCAATTGGCGACAAAAGGGGGAGACAAGGGGACAAGAACAATACAGCCCGCCCTCTGAATATGGGAAGCGCCACGACGACTTTCTCGAAACCCAGCTCCGGTGGTCCATCGTCGGCTCTTTTTTACACGCCCTCAGTTTAGACCGTGGGCGGGACATCTCATGAATAACCGGTACTGCGAGGGGCAGCAACCCCCATGAAGAAAAACAAATCTCTCCTCTCGCACCTGGGATTCCAACAATGTACTCCCACAAACTTCATGTACAAAAGGGAACGACACGATCCGATCCGATCCGATTTTAAGAAGACGCATAGCGCCGGTGTTGATGCAAGGCTTCTTTGTTTCTCGATAGACAGACCTGACTGACCGGTTAGGATTGGATTGGAATGTGATATGATATGATATGGCAGGAGGCCGTCGCATCTGTGCTCACTGGGAGGGGGTGCGCATGGAAAAAGGAAGAATAGGGTTGCTTGGATGGGCAAGGAATTGGATTCGGGCCACCACAAAGATTCAGATTCAGATTCAGATTCAGATTCAGATTCAGGTTCAGATCAGATCAGATCAGACCTAAAAAGTCACCTTACATAGATCTGCTAGCCCGACTCTTCGCGGAGAATTGTGGCAACAAAGAGATCTTCATCCTCACTCTGGCATTGCATTAGGCGCCTCTTCGTCCGGAATTTTAGAAGCTTTCCTCAGAGACAGCCCAAGCTGTGGGCCACCTTCACATCTGTCTGTGTCTCTTTTCTCATTTGACTCGCGAGCAGAGGCAGATGCAGAAAGAAGTCTGTATGCTCTCTCTCTGGCTATGTATGAAACAGGCAGGCATATTGATTGATTGCCCCCTTGTCTGCGATCTCACATTGGCGCCAGTGCCAATGCCAACGTTTCCACACGAAACTCCATGCCACCCACCCACCTCTTCTTCTCCTTCTTTCTTCTACCATCTCGTCTCGTCTCGTCTCTCACAAGAGCACGATCCCAATCCCGCCACGTTTGGACTCGTCAGGCATATTCTTTTCATTGATCCCGCCGTTGACAGGGTTCGTCCGCCAATTGTACAGATAGTGATGCAGTTGTCCATCGCCGGCGCCGAACTTCAACTGCTCGAGAAACATCGGGTTGTCGTGGAGGGTCAAGGCGTTGAAGACGTCGAATTTGGCCTGTTGAGCAAACACACACACCACTTGGTCAGCCCTCGCACATCAATCGATAAAAAAACCTCATTTCATCACGATGTTTCACTTACCTTCTTGGCTTCGATCAAGAGATCTTGGTTAAGCTGGAGCAGTCTCTCCTTCAGGCCCTTCTCGTTCGGGTTAAAGGCCTCCTCCGTGGCATAGTAGTAGAGATATGCGGCGCGGATCTTCTCATGCTTCTTGCTCACGTCCCCAATGACGCTACTCTCGAGGCAATAAAAACTGGCAAAGTCGGTGATCTTGCCAGCCTGCTCGACCACAAAGGACCATACTACCTGGTCGTCGGGCTTTTGCCTGTTGAGCAGCCAGTGCTCAATCTCCGCTCGGGTGAATTCTTGGGCAAGATCGAATCGTTTCAGGTACCGGGAGAGTAGGTCGAGAACGGGATCGATGTCCTTGGCTTCCATCGGTCGCCATCCATCTGTACTCGTGTTCCGAGGTAATTGATTTCGTGCAATCATCCTGGCCTGCGTGCTGTTGGGCGGCAGAGGAGAAAACCCAACTTCGTAGAGCTTGAGCCAGTCGAGACTCCGATGGAAGTACCGGCAACTTCCCACAGGCGTGGGCAGCACAACACCACCGGTGTAGATGGCCTGGTAAACGCCCTCCAGGTTACACCGCCTCGTGATTTCCTTGATCAACACCGGGGCAAGTCTTCTCGATCTCAGCTTTTTGTGGACGCACATGAAATTGATTTCAACGACATCCAAGACGTTTTGCCGAACTCGCAACTTGATCGGGATGCCAAAGATGCTGGCCACCAAGAGTCGGCTGGGACCTTTGGCCCGGACGCCGATATGCCAGCTCTTTTTCCATTCTGGCGATTTCAGAGCCCAGTCCAAGAAGATGGCCGAGTAGTTGAATCGAAACATAGCGTGGTCGTCCTCCACGTAATGTAAGGAAAGAAGCTTGTACACCTCCTTGATTTCCTCCTCATTCGTCAAGTCGAGTTCAACCCACTCGTAGCCCTCAGGCAATGGAGCAGCCGTCTTTGGGACGAGTTCCGGAGTGACTTCCTTGATCGGACCATCTTGCTTCTCTCCAGTGACCTTGTCATCGAATTTCGGCACAGGTTGCGTTCCCCAGAATTTGTACGACGCCATGTCCTTTTGATTCTTGCCTGTGAGGGACAGTCCGGAAAGAAGTTGCGACACGTCCAGTTTCCGTAACACTTCATGCGCCTTTTCCGGAGACATCCCGGCCAGTTCGCCTTTGAGTGACGGGTTCATATCGAGCAGGGTTTTCAACGATTCATCGGACAGTTTTGCGGCAGGCTTGGAGGGTTCGCCGGGGTCGGGTGATTTGTTTCCTGTGATGGCAGAGACCAGCTTGGATTTCTTCGACTTCTTCTTTTTCTTCTTCGCCTTTCCCGACGCATCGGGAGCGATATCCTGGGTGTTTTCCGTCTCATCCTCTTGTTGTTCGTCCGCCTCGGATCCTGACTCGACCTGCTCATCGGGCGGGGCCGATACGTGTTCTGGCTCGGACATGGTAAAGGGTTTTGAAGTCGCTGGCCTATTCAAATCGATGTTTCGGTACAAGGGATGGTCGCCTAGGTACTTCGGACGCAATAAGCCGCAGGGACAAAGAGCAAGATGGCGGCCGCTGGGTGAAGGAGACGCGGCAACTTGCGACAGTCATGAGGGCAGTCAGACACAAAACTGCCGTCGACGTCAGGGACTGAAATGAACCGACTTGCTTGGCGCGTGACGGGGTCCTCAGCCTTGTATCGCAGCCTTGCCGCAGCCCTGCCACACGCTGCACAGCCTTGCATCTCCATCTCCATCTGAACCCTGTTCTCATGTTACACGAAGTCCTCGAAATATCGGTCAATAATGTTCTTGGCGATCTTGTTAGCCTTGAAGCGGCTATACTACAATTGCTAGATACACAGTGAATTCTCAGGGGATGGGTGGATGTCTTTTGTTGCGACCGAAGGAGACGCTGGTATAAAGGTTAAATTCTGTTGTCCATTCACGATGAGATTTCGGAAGCATCGTCGGCACTCATTCCTTTCCTCATCCTCCTTACATGTGCGGTGCTCCCCACTATCTCAAAAAGATGTCGCCTTCGAACGGATTCAACTCCGGATTCCAGAAGGTATACTCGTCCCACGGCCACGGTTGCATCATGGAATCTGGCTCATAGTCCAGGGGCTCGGAAAAGTTGAGAAAGTCTCCGGCAGCCATGTTTCCAGACGCTTCGCCCTCCGTCTTCAGGGCGACTGTGGTCTCATTGTTCACGTCCTCGGGGTCAGAATCCTCGACGACCGGTATGGAGATGCCGGGAACTTCGGAGGTCATGCCTGAACTCTCTTCCTTCAGCTGCTGCGAGAACACTTCATCGTCGATGTCCAGGCCCCACTCCTGTGCCAACAGCCGCAGTGACCGCACGGCGCGACGAGACCGTGACCATGACTGGCTTATCTCGTACAGGCCGGAGACGCAGATGTTGAGCATGCGGATTGCGGTGCGACGGGTGTGTTCATCTGGAGAGCCCGCGTCGAACATGTGAATGACGCAGGCGGTGAAGACGCAGTGTACAGACCCGATGGGAATATGTCTCTGGAATTGATTCAGTGATGAGCCATAGTCCAGTTCAAACAAGAAGTAAGGAAGGCTTACCAGGGTGTACAAGTTGCGATAGGCACGTATGATGTTGGCAATTGATCTGGCCGAGGATCGGCTTTCCTTGATATGTGTATCCTCGGATTCCGGGTCGGTGTTGGTTTTGTTCAACTTGCCGGCTCGGCCAGATGGGAGAAAGGGCCTGTGGAGAACAATGATGGCCAGATGGAACTGTAGGCTATTTCAAGATCAGTCTCAGCGTGACCTAAGGCAGCGATCCAACAATGGCTTTTGACTCACTGGAACTGATAAACGTGAGGTAGGCTCGGATGCTGACTAGAGGAGGAAATGCGAAGGTGGCTTGGGAGCTTGTTGTAGAATGTTTGTAGCTCGACATGTGTCTTTGCGACAAGGTCGGACATTTCGCGGATAGACAGCGGCCTTTTGGAGCCGTACCTAAGATCCTCGGATTAATCCAGGTATGCGAAGGAAGGAAGGGATGTGCTCACATTCGGTCCAACGCATCCGTGCAGAGCTGCAAAAGCTCACAGTTATGATGAAAGGTGCTAATCCCTCTGGTAAATGGTAGAGTGTCTGGATTGAGGGACGGATGGCCCGTCCAGGGCCTGAATTCGACTTCTTGTGTCAACGCCGATTTTCGACAACTCATGCTGGAATCTTGGATTGAGGACGGCCTGCCGAAGCCGAGATTAAGTTGTCTGTAGACACTTAGTAAGGGGGCCCTCAGTGCAGGTCGCGGTTGAGGAATCTCACTTGTCAACAATGTAACAGCCCCACCATGCCACATTGCGAGCTTCTGCTTCGTCCTCGGTGATGTCTCCAGCGACCACCGATTGCAAGCAGTCCAGGTGCAAGCCGAAGTTGTATGCCATTCTCGTTGCCATGTCTGGGCGCAAAATTGTCAGTCATTCGCCTCAGAGGGGGGGGGGGGGGGGGGGGGGAAACAAAGGAGACACACTGAGATAGATAGCCGATAGGCCTTCTTTATCGACCGAAGTCTCGTACACCGAGAGCAGCGTCGCGGCCTGAATGGTGCAAAGTGTCGGGGCTTCGATCTCTGAATAGAGCAGGACTTTCGCCTTTTCTGCCAAGGCATGGCCTGCTGTGTTGGGATCGTTGGGATCGGTGCGCAGCTCGAGACGATCTGAGTACCGGGAAGCGACGGCGAGCATGGCCAGCAGTAAAAGTCGTGATGCGTATTTCCCCGAGAAGTTGGTGTTCATGTCTCGAAGGAACAAAGTCTGCGGCACGATATATTGAGAGATATTTTGCCAGTTCCAGAAATAGTCCAGGAGGTGATCGCGGAGCTCATCCGAGACGTTGACCTCTAGGGCGAGGAATTGAGCCATCGCCTCCCCTCGTTGCTGCATCGCCTCGGCGGACGTATTTGATGGCATCTCAAGCAATCCTTGGACAAGGTGGAAATTGGATCTTCCGCCGTAATGGCGAAGTTGCCCGTCTTCGCCTATGTTTAAGCGACCCAGGGTATCCGCAAGCTCGCTAGCTGGGTCTCGCCCTTGCGGCGACTCTGTCGCCTGAGATATAGAGTTGATGAGTTCAGACTCGCTGCCAGAAGTGGGCGAGGTCTTGCTTTCGACATTGTCCGACGAGATTTGACCGGCTCGCAACAGGGCGCACTGTTCCTCAAGACGGTCTATTCGTTGCAGAAGAGCTTCGACGTAACGCTTGCTAGGGGGTCTTTTGGAGGCAAAGTGCTCGATTAGCTCACTAAAGTCACGGCTGATGACTTGCCGTTTGAACTGAACTCACTTTCTGTTGCTCGGGGTCTTGGGATATTCACAAATGCTTCCATTCTGTTCGCAAGTCAAGCATTTTGGTTGTGCACCACTGCACTGATACTGGTCAGCTTGGAGACGTGGAAATAGCAATGCCGTCTCATCACTCACTCTGATTCTCTTTTTCCGGCAGGATATGCATGCTACCGACGCGCGCTGCCGATTTGGTGCTTGGGTACGTGGAGGCGAAGGCCTCACCGGCGGAGCTGACGACATGGCTCGCGCACTTATCTTGGTTTCTGGCCAGGAGTCTCAGAGTCATTCGTTATACCAGGATTATATCATCGGAGCAGTCGGATGACAGTCCCCGTACCTCCTGTGCAGCATCAACCAAGATCAGTAATGGCCAAGAGACAACAAAGAGGAGTCGGCACAAGGACTGGGGCAATTGTCGGCAAATTGGAAGAAGCGATGGACTGTTGGTCGACCTACGAGTAGACTTGTCTTCGGCGGAGAGAGGGCTGCGGGGCAGATTGAATGTCGATCAGATCATGGTTATTTCATCTCCACGCATCGATGGAATCAAGGTTCGAAGTGAAACGCGGATTTGCGGGTGGGTGGAAGGTGAGGCGTGACCTCTGGCGCGAGGCGAGCTAACGGGCTTGGTTTTTTGGGTTTGTGTGGGTAGTAATCGAGGTAAGTGGCTGCTGACGAATTCGCGAAGCCTAAACAGAGGTCCGATCCAGGGAGAAAACGCGTTTCATACCAGGCGACCTGCACTCATACCTTAATTATTGAATGTTGGCCTCATTAACGCCGTGTCGTCTTGTTCCGTGGTTCCGCTTAGGTATGTGATTTGGTTGATAAGCTTGGTTTGGAATTAGGTATGAGGATTGAGGTACTTCTAGGACGACATGTCTCCGAGGATATGGTGATGTTATTCTCCTGTCGTTGTCAGGCCCATTGGCGATATTTCGATCGTGACCGTAGAACGTACAAGTAGCAGAAGGTACGATGGAGGCTCTGGTGGCTGCAGCCTGGAGCCTGGAGCCAGGAAGGAGCCAGGAAGGAGCCAGGAAGGAGCCAGGAAGGAGCCAGGCTACATAGGGGCTCGGAGGCTGTCACTGACGTTGAAATAGTCCCCTGTCTAGCGCGCCAACTCTGCCGAGGTCGAAGGACGGCGGTCGCACTTTGATTGGCTCTCAGGCCTCCCGTGTGCCACCCCGCTCCTTCCGCCCGGATTCTCGTTTGATTTCCCCAGATGCGAATTGCGACCAAACAACCTGAACCCCGATGCACCCGTTTCCACTGTTTCCTACAAATAGTCTTTTGTACACCACGCCATGGCAAAGTGGTCGCCGTCGCCCTCGGCGTCTCCTCTGGCGCAGGTCGTCCCAGGAGCAAGCGTCGCCGCCGACCGCGAAGCGTCCAACTCAGCCATTTCACACTTGCCTCCCCGCACCAACCCTGCTCAAGAGGTATCCTTGTATCGAGCAATGAATGCAATTCCTACCACATTTGGAGCCGAAGAACCCCGTCGAGCACGGCCGCCCACGACTCCCAAGTCTACGACCGATCCCTACGATCCGTTTTTCATCCCTCACTCCATCCTCTTCAACACTCCGATCTCACCTCAGCAGAACAGCGCGTTGCTCCAACTGCCGACCGAAATCCTCACCCACATCTTCAAGAACGTCAAGATACCCTATTTCCAGGTCTGCCTGGCGCTGACATGCAAAACAATGGGCCTAGTCGCGAGCCAAAAGAACGCCATGGCCCCCTGGCGCGGATATCGAGATAAGGATGGCCTGTTTCGTCTTTTACAGAGAAACCACTACATTCCCTCCTCGCTGCGCCTGTGCCGGTCCTGTTTCCGCTTCCTCGAACAGGATCCGGAGTACTGGAGCCAGGCGATGAAGAGCACCGAGTTCGACGCAATCAGCATCAACTGGTTCGACATCCTAGGCTGGATGGACGCGGACCCCTACTCCCAGCATTCGTGTCCCTGGTGCAGCGTGGGCAACCACCTCAACTACCACAGCCAGCAGCGCTACCTCAACGACAGGATGGGTCTAAACATCCCTTCAAAGATGAAAATGTGCCCAGACCTGAACAGAAGAATGGATCGGCCTTGAGATTGATTGAAGCCGGCTGAGCTGGGCGAATCCATCCCCAGCAAGATGATACCTTCAGGCACAAAATCCCTGCTCCGAGCGAACCAGCCACACATAGGTTTTTGGGCGAACAGCACACTGCCGGAGGACGAATTGAACCTCCAATGACAGAGTAAACTTGCAACCAAGCGGACCACCAGGCAGGGCTTCGGCTTCCGCGTAAGCTGGACGAGGCATCCAACTTTGTGAGCTAAATCAGCCACAACAACCAACACGGCCCGACGACCTCGAGCTCTCTCGATTTTCCCATCACCGCCCTTGAACGGATGGCCGTCCCGAGTTGCAAAAACAACGCTGGGCTTCCTGTCTTCGATCTCGGCCATCACGTCCATCACGTCCGGTCCGTTGGGATTGGACCTCGATCACTGGCTATCTTGCCGTCTTCTCGCCCCTGTTCCCTATCTACGGCTCCACGTCCCTATCTACATCAGATAGACCCAGATAGGAGGGAAGGAAAATGGAAGAGAGCAAGCATGAAGGAAAAGGGGCAATGGAAGATGGAAGGGGAAAGACAAAAGGGTGTATGTATGTGTACGTGGCAAAAAGTCCCACACCCATTAGTTTTGTATCTACAGAACATAGAACACTCAAACAGGTTGTCAAGCAGCTCGCTCAAGCGTCTGCTGTCAACCCTGGCTTTCTATCTCTACTCATCCTCCGCTCCAGTTACCAACCGCGTCCTAATCTTTATTCTTCCTCTTCTTCGTCCCATCTGTCGCGGGTTTTGATTTCGCTTTCGCTTTTCCTTTCGCTCTCGCTCTCGCTGGGCCCTTTGCCTTCGGAGCCTCATCCTCTGCAAAGTCCGCGTCATCTTCGTCTGCACCGATGTCATCATCGTCGTCCTCGAATCCAACGGGTTCGTCCAGCCCGTCGAGGACTTCCACCTGCTCGCCGCCGTCGTCGTCGTCATCAGCATCTTCGGCATCTGCATATGCACCTGTATGTTTCCTCCGTCGCTCCGCCTCGCCACGGAGCCGTTTAAACGCGTTCCTCATGCGTCCAGACTCCTTGCCCGTGCGGTTCCGCGGCGCTGCACCCTCGACTCCCGAAGTAGCAGCAGCAGCAGCTGGACCGCCGCCGCCGCCAGGGGGACCACGCTCGCCGCCCACGGCGAGACCCCTATCTCCAGCCCCGGCCCCGACCCTCGCGATCGGGTTCGCGCCGACGCCGACACCACCGCTGAAGAATCGCGTGATGTTGCTCTGCGTGCCTTCGACGTCGCGCTTGTTCATGTCACGGATCACGGGGACGAGGATTTCGTCCGTCCGCTCCTGACTCCACCCGATCGTCGCCATGAGGAAGCCCCTCAGTTTGTCCAGGTCCGGCACTCCCCACTGGAACGGGTGCGGATCCGAGTCAACCTCCGGGTTGAGGTACGCCTCGTCGACCCTTCGGTCGGGGAAGTCTGTCGGCAGGAACAGACGCTTCTGCACCGTCTTCTTGAATTTCCGCCGGAACGGCGTCGTCAGTTGGTTTTCGAGGTCCTGCTGCCGACCCAGCTGAACCTTAACACACCACTCCTTAAAGTCCTCGAGCGTGTCGAAGTCGGTGAGGATCTCGAGCGCTGTGACGGGTCCGACACCAGGGATGCCCTCCGTGTAGTCGCTGCCAAGAAGATGCGCAAACCGGATCAACCGGCGTCGGTCGAGCAGAAACTCCTTCTCAAGCTCACTGGCCAGGTAGCACTCGACGAACTTGGCAGCATTGAACATGTTTTTGTAGATCCGTGTACCGCCGAAAAGGAAGATATCTGAATCATCGGTGACGATCCCGTCGACAAGGCCCAACCGCACCAGTTCCGCGCACTGAGCTTCCGCTTCCATCGGGGCTGTGATGTATGGCAGACCAAAGAGGCGGAGGAGAGCCTGGCACTCCTCGACCATGACGTGCGTGACTTCATCCGCGTCACGGCGATCTCGCTTCTGTTGGCTGCGTAATTGCTTCAACTCATTCTCGTAGTCACGAATGGCGTCGGTAGATGACTTCTGGTTGTTCAGTGACGAGGCGAAACGCGCGTGCTCTTCTGCTTCGATGGCGAGCTGACGCATGAGTTCCTCTTCGGATTCTGAGAGGTACCCAAATTCGTCTTCCACCGGTGCTGTAAGATCGGGGCCAGTGGCAGGGTCTGGAATTAAGTCGTCTTCCGCCAGCACGTCTGGAGGCAGGATATCATCTTGCTCCTGGGCCGGCATGGTTGCTGGCGACATGTCCACATCTTCGAAATCTTCACCTTCATCCTCGTCCTGTTCCACGGCTTTCCGACGAGCCAAGTCTCCCTCGACAGTGCCCAGCGAGCCAGGACTAGCAGGTTGTTCATGTTCGGACTCACTCCACTCGACCTCCTCGAAGTCGCTGCCATCACCGTCTCGAACAGCGGTCGTTGGCTCAGGCGACTTAGGAATATGTTGCGGCAGGTCGGAGGGCAGGGGCGGCTGGGCGCGCGTTGTCTCCGCCACATCATTCATCAAAATTGGCTCTGGCTCATGCTCAGCCGCAATCTGTCGAGCAATCTCATATCGTTTCTCCCGCTCTTCATCTCGTTTTCGTTTCTCGGGGTCTTCGATCTCTTCCAATTCAGTAGGCTCGATCGGACTTGAAGCCGATAGTTCCATCTCATCAGCTTGAGTCGGTTGTGTAGGCTCGGGTATATCCTCGCCCTCGTCGTCCAGTTCAATGGGGTCATTAATGTCATCTTCAGCCTCGAGGTCAATGACCTCTTTCGTATTTTGTCGGCGGATGGTCTCCTTTGCATAACCTCCTCTTTCGTATTGGTCTCTATCAGGTTCATCAACATCATCGGTAGAAGGTTTGAGATCATTAGTGCTTGGTGCAGCATTGAACCAGGCTGGCATGGGCTGCGGGGGTCTCTCCTTGCGAAAAGCATCCTCTCCAAGGTCTCGATCGAATCCACCAGACAAGTCCTGTTCAATTTTCTTCGACTTCTTTTTGCCCAGGATTGATTGTCCCAGATTTAAGGACTCGAAAGGTAAGGGCCCGTCGAATCTCGGCACCGGAAGAGTCTTCCCTGGCGATGGACTTCGCTCCCTGATGCTTGTTTTCGCTTTGTGTTGAGTCCGTCTCGATTCAGCGAGCGCTGCTTGTAGGTCGAAACCATCATCGTCATCTTCAACATCATCTGCGAGCCGGTTGGCGGCTTCTTCTGCAACGAAACCACCACCGGCGGCATCAATATCGGCATCGACATCCGTTGGCTGCTCCAGAGACATTGCGATAGCACGCCTTAGATCATCATCTTCCTCGCTCTCTTGCTCGAGTGGAAGGACGTCTTCAAACAGTTCATCCTCGTCGTCATCGGCAACCTTATCCTCAGGAACAAATAGTGCTTCCTCATCCGGATTCGCCCTCGCGATTGTTGGTCGAGGAATCTGGGGAGCACTAGTTGCGGCCTTTCGCGCTCCGTATATTGCTTTCCGTTTCTTCGCGATCTCCTCTGCAATGTCTTCATACGACATATCGTAATCTGCCGCTTTTCGCTTACGTTGCCAGTCTTTCGGTAGTCGATTGAGACCTTCGATGGCCACATCTTCAAAGTCCTCGTCATCGGCCGAATCTTCTTTGAAATCCTCGGATTCGTCTTCGTCGTCCAAATCGATCGCGTTCTCCTTCTTGTTGCCCTGCTTGTTCGACACTACTCCGAGTGCCCACCCGCCGTCAACTCCGTCATTCTTCACGAGAATATACTCTTTGCCCTTCTCGCCTGCGATTCTTCCGCCTTGGTTGAGGAAGTCCTCGGCCATACCGTTGATATGCATGAGTCTCTGTGTAAGTTCGTTGCGCTCTTTGACACGCTCGATCTGGAACTTGGAGAATGCCATACGGTCCGGAAACATGCCATCCAGCTGTTCTTTCGAATAGCCCATCCTCAGTCGCGAGCGCAGCCTCGCGGCATTCAGGATATTGTAGCGATCCCCCGCGGGCAGAGACAAGAAAAATGGACTCTCGAAATCGATCTTGCTGAAGTCGTAGAGATTGATGTCTTCCCCGCTATGGAACTGTCGAGCGTATTCCTCCAGCTCGGCTTGCGACATGATCCTCGGGTCGTTCGGAGCCCCCATGCTTTCGAGACTGACATCGAGGTCGGGTAGATGGTACTGGTCCTTTTTCTTGAACCGCCGGCCTGCTTGTCTTTCCTTTTGCGTCATACCGAGTTCCTCCACATACACCAGTTCCTGGTCGGCCGGCAACTCGTCCTCCAACGGTGTACGGTCTCTTTCTGCTTTCCGTCTCTTCTCTTCCTCCTCCGCCGCTCTCGCCACCTGCACCGCGAGCAACTTGCCGGCCGTCCGAGCGGCATCTTCTCGTCGACCTTCTCGCCGTCTCGCTCTTCTCCGGATGGTTTCGCGCTTGAGGACCGGGGCCCCCCCGTCGAACACGAACACCGGTTTGATGCCAAAGTAGAGTAGTTTGCATATTCGCCGGAAGAATCCCACGACGTGGCTGTTCCGCAGGGCATTACCCTCCTTGTCGCGGACAGCTTTGAGGAATTGATAGATCCAGATTGAGGCATCGACGGCAAGGCGTTTGCGATTGAGAGAGGCCAGTTGGGTAGGTCGTGCTGTCGGAGCCACGACCGTCCAAAGCCCGGTGACGCCCATGATGGAGGGGCTTGACTAACAAGAGGCTGCACGCTCAGCGGCTGCAGCAATATCTCCAGCACTCACCCCTTTGGTGGAACTTGCAGCGTTCGAGAGCCTGCCACCATCATTTCAATGAGGCGGCAAAATTTGGGAAGAGTGAAAGTTGTGGTTGGAAGGAGGAGTAAATCTTTGAGGCGCAACTCATGCATGCGGTCGCTGCCTGACTGACGTCGACGGGAAAGTGACGCGATTTCACATGACGACCTACCTACTAACTTATTGGGTTCGCATGTCACACTACACCACCATGGGCTAAAAGAACGAACCATCTCAACTTTTCATCGTATTTGCTACAACCAAACGGTATTGCCGTCCATTCTAGGGAAAACAGCCTGTGGCAGCTAAACAGCCGCATTCCTCAATGATAAGTGCCCGACGCCACGCTAGATAATCAGCAGCCGTAAAAGAACGAATCCACACGTCTGGGTAGAGTGTGGCGATAATGGCCATAGACTGGAAAGCGCAAACCCCTCTCCCGATTACGTCTGGGTCTTTGGTTCCTCCTTGGTAACGTCCACAGTGCCCGCAGGACCAACAAGTGTTGGAGCAATTCTTCTCTTCTTTGACTTCCCTTCCTCCTTTTCGCTTTCGCTTGTGGTACCAAAATCTCTTTTCCCTAAGACTGAACCACTAATTGAGCTTGTTGCAGAATGATGACCGCCTTGGACACTAGCCGGTGTCTGTGGGGGTGTAGACATGGGTGGAATGCCAATTGGAGGGCCAGAGTTTGTCGCAGTGACGAGGGGAACCTGGCCCATGGTAGGAGTAGGGTTGTTCGGGAGACTCGTGGTTTGAAATGACGCCATTGTAGCGATCGATGATTGAGAATTTGATCTCGCCGGGCTTCCAGGACGAAGGACAAAAGGTGCCGGAGAAGGATGCGATGGTGGTATTGGAACAGGCGATGCTTTGGTGAGTGATGGAGACGCTGTCGCCGTAGGTGTTTGAAGTGGTGTTGAATTTGCGGATGAAGTTGGAATGGGAATAGAAGTGGAAATGACGGGATGGCTGTAGGTCGGATGAGGTCCGGTGTATACCTGTCCGAGTTCGCCAGGAGCAAAAGCCAAAGTAGAGCAGTACCCGTCAGTGGACGACATGAGCAGGGTCAGACCATCGTTCGACCTTTAGGTACGTTAATCAGGAAACTTCTATGTTCGTGGAACAGATCAACTTACCAGGTCAGGTCGGAGAATGTTGCGTAATGAAGGTTACTAACGACGCAGATGGGTGTCGTCTGCTGCGTGTCGTACACAAAGACCGCATCTTGCGTTGCGACAGCATACACCATTCGATAGGGAAGCGAAAATGCTGGAGTTGGACCAGGGCTGGCGGCGTCGCCATCGGCTAACGTCCTCGGCGAAGGGGCCGACATGGACTCTAACACAGAGTTCACTGTCGACAAAGGTGGAGGCTCCATGAATGTTGAAGAGGGCTGTGGGACAATTGAATCAGGTAGAGGAGGTATCTCTTCAGCGGCTGAAAACGTGTCAATCGTGATGTGGTTGGTCGGTTTGGTGGTCGACCGCAGGGTGTACAGAATTGGGGAGCATTTGACGGCCACAGAGGGCTTTTTGTGTCCTGGTAAATGTGCCACTGGAGGTTTGTTGAAGCCAGCACGGGTGTATATATACACTGTGTTCGTAATGTCCTCGGCGTTCTTGGTCGGATCAGAAACCATTGGTAAGGTGGTCTTGTAATGGCCGGCCGGAGTGAAGAGCAGACTGCCGTCAGGAGAAAAGGTAAGTCGACGGAAAAAAGAGGTCATGGTCTCGTTGTGATACAGGTTTGTGTTCTTTACGGCCAGGCCCATTGCTGCACTGAGGCTGGGAGAAGAGATCTCTGGTCGCACGGCCGGAAGAGGCAATGAGGGCGCGGGTGACGCAGAACGTCGGAATGATGGTGAAGACCCAAAAGAAGAGCGTCGACTCGAGTTGATTAGAGGAGGGTCCATGGGAAGGGGGGTCGTCAATGGCGTTCCTGGGTTTGAGGGCGCGGGAGAGGCAATGGCAAGATTGTTGGCGCTTGCATTTGATGCTCGATGGGTATTCATATTCATCTCGGTTGGAGCGGGACTGTTGGAAGATATGCGCCGGCCAGGAAGGTCCATCTTGTTGAATTTCCCATGCGTGGACAAGGTCGCCGTGCCATCTTTAAGCTTGAGGGCATAGATGTGTACGGAGCGGTCTGATGACTGCGTCGCAACAAATTCATTCAGAGGGTCCCAAGCCACACCTTGGACAAAATGGCTGTGTTCAGCGATCTGGCGTATCATTGCACCTATTTCAAGTCAGCCATGGCCAGTCGCTTCCCCCGCGAACAACGCCTGCTCCATACCTGTGTGGGCATTGAAGATTCGGGCGGTGTTGTCAACCCCCCCTGTTATGAAATACTGGCCGTCCGGCGACCATGCCAGATCATAGATTTCTGCTCCGCTCGATGTTCTGCACATATGCTTTATCCGCCATGTCTCTTTATCGTCGACGTGCTCGTCCGTCAAGGTGCTGGTCATGGAGGACTCAGAGGGGACCCAGAGGAGGACATTGCCGTCATCACCGGCGGAAGCTAGCATATCACCTGTATACTTGTCAGAGAACCACGTCCTGGCCAATTCTGCGTGATAAACACCGACCTTTGGGACAAAACCGGACGACATTGACGGGCTGCGTATGTCTGGTGAGTGTGGAGAGGTATGTGGCTTTTCGCTCGTCGCCCTGAGCTTCGATGCTCCATAGCTTTCACCGAATGTTAGCTCAAGCAAGTTCAAAAGAGAGGAGAGAGGAGGAGAGCGGCTCGTACGCGGACATTGTTATCACTATACCAGTTAGCAATTGGGGGACCCTCTGGAGGGGACTGAGGACTCACTTTCCAGCTGTTGCCAGCCTGCCTTTGCCGTTAGGGTCAAAGTGAACCGAATAGATGGGTTGGCTTTCGTTGTGCCAGGTGATGAGGAGGGGTCCGGCCTTCATGATGGCATTGGTGAACGGCCCTGACGGCCAGTGTTGTAGAGGAGCAAAACAGCAGGCAGGTTGAACAGATGATCGAGGTAGAACGGGCCGGTACTGGTGCTGCGGAAGTAAGATGCGGCGGGCGAGTTGTTGGGTAAGAGGAGGATAGACACGGGCGCCGGAGGATGTTTGCTGAGTCAAAGCATGCACAACGTGTCTGGCAGTGAAGGACAGGCGAATTGACTTCAGATAATTAATGTGGAAGTGTGTGAGAGGGGGAGGTAGACGCGGCACCAATTGGTTTGGTAGGCATTGCAGAAGAGTATCACTTGGGATTTGGAACTTGGGACCTGGGCTACTAGTATCACGGATTCACGGATTCACGGCCTCCGCGCGGTGGATGCCAGGTGCGTCGGTCAGATACTAGTACCAGTATTTACGGTGAAGGGAGGTCAGGTACTCGTAAGGACAGTGCCCTCTGGCGTCTGCAGACTCAAACCTCAGTCGTACACAGAGGAGCGCATGCAGGCAGTGGATCGACGCGGTGGGGGTGGGAGTTGGACTCTGTGCTCCAGACGAGTCACGTATTGTACGTACAGAGTTCCAGGGAAGGTGACTCGGGGGTTAAGGGCAAACGGGACGGTATGGACTCGCAGCGTATGTACAGTAGGTACTCCCTCCATTTCCAATGATTCCCATTACTCCTAGTAGCATTCACCCTGCACCTCGCCAGTCCAGTCACCAGTCCCATACCCAGAAACAATGAGGTTAGGTAAGGAAAGAGTGCTGTAATGCTCAGGGCTCAGGAGTCAGCAGCCCCTGGGCCACCGGGGCCACCACTCACAAGCCCCAGGCCAGGATCTGGATTCTTCACCCACCCAACGCGTGCGTGCCGTGCCTTGCTGTGGTTTCGCGTGCTGCGCGTTGCGTGCATCGTGGCATGCAGCCCATGCAGCCCATTCAAAGCCACCGCCCACCCACACAGGTTCCAGCTCGCCCCAGCACTGGTGTCGTTACTGGCGTGTTTGATAACCTTCCTCGCTCTCCAGTGTCCAGTGTCCACCCGGACTGCTCTCGGTTTGCTCTTTGCCGCCAGCTGCGATTGTGACCGGGGGTTATTTCCATCCACTCCCCTTACTCAGTCCTACCTTACCAGGCGCGGTCTCGAACACGTACAGAGGATACAATCATACACGGCTACTCGATTCTCTCTGTGTCCAGACACACAAGGCACCATTCAGTGAAGTACAGATTGGATTTGGGTGGTTGCTCGCATCTCAACTTCATCACATGTGCGTCCGAGGAGAGCACCCGCGCTGATCATAATCGCTGCTCTCTGTCTGTTGCCCACGCCTATCGTACCAAAAAGCAAAAAGCCACAGGGCCTGGCTCACAGCAAGACATCCCCAGCTCAATGTGACTGAGAGACACCTGCTCGCTTCCCTGGCCTTGTTCGAGAACACAATCTAGTCGCTCGTCGAAAATCCGCATGCTTGTCTGAAAAACACGTTCCTCAGCCCGTCTTCTTCAGTTACTCTTTCGTTCCTTCGTCCGCAATGCGCCGACCAAACGCCACGTATAAGCAAGGTTGATTGTTTGCAACGCCTCCAAGCCGTCAAGATATGTTGAGGGAGTTTTTCCACCTCGGACGCCCAATGTCCCTGTCGAACCGATCCATGAATTCCGTGATGGTAACTTCGCCCAAGCGGTGACAGCACGTCCCTAGCTTCGATTCCTTTCGTCTCTTGTTCTTTTGGATTCGTGTCTCCTAGAAGCTTTGCGCGGAAACTTGTGCAGGCTGGCGGCAAGTTAGTCTCTTTCTTTCAAGAGGATTGCACGGTACATACCGGACTGTTAAGCATATTCTGTCGCGCATTTCGCCCTTTCTTGATGTGACTCTTGAGAGCACTCGAATCCAGGGGCTTCAGCAGCTCAAAGCTACATAGCAGGTTGCTCGAAACTGACATCACTGCACCCCAGTTATCAAATTCGCCGCAATACTGTAACAAGTTAGCTGGCATAGCGTTCGCCGAATCGACCGGAGACTTACGTTGGGAGCTGAGAAGACCGTGACAAGGAGTCGATCGTTAAAGAACTCATATCCATCTTCGACAACCATGTGAGCTCGGCACACCAAATCGAAATCGTGTCGCGCGAGGAAATCAACGATCACTTTCTTGCCAAAGCAGTAGCTGACTCCTCGTTCGTTCGACTCCCAGTCCTGGTCCATGTCGGCAGGGTCGCTCCACAGTAAATCATTGAGAAGACCATAATCGGGGACGTCGGTTGGTCGGGCGATTTGTCGAATGTCATCCATATGTGAAAGACTTGGAGAGAGTCCGCCGTGGACACAGAAGATTTTGTCGGCCACGATGGCCGCGATCGGCAGGCAGTTGAACGTGTCGATGAATGTTTTCCAGACTTTGATGTTGCATCTTCGTTTGCATTCATCGTAGAACCCATAGACTCGGGTGACGTTAGCACATTCGTGGTTGCCACGAAGAATGAAAAAGTTTTCCGGGTACTTCAGCTTGTAGCAGAAAAGAAGGAGAATGGTCTCCAGCGATTGTTTTCCTCGATCGACGTAGTCTCCCAGGAAGAGAAAGTTCGCGTTCGGCGGAAAGCCGCACATCTCGAAAAGTCGGATCAAGTCGTTGTATTGCCCATGAATGTCGCCCACAATCTTGACCGGCGCAGTCAGTTCCAGGAGCGCTGGCTGAGACAGAAGCACCTCGCGCACGGCGGTGCACACGGCGGTGATTTCAGCATTCTTCAAACAGACTGCCTTGGTGACTTTGGTAGTGTAGCCAGCATCGAGCAGACGGGAAATCATATCG
Source organism: Exophiala alcalophila (assembly GCA_001599775.1). Classification (NCBI taxonomy): domain Eukaryota; kingdom Fungi; phylum Ascomycota; class Eurotiomycetes; order Chaetothyriales; family Herpotrichiellaceae; genus Exophiala; species Exophiala alcalophila. The sequence continues at coordinate 3,945,691 of BCHY01000001.1, forward strand.
TCCAAGTCCATCTCATTGATATCGCTGATTCCCATGCCTCCTCCCGGAGAGGCTCCAGGCAGATCTGCCAGTTTCGCACGCAAAGACGCTTTGGTTTCGGGGGCTCGCGGGTTGATCTGGTTTTCTCTCTTGACGAGGATTGAATCACCCGCCTTCTGTGTGGATGAATGGTGATGGGCCTGGTGAGGCGCTTCATCAGACACTGCCCCGACTTCCCCGGTGCGCTGAGCTCGGTCTACCGACTTGTGACCTTTGCCTACCGATTTGGACTGCGTGGGTGACGGGGGCCGCGCGGGGGTGGAGCTGCCTGGAGAAGGGGCTTCATCGTAATCCGTAGGCGAGGTAGGGGATTCTACCATGGAGGCTTTTTCTCTGGTAGCGCGGGAAGAACCAGAGCGCCCGCTTGCGATGGAGCTGGCATCGCCTCTGTCGTTGACGGGGGATTCCAGCCCGCCTAGTGTCGAGGCCGAAGCCCTAGGGCTGTCATAAGACTTGTCATCTGAGGAGCTCTTGATCTTGCTCCTGATCGAGGATCTTATGGACCTAGAGGTGCTTTCTTTCGTGTCTGATTTTGAGATGGACGGATATTGCTGCAAGGTGTCTGGAACCAGGTTGGTAGAGGAGGAGCTCTTCAGCGGGGTTCTCGTTCCATCACTGCTTTTCGACTGTTGTTGGCCCATTGAATTGCGGCAATCGGAAACAATGTCGCAGGATGGGAGGAGGTCGTTCGGGGAGGCAAGGTCGAGGGAGGGTCAAGGAGGTCTGAGAAGTGAGATAAGCAGCTGCTTTGAGGAATGCGTTTTGGCGGCGGTCTCGCGGGCACCTTGAGAGGAGCACACCTGTCGTATGCTCAGGTGAACCCGATCGGCGGGAGCTCCTCAAGTCGAGGTGCGGGATTTTGGCGGCTAGTACCGGCGGCGGGCGATGCGAATGTAGGAATAGGTGACAAGGGGCGATGGAGCATGGGGGGTTTCGAAGGTACGTATTTTGAGCAGGAGCGATGGTTTCTTTGTTTGGCCTGGAGGAACACACAAATGATACGTTGGTTAGCATGGTCCGAGCAAACACGTCGAAAGACAGGCAAGCTGAATGAGGCGTGAGAGACTGGTGTTTTGGGCGGGAGCCATGACTGCGAGCTAGAAGCCGGTGCTGGTCGCATGGGCCCGTGGCGAAACAGGTTGCGTCACCGCCGGAAGCACAGGAATAGAACTCACCTGCAGAGGACTCAGCAGCCGACAGATGAATGGATCGATGAGGGCGGTGCTGAACCTGTTGAATTGTAGAGACCTGAGGGAGAACAAAGGATAGCAACCTGGGGCAGATAAATAAAGCGAACAGGACGGAGCGCAAGGTGCAGCGAGGTTCAAGATGTCACTGCCACTAGCAGGGCGCCTCCGCGCACGCTCGTTGGCTGCTTGCTCGCATCCCAGGCTCGGCCGATTCGGCCCAGACCATTCTGCTACAGGTACGGAGAACGACTCACTACGAGTGTGCCTGCTGGAGTAAACCCTTATCTCCTTCGTTATGTCCAAAGCCGACCGGACTGAACTGAGGTCACCGCCGTTCATGTTGCTACTAATCCTTTCCGCTTTCATCCCGGGCCAAAGTCATCGCTATTGAGCTTCACTGCTCAACGAACTGCGAGCACTCCATCTCTATCAGCTACTATAAGGCAGTCCGCCAAGCCCCCTCAGGAGCCATCGTCGCTCCGTCGCCTGCCTCGCTGCTGGCCTTGCTGCGGCTGACACAAGGCTGGCAGTTTTCTTCTCTGAGCTTGCAAGGGTGTGATGCCTTTCAAGCGACTCGCTGTTGCCTCTCTTCAGTGGAAGTCGGTGATCTCGAGTTCGAGCCCACAAGACAGGAGTTGTTCTCGTAGATGACCACAACACCTTCCACGCGCCTGCTTCTGTCCTTTCCTGCCTCCACCGAACCTGCCGCCGTATTCTCTAGCGACTGCATGTGTGTGTCCCTCCGCCTCAGACCGCTCTCCGTGTTCAGATTCTCTGCACCGGGCTTCCCAAGACAGAATGGCGGTGTAGAGGCATTCGAGCGACCAAGGTAGACGACCTAAGCAAATATCTGTTTGCACCGTGAGCTCTGTGAGGAGTACAAGTTCATTCGGCGTGAGAATCTCGCGCTCGACCCCCCAAGAACGTACTCGGGGAATCTTTGAACCCAGGGAGGATGGCCATCAAAGCCGAACACCCCATTGCTCGGCGAGAGGAGAGACTTTGCGCATGCCGCAAGATAGAGTCAAGGTCGTTGAAATTGTCGGAGGACTGGAACTGGCTCGGAGGCCATCGTTGCGATCCGGCTTCACGTTCTGGTCCGGACGGGAAGCGGGTGACCACTAGGCCATTCTCGCCTGTCTTCGACCTCCATCTTCGTGATCTGCTTGCCCGGAATGACAATGAGCCCAACAAACCTCGACGTCATGTCGGCTCTCGCCGGCTGGCCGGTCTCCTTCGCCTTTTCGATGGCCGCCTCCTCATCCGCCTTGGAAGGCATACGATATTCGAACGAATTCGAGAGGATGATATTGCTATCCTGCTCGGTTCGTCAGATATAGCTTCTTCCCATGGTAGACCACATTGTCCCTGTCGTAAATGCTTACGTTATCAGTACATCGGAACGTGCCTGTAAACAGGCGTCCTATGCATCCGTCAGCCCTGGAGAGCACATGGCGTGTTGATTGAAATGGGCTTCGCACCATCTGGAACCGTCACATGTAGCGTTTTCCCCAGCAGCGACTCAAGAAACTGAGTAGCCTCGGCCTCCTCCATCTGCATCGCAATCGTTTCTCAACATCAAGTTGAGGGTGGGGAAGAAGTGCTTCAGCAGAAAGCAAACTGTTGAACGATTGTCGTGAAGGAGGACTCTGCCGCTTGGCATACCGGAGATCGGGATAAAGTTAATCCGATCTCCATTCCACCGCGAGGCTGAAATCTCCCAGTCCACATGCGTCACTAAAGGAGAAGACCAGAGCCGATCTATGGTTTTAAATGGAAACCTCAGTGGTACTAGTGTTCGTTTAGAATGTTGAAATGTTTCGAAGGCGGTCTCTGCGTCAACATCTTCCTGTAGAGGAGTCAATAAGGATCCCAATCCTGATCGAGGAGCAATGATGCTACCTGGCGCGCATCAAGGAATGTCCACTGTCACTACTATGTCCCGAAAAGCAACTGAAAACTCAAATCGTTGATCTTCATTCCCAGGACAGTACGTATTCCAGAGGCAAAGCAGGCTTGGGTAGTGGACCCCGAGTGAGGACACCTGCTGGCACTGGGAGAGTACACAAGGCTGGGCTAGCCTTCAAACGGGCTAGTGGCACCTTGACACCAGGGCCGCTCCCACCTCGCTTCTACTATCGAGGGCTCACTCCGAGAAGGAATACTACTAGTAGGGGTAGTAGTATGTATGTAGCACATGGAGAGTATGTTGTTGTCATGAATTTATCTTTAAGCAAGGCTATTTTACTAGAAATTCAAAAGGGCAGGAAAGCAGATTCAAGCTCGAACGAACTTGTTCAGGAAACTGCTCCAGCCTTTGCTTTTTCTTCCTCCCTTCTGGCTGCTATACAAGCCGACCGTTATTCATTCAGTTTCCCTTTCCAGAATCCCGTCGTTCAGTTCCGTTCCTTCCAATCTCCGATTCATATGAACGTAGCCACACGCCTCGCTGCCCAAAAAAAGCACCGCCCACGGAGACAAAAAGTCGTAAGATGAAAGCTTCCTATACCGCCTGGGGCCGGAACGGCTCATATGCCGAGGTCGTTTGAGGCGCGTATCCCTGAGGACCCAGCGTGTTCAGCGGGACGCTCTGGTGGTTGCTCGGTCCCATGTAGGGACTCCCGACGCGCTCATAGGTGTAAGGGGTCTTCTCGACGCGGGTGCGTCTCGCCTCGCGATTGCCCGGGTTGTACGGGCTGCGGCCGCTGCAGCAACAAACGGACAGTAGCCAGAAGAAAGCTGCGCCGATTGCGAGGGCGGCGCCAATCCAGGTGTTGGTCAGGATGGAGCTGCCGGTCGAGGATTTGATGCCCTCAGCTTTGAAGGATTCGTTGATCGCCGACTTCACCACCACGTACACGGCGGTGGCAGTGATGGAGGCACCCAGGGTGAGAAGGGCCATGGCGGTGGCGCAGAAGGTGGTGAAGAAGGAGCCCCAGCGCGAGAAGATGGCCGAGATGCCGACCACGAGGGTGATGGCGGCCGCAGATAGGGCGAAGACGTAGAGATAGAAGATGGCCTTGGCAGCTCCTTTGTACAGATCCAGCCCATTGTTAAGACTCTTGGGGATGAACTGCTCGACAGGGACGCCGGTGTTGTTTAGACCCCAGACCTTGATCGGATTGAACCAGAAGTAGGTCTCGGGGCTCGTGCAATCGGCATATGCAGATTCGTTGGCATTCCAGCTGCAGTAGGTTCGCAGGTAGATGGTATAATAGTCCTTCAACACCCCGGACTGTTTGGAGGCCTGGAGGGCTCCCTGGAGGAGAGTGGAATTGCCGACGGCACCGCCCGTTGCGAGATTCGCGGCAGGGCCGAGAGTGATGTTACTTAAATCGACCTGGAAGAAGATGGTTTGTCAGAATGGAAGGATTTTATAGAGGAGGGAGGGAATCGGCTCACCTTGAGGAAATATAAGTCGCCCAGCGTCTTGTTGTGGTCGTAAAGGCCCCCCAGAAAGACCAGCGTCATGCATATCAGAACACCAATGGAGAGGAGAAAAGGTGCTGTGATACAGCAGATCCGCCCGGCGTTGACCATGATGGCTCGATGAGGAAGATGTGAACTCGCAGTCCTGGTCGGAGCAGCGCGAGGCGAGGACGACTTTTCGCCGGTGCGGGGAAGAAAGTGAAGGTTTGGGAAAAGAGTGTAGACTGTGAAGTGCTCGAAGCAGGAGAGAAAGATAAAAGAAGAGTGAGGGAGTGAGTGCAACGGTCGGGATGTTAAAGAGCACTGTACTCCGTGGGCCTGCAGAGGATTCACAGGTGGATGATTTCTGGAAAATGGGATGTGACGAAGCAATTGAGGGTCGGCGGAGTGAGATTTGGGGGCAGCTTTATTAAAAAGGAGCGAGGTGCAGGGATCGGGGTCGCGTCGGACTCTGAAGCGTGGAGAAGATGAGGCTGAGGCTGTATGCGACGGGATGGGCAATCGAAGGGCGACGATTGAATGGAGTGCAGGGAGGATGATGAGATAGCTTACGAGTCTGGCTGCAGCGACGAGCGTTGTGATACTTGTACAAAGTCGGAGCTCTCTGCTTGAGAGAACTGAGCTGAGCTGAACTGAACTGAACGCGACTCGTAACGGGTTCAGGTGGCACAGCAGCGCATCGCCGTCGTCGGCCGTGGCTCAGCTGTAACTGCTGCGTGCTACCGACACCCTACTGCACCGCACGGACAAGAAGCTGCTTGAGCCTTGAGCCTAGCGGTGTTGAACAAGTCCTAGTGGCCCTCAGAGCACTGAGGTAGGCTTAGCACGCCCAAGTCCTCGCCGGGTCGGGGCCCCGTTGGCGCAAGGGGCGCGCTGCACCAGGCTCGTCGCCAGGGGGGATTGTGCGATTTAGGTGTCCTCAAGGTTTTTAAGGAGGGAGTACTCAGCACTTGAAGTTGTAACTACGAGTCCTGTAAAAGTCCTCCAGGCTCGAGGGTGCGCCGGTGTCTGGTGAGGTGGTCTACAGTACGAGGACTTGTTTGAAGTTGTCTTTCAATGTTCAAGAGTAAGCCGCCTTAAGGTAAGCACAGCCTGTGCCTGCAGAATGCGGACCCGACACTTAACTGGCCGCTCAACTCGTACTCGTAGTCGTCGGTCGAGGAAAGAAAGCAAACTCCAGCCTCCAGGGCCCAGGCCCCGACCCTCTAGAAGCTGTTCTCGAACTCCATTTTCGGTGTAGTGGATTTGGTACGAAGGTAGAGAATTCACAGGACTGCCAGTCCAATTGATGACTTGGCGCAGGCCATGCCGTCTATTATTAGGGCGTTCGTTGCTCAAAGGTTATGTAAGTCACAGGTACTACGAGTATGTACCATTTCCTTGACGGTTGATGCACCGCCGCCCCCAGCCAGGTCTTGGCCTTGGACGAGTGTCGTGGACATGTGGCTCATGGCTCGTGATAAGTCCCGTGGCCGGTGCTGTGGTCTTTACATACTCGTAGGTAGGCTTGCCAAATGCCATGTGACGCTGCCCCCTACGAGATAAAGGCTGTGCAAATGGAGGTACGTATGCACAACGACCAAGGGACGTGAAGTAGTCACTAATAAAAGGTACTCGGTCAGGTCAACGGAACAAGACTCGACTTCCATTATCTTATTAGGCTACGAGAAAAGCAACACAGACCATGGAATATCTCTTTTCCTTCCCGCAGTAAGTGCTCCCCGGCTCCGTGTTTATTATTGTCGCGACGGCACCTAAAAAAAAACGAGCACTCCTCAAATGACACTCTTCCACTGTATTGCATTGCTTGCCCGAATCTCGACTGCAACATAACAAGCGGGGGAATTCAAACTGCCTTCGCGTTCCTGCGCCATCCAATGGGGGTATTTGGTCTCCGACAGTCTTCGACAGCAACGCGTCCCAGGCCGTGGCCTCAGTCACGCGGCATCAGCCAACAGTCTCTTCTCTGATCTCTCAGTCCAAAATCCTCGAGTACCGAGCCTCGTTCAGTTTGCGGGGACTCTAAGCCGGCACGGCGTGTTGGCCTGCAATAAACGTCAGTGTCTGTCTCCACTCAAGGGTCATGTCGCCGGGCTAGACTCACCGTTGGTAGCAGTCGGTCTCTCTTCCTCTTCCTCCTCCTCTTCTTCTTCCTCTTCCTCCTGCTCATACTCGCCATGTTGGCCGGCGGGCACCCAGCTGTCGCGGTCGCTCTTCATCGGTTGGTCTTGGCTCGCCAAATCAATGCCCTCGTTCTTGGCGGCGTTGGCCTTGCGTCGCTGGCTCAAGTTGCGGGAGCGGGTGGAGAGCTTCGAGTTGACCTGTGCCGTGGACGACACCCAGTTGGTCAGGGCATCTTCGCAGTCCTGAATGATGGCCTTGGAAGCCTCGTAGCCATCGTAGGCATTTCGGGTCTCGCCAGGGGTCACGGGGGTGTCGTCAATGAGCTCGAGCAGGTGCTTGCCGTAGCCAGCAATGATGGCCGTCTTTTCGCAGTGTTCGCGGAGGGCGTCAAATTGGTAGCTGAAAGCCGCCTTGAGCTTCTCGCGAGTGATGTTGGACAACTGCGCTTCGGCCACGAGGGACTCGGCCTCGGCACGGACGAGCTCCTGCTCGAGAACGACAATGCGCGGGCTGTTGGGCTCCTTGTACTTGAGTTGCGCAATTTGATCGGTGATCTTTTGCTTGCGGTCGCGCGAAGGCTGCACCGAGGCCTCGATGTTACGGATCGATTTGATCGTTACACGGTATTGGTCGTAGCGGTCGACGAATTGATCCTCCAATTCGCCGATCTCGTAGATCAGAACGCCAAGTTTGTCGGTCACATCGCTGACGTCCTCGTCGCAGGCCTCACCCCAGATGGAGAGTTGTTGCTGCGCGCGACTGTTAGCCTCTCGAAATCGTGACCCAGGCCAGGGGTGACCGCCCCAGGAGAAATACTTACAGCGACCTCCATTCTTTCGCGGCCCACTAGCTCCATACTGCGCATGACGTTCTTTTCCATCTTGACCAGCTGGGAGAGCTTCTTCGCCAGATCTGGACCAAAGGCACCGGCCGCCCTGCTTCGGAATGCATGTCCTAGACCTCGTTTGTTAGCCTAAGCTCTGCGACGGGCCATACGGGCACCTACCAAAATTGCCTCGACCAAACAGGCGGCCGCTCTTGGTGGAAGAAGCTGGCGGCGGCGGGTTCTCGATCTGCGAAGCTGTAGGAGCGCGCGACTGGCGCATGGAGTATGTGCGATGCATCTTGAAAGACGGTGGTGGTGAGTGAAGGGAGGTGGTACGACAGGGTCGTGCTCCAGCAGTTCAGGAGCTGGTGCGGAGCGGGGAGCTGTTCTAGGCGCTTGCTGAGGAACCGTGGGTTAGCGAGGTGTAGAATGGACGATCCGAGGGCGAAGGCAGAAGCTTCGAGGTCAGAATCGTGGTGGTAAGGAATGAGCAGACGGATCAGACAAAAGCGGAGGAATGGGCCAGAGTCAGCGAGAGTGAAGGACGGCGGTGGAATATGAAGGGAGTGAAGAGTGACAGTGGTGTGAATGGAGGGATAAGAGTGGATGGATGACGTGCCGGATGGGTGCGGGAGAGAGCAGCAGCAGTAGCACGGAGCAGCTTGGGACGGAGGCAGAGAGGCCAAAGCGGACAGGGAGGCAGGGAGCTGGGGGGAGCGCCCGAGGGGCCACTACTAGGGTGGACTCAGGACTGTGGCCAGTGGCCAGTGGCCCAGAGAAGACCCCCGGGTGCCGGGATGATAGTGGTGCAATAATGCACCCCAAGCTCGCCCGCCACCCCAACTCAAAGCTCCGATTTTGGTCAGGCTGCCGCCTGAAGGCCTGAGGCTGTCTTGAAAGGTGTCTTGTCATGACAGCTGGTCCAGCGCCGCCGCGCGCCTGCATCAGTAGTGAATCCACCAGCGCACCTCCACCGACGGAACACGCACTGCCACTACTGGCACCGTCTGGCGACACCATTTGCCATCTGTGCCACACCACCCACAACGACGTCAGTCTGCTCAAGAGTCTCAGGCAATAATGACGGCCACAGTCAAGACTCAAGACTCAAGACTCGAGGCTCCAGACATTTCGCCGCGGAGCGACGGGGCCAGCCACATCGTCAGTTCCTCACCCTCGCCCGCACCCTCAGCTCCACCTGCCCGCAGGCCTCGGATCGCTGCTCTCCTCTGCTCCGAGAATGGGACTGGGGCAGATCCGTCGTCACGGGAGGAAGCAAGAGAAGAATGTTGATGAGTCTTACTGACCTAGTGAGATGATTTGCTTGCTGCCGTGCGGGGACGGGGACGGGCACCAAATGTTCAGGCGGCGCAGGTACAGAAATGCAAAACCACGGCGAAAGAGCTTCTTGAAGCTGCAGGTGGACACAGCTGCGAGCTCGGTCCTGGTGTCCTATCTTGCTTTTTAAAGAGGAAACTGCCCCTGGAGGCTGGCGCAGAAGCTGGCGAGGACGGCTGAGTAACCGCTCACGATGCAGAATCCAGGGTATCAAGATGCTGGCCGGCGCCACTAGTGGAAGTGTGCGAGACGGTTGGCCTGCACACGGGCCTCTCGACAGTCGATCGTCACCGTCGTCGAAGCAACAAGGGGAGCTCTGCAAAGCCGCTCACGTCATCGAACTGCAGGAGGAGGAGCACAGAAAGACGACAAGAAACATTATTCCATTGCAGCACTCCGTATCTGGATGATGGATCTGGCAATCTGCATCAGGTACGCGTCGCTCGCGTGGTTGCTGCCTCGTCAAGCATTGTGATCCTCCCGGGCCCTGCAATACTCACGCCGCCTGGCATCTGGCAGCGCACCCATGCATGCACAGCAACAACCAAGCCTGGTGCACCCAAGAATGATCGCTGCAAAAACCTTCCTGCCTCTGCAACTCCGATGCTCGATGGTGATCAGGGAAAAGCCTCGACCATTCTGATTTGCCTCGCAATTCGTTCACAATGCACTTCGTGCCTGACCCGGTCCACCGCTACCTCAAAACTCCACCCAAAGCAATGCACGTCAACGATTGCCCCCGTGGAGTGCTAGACCGAGATACGACCTGTGTCGTCGTGATCCTATCTGGGGTTTCTCCGCTGGACGAGTACAGTTACATGTCACTGGACGAGTTGCCCTGGCTTTGGGTGTCGTTCATCCTTCGTGTTTGCCATGCTTGTTGCTGCGCTTTGCCTCCATATCGCTTGTCCTTTCCGGCCTTCATACTATTCCTGTCAGTTTGTCGCAGTCTTCCCTCTGCTCGGAGCGGTCGCTCTCGTGCGCTGCTGCTGCTGCCGCCGCGAGATCGAGAAGTCCTCGCTCCCGCGCCGCTGGCATCCCTGCTTCGGGACGCTCTAACTGCCCGAACGCCAGCAGTCCTTCTCCGCCCCAGCTCCTGTCCGCGAGGCTCAAGGTCCGACTCGTCCTCGACCTCCAAATCCGCGTCTTCTTCCCCGTCATCAGATCCTCCATGACCGTTAGTCACGTAATCCAAATCATCCGAGTCGTCGACTACTGGTGGTTTAAGGCTCTTGCCTAGATCTTCTTCCGAATCCATTTTATCGACATCGGGATCCCCCGCCAACGAAGAACTCGCGGGACTCTCCACCAGAGGCCTTTTGCGCTTTGGATGGCGAGATATCAGCGGAGATTGGCTGTTGTCCTCGCGGTCTTCACTCCCATTCTCCTCCGTGAGCAGGTTCGCTCCGGTTGTTCGAGCCACTCGCTCAGAAAGAAGAGGAATCAGGCCTCTCGTGTTGGTCGGTCGCTCACCCGGCTCCCAGAAATTCTTCACCACCGAAGGTGGATAGTTGTAGTTGTACAGTAACTCTTCGCCAGCGACGATGTTCCGCCGGGCAAAGAGCCCAACTCGTACGAGGCCACTGCAAAACAACTTTTTGGGCTCGACATTGATGTTTTCTTCGCGCTGCGAGTTGTTCATGAATCTCATCTTGTTCCCGTTGTTAGAAGCATCAATCTCCTGGCCCTTGTTGATGACAAACAGGTATTCCTGGTTCAGAACGTGATACATGGCGCCTCGTCTGTCACCCTCGGAGATGCTGATGACCTCGCCCGTGTACTCGCCGATGAAATCGCCACTCTGGATGTCCTCGCGGCTGTAAAGGCCATATCCCTGCACTTGGCTCGGCGCCTTTGTGGTCGCGGCCGGCAGAGCAAGCTGCAGTCGATTGTTTCTGCATCGTCCCCTTCGCACATCGTCGCGATACTTGTTGGACGAGTCCAAGATGTCCACCACTCCACATTTGCCGCAGAGATACGGATCGCATTCACGGTTCAACTTCCAACATTCACAACGGTTGTCTTTGAAGCAGATTTTGTTGCCGCGAGTGGTGCAGGTACAGCCCCGGAACCGTCGCTTGCAGGTTTCGTCACAACCACAGAACTGTTCGCAATGCACTTTACTCTTAGCACAGGTGCAAGCGGGGTTGTTGTGGCAGGGTCCTTCATGGGAGCAGGGAAAGAATGGAGGCCGTTCGTCCAATTCGGCACTCATCGAGACGTCCATTATCATAGGAGGCTTCTTTTTCTTGCGCATTCCTCCATTGACTTGTCCATTAGAGGCACTGTCGAGATCTGCATCACTTTCTGCTGTCGGATGAGGTCTTTTGAAGATTTGGAAAATCATGTGGTGGAAGACCATCAGGCAGCTAACGTCCTTGACGATGCGAGAGATAAGGCATGGTCCCCGTTTGTTGTGCAGGTAGAATTGCATGAGTTTCTCCACCAGAATCTTTTGTGACTGTGACAGAAAAGGCTGGAATTTGACATCTGCGATCTTGATATTGCGTCGGTTGGCAACGGCCCAAAAACATGACGGGCCGCACAGATCATTGTCGCTGAGGATGTACCTTTTTTGGGGGCTCGGTCGACACTCTCCAGCTATTGAGAGGTCGACCTGTTGGCCGATGATCTGTTGCAAGGGTAGGGACGGATCCACACAGAAAACGCCACAGATATGAGCGGGCTCTGCCTCTCGTTTGTGAGGAGGAAGCGACATGAACTTCCTCAGATTGTGATCCTTTTCTTCATCATTGATAAAGGCCTTTAAGTCTTCAGAGTCTTTCAACCCATTGTCATCATCTCTCGGTTCTTCGTAAGAGCCGTGATCTGGACACTGATAACGATAGCATATGACGCAGAGGCCGGAGCTCTCTTGCGTCACAGCGTGTGAATCTTCGTAGCGAGGCTTCAACAGGCCTCCCAGGACAATATGCCACAAGCTAAACTTGGCCACTTCGTGAAAGACATGAGCTGCCAGTCCTGCAAAAGCGAGGTTGCGATCGTTGGGAACTGGCAGGTTGTTGAAAGTTTCACTGAAATGAATCCTTCTGCCTTCCGGGTCGGCAAGCTCGCAAGTTCGGCATCTTCGCATCTGCTCTTCTCTCCACGCTCTCTGGGAGGCGGCAGACCATTCGTAGTGCAGGATACGATCAGGTTCAAAGTGATCCTGAGTGAAGAAATAGAGCACATCGCTGTTTTGTAATTGCAGACTGGCAAGGAATTCCTCTGCCCACGGCTTCCAGAGCCAGATGAGCTCTTGGCAACTTCGCTGAGCCACCAATGCCTCGTAGTTGTTATTGAATCGTTGTTCAAGCTCAGCGTACTTCTGGGTCGCTTCTGGATCTTGGATCTCATCCTCGGCATCGTACGGACGATATTTAGCTGTTCGATAGTTCGGTGCTAGGAAACTGGTTGCGACTCTGCCAATAGCTTTGTATTTTGGGAGCCCCGGTCCTCCTGTCGAAAAGTACTCTTCCTGAGCACGAATGATCATCAACTTTTTATTTTGAGGTCTTTCGTGCGCCTTGTCGGACAGTGGTGGCAGGATGTTCGCATTCGCATGTCGGAGCTCAGTGATCCCCTTGAAAGGGTCTGGCAACGCCAGATCAAGTTGTGGGCCAGAGCTTTTCCTCATGTCGACAGTTGCCTGCCTCAAATCGGCCTGAACGGCTCGCTCTTGGAATGCACACAGTTGCTCGTGTAGAATATTTGCCAACATTCTGACACTCTCAATTTCAGGCTCGATGTCAACGGGATGTACTGAGTTGAGAGATGATTCAGAAGCATCGCTTTCGTCATCAAGTTGGGGCTCTCGTTCGTCAGCGGTTGTTTCGCTGTCAGGTGCGTCATGTGCATGAGCATCAACCCTGGCAGCTTTCTGTATTTGGAAGTCAACTGGGGCAATCTTCCCTCTGTTGAACGATTTGAGAGAGCGAAAGACTCGCTGACCGCTGTCGTCCACCGACTGTTCGGTATTTGTGTTCGCATCATCTGGTTCGCTGATGCCCTTTGCTCCTGATCCATCAAACATTGCTCTCTGATCTGATGGCGCACTGTTCTCATCTGATTGCGCGCTGCTCTCATCTAATTTCAGGATGCTCGCTTCTGAAGATGACGGCGCGGACAGCAATGGCTGGTAACGAGGATAATGAGGTGAGCTTAGACTGGAACATTGTGCTCTCTGATCTGATGGCGCACTGTTCTCATCTGATTGCGCGCTGCTCTCATCTAATTTCAGGATGCTCGCTTCTGAAGATGACGGCGCAGACAGCAATGGCTGGTAATGAGTATGATGAGGTGAGCTTGGACTGGGAAATTGGGAGTCGCAGCTCCTAGGTATGTTCCTACAGCTCGGCGAACGGCCGTCGCAAGTGACATTATTGCGAAGGCAGGATGTACAAGTTGGCCTTATGGAAGTTTCTGTTCGGTTGCGAGGAGATGGGCTGCGGGTGTGATTGGTCTCATCGTACACATTTCGCGTTCGACGACCAGAAGTGAGAGCTGTTGTTCCACTCGCTGAAGGTTTGTTCACGGAAGCTGGAGATGCGAGCCTGCCACGCTCTGCCTGTGCCAGTAAACTCTCGTGGATCATTCTAAGTTGGCTCTGCAATCGATCTGGTGGAGTACCGGTACTCGGTGGCCCGGGATGTTCCGGGGCTGCGAGAACGTTCAGAGCAGAAGGTTGACGCTGTTGTCCAGGCGTATCTCGGTGCTGCCGTTGCGAAGCATGTTGTCGCTGCTCTAATGGAGTTTTTGGTCGCTGCTGTAGATGCCTGTTGACTCTTCTCTCGAGTGGGTGAGCTTGCCGCTGCTCCAGTGAGGTATTTGGGCGATTCAAGGTTCGCAGCGTCTCATGGTGGTTCCATCTTCTGCCATAGTCTCGAGAGGCCGACATTGCTGACGGTGATGCCGGTGACGGGACCTGTGGTGTCCGGCCATACTGTGTGGGCGGTGAAAGTTGAGGCCTCGTTTGACCCAGGCGACTCCTCTGCCGCCATGACCCAAAGGGATCGGATTCAGCGGTTAGGTCAACCACGTTCCTCGCGTGCTGATTAGATCTCTGATCATACCGACCGAGTCTCTGTTGAACGGCAGGTCCATCGTCTTCTGAATCGCTCAATACAATCACCTCGTATGCGCCAACAGTGGTGGCGCTACTGTAAGTGCTGTTGGTAGGACCACGCGCGGGCAAACTCGCGCTAGGCGAGCCAAATGACGGTCGCGCGGAACTCATAAACGGCTGCCGAGGTGTTTCTGAGTGTTGATAATGTGAGAAAGGAGGGGAAAGCCCTCGACCGTGGTAATTCATCTTCAGTCATGTGGAATGGCCCACAGTGAAGGCGACTACCACGCGTTTGAGAGCGCGACGGGACGCGAAAGGGAGCAGCCAAGGTCGGCTGCCGATGACTTCCTCCCACCTAGAAAGCTGTTGCCGAGCATTCTCACGCGGTGCGATAGCAAGCTGTCCCGGTTTTGGCCAGTGAAGATGTAGTGTATGAAAGCTGGTGCTGGTTTTGGTGAGAATGAAATAGCGAGACTGAGAGACTGAGATGGCGGCAGGGGCTGCACTTGCAGGAGTGTTCACTGTTCAGAGAGCCAGAGTGGTGCGTGTAATTACGGTGAGTTGGATTTTCCCGATCAAGACTAGTGGCTTTTGTATATCTCTTGGCGTCCGCACCCTCAGCCTTGGGCCTCCGGTATGTACAGATTTTCCTGCCTTGCCATTCAGCCTTCACATAACATCAGCGGGAGCGCGTTATGCCCCTTGTGCTTCAATGACATGCTTGCTCAAGGTGAGAGGAACTCATTGTTTGCCAAAAGCGGTCTAGTCCTGCTGACATCCCCAGCCACAAGCCGTATGTCTCCCGGTCACTGCCCTCAGATCTCTAAGACTGGGGCACCAGACCTTTCTATTAGCTGGACAGGGTCCACATCTCCAGATCCATAGCAAAGATGGTCTCCAGCTTCTCTCCGCGCAGGTCTTTGAGTCCCAATCTATCCATGGCATTGGGACAAGCTCAGTCTCTATCACAGAACGGGGCGCACATCGCGTCTGTATTATTTTCTGGGGTAGTGCAAAGGTCCGACTTGGCTGGCTGGAGGTGAGAAGCCTCGATGTCACAGAGTCTCAAGACTCTGGTCTCCGTCTCACATTTGCAAGAGCCGTGACGCTCGACGACTGGATTCTGGACGCCTGTTTCGTCGATTTCACCATTTACATGCTTACAGCACACAACGTGCTTGTGGAGACGCCAATCTTGGAGAACGAAGGAGCCAATGTCTTTGAAACAAAGTCACTCTCTGTGATATGTGGCCCAAAGTCGTTTCTCTACTCGGGCTCTGTCGTCGTGGCCGGACCACGCCTGATCATTGTGGCCTCCGGGACGGTTTTCGGGGAGATCGTCGTCTGGACCTGTACCAAAGAAGAGAACGAGCTTCAATGGACTACATCAATCAGAAGTGTCTTCAAAGGCCATAGTGGCTCTGTTTTCGGTGTGGCTATTTCCGATACCTTCAATCAAGCTGGAAGTCAGCGTCGCCTACTGGCAAGTTGTTCCGATGACCGCACGGTGAAGATCTGGGACATTAGCTCATGCGACCAATCCTTCCAAGAGGAGACGCCCCACTATCTCACTTCCACAGATACTGGTTTTGGGGCTGCTCCTCAGGGTGATCGGTCTCATCTTGCATCTGCATGGGGCCACCTGTCGCGCATTTGGGGTGTGGAGTTTGTGCAGAAGCAAGGAAATGGGAAAGACTGCGACATGTTCCTTTTTTCGAGGGGAGAAGATGGCGTGTGCCAGCTTTGGTCGCTAAAACCTGGTCAACACATCGAGCCTACTCTTGCACCGCGCTTCAATGATCGTCATCACTACGGAAAGAACGCTTGGTCGATGTGTCAATTCAGAGATGGTCAAGAATTGTCAGTGTACACAGGTGGCGCTGATGGGCAGATCATATCAAGAACCATCAAAGATCTTGACTCAAATCTGGACGACTCGTTGACAGTGTCTGCGGCCTTCAAAGACATCACGAATTCTTCGAAGCCATTGAAGAATTATCTCTTGATCAACGATCGTACATGTGTTGCGACAACGGATGCGGGTGATCTGTTCTTACTGTCGACCAGTGGGACGGATCTAAGCTGGGCGGAAACTCTTGGGAGCACGGCAGATGGCGGTCTACTCCCTTGCACAGCCGAAGAGACGGGGTTGACTCTGATAGCTCATCAGAGAGGAGGCATTTCCGCCCTTTTGAAGGACCAGAGCGCTCTCGTCAGGCTTCCATTCAGCTCTGACTGTGGATTCTCATGGATTCAAGTTGCAGGTCAACACCCTGCGCGTTCTGGTTCCTCCACCACCTGTGTTGTCGCGGTGTTGGCGAAGAAAGACGTGGTGATTCTGTGGGTTACCATCGAAGAAAGCTCTCACCATTGCCAAATCGACCGAACCGACCTGCAATTGCCAGACACATTCGCAGTCACAGCATGTTCCTACGACTATTTGACTCAACTGCTGCTCCTCGGCTCCCGTGCTGGTGCGCTCGCAGTTTACGCTGGTGTTACTCCAGAATCCAAAACATCGGGAGAAGCATTCTGCCTTCGCCACATTCATGGAACCGACAGCGTCACATCAATTAAAATCCTAGAACCAGCTTCTTGGGAAGATGTTGGTGCAGTGAACACGGTCTGCATATTAAGCACTGGTCGTGACGGTCATTATGCTCTTCACAGCCTTGGATGGCCTTCGTCTACAATGGTAGGGGAACCCACGGTATTGGTAATCCATCATTCCACGCCTCCTTTCGGTCCAAACATCGAAGGAGCATACTTTATCCCCTCCGCAGGATCATCACCCAGGAGTCAGCCGGACTTGATCCTCTTCGGATTTCGCTCCACCTCTTTTATTGTTTGGAACGAGACGCAGCAATCCACAATTTTAACCATTGAATGTGGCGGCTCTCATCGCACCTGGGCTTACCGAGACTCCTGTGCCCTGCTCGGTTCTTCATTGACCAGCAGTGCACGGAGAGAGCTCGAGTCAGCAAATTCTCCAAAGAGTTTCGTCTGGACTAAAGCCGGCAGATTCAATTGGTATGTTGGCGACAAAGCTTCTCGTCACAAAGTCCTCCAACATGGAGGCCACGGCCGAGAAATCAAGACTGTGGCATGCAGCCGAATTCCTTACAACGATGGGGACAAGTATTTGCAGCATTACACCCTGATCGCCACAGGAGCAGAAGATACGAACATCCAACTCTTTATTCTTTCCACCTCCGTATCTCAGCCGCACGATCCACGGCAAGATGCCAACATGCTGTCTACGGCTACAGATAATCCCTCCTCTAGAGTTGGCTTTCAGAGTGTAGGAACTCTCAAACGTCACACCACGGGCCTACAACACCTCCAGTTCTCCCAGTCTGGACGCTACCTCTTCAGCAGTGCCGGGTGCGAAGAATTCTACATCTGGAAACTTACCTACAATGTGCCTTGCATTGGTTTTGGTACCGTGCTGTGGGACACTATGCCAACTGAGGAAGGGGGTGAATCGGACGCAAGGATCATGAGCTTTGATATCTACAATGGCGAGAAGGTGGGAGATGGAATCAGTGAGCAAAGTGAAACTTTCCTCGTCGCCATGGCGTACTCTACAGGCAAGGTCAAAGTCGTGCACTACTCTCCATCCCCTACAAGTCGAGATCGCGGGATCTTCACTACGCTCCGGGAGATCAACTATGGCTCGTTCTGCGTTATGCAAGCCTTCTTCCTTTCCCCTTCTCCGTCAGCACAGTCACTCCGCCAGCGTCCCACACACATCCTTTCTGCTGGCACAAACGGGTTCCTCAACCTCTCAGCGCCCATCGAGCTCGGCCTTCCAGAATCTGGAAATCCACAAACTCGAGCCGAAAACGAGATGGCTGTGCACAGAACTCACCAGAGCAGCGTCCTCGCCATGGACATTGTCTCTCTGGCAGAAGGAACATACCTTGTCGCAACCGGTGGAGATGACAACGCACTAGCCTTGTCCTTACTCACATGGACATCCACAGGATCCTTGCACCGGTTCTCTACCGTGTTGATCCCCCGCGCACACGCAGCGGCTGTGACGGCGCTGAAGATCACGGAAAGCGTCACCAGTCAATCGGAATCGGGGACCGCCGGGTTGGTTGTGGTCACAGCAGGCAACGACCAGCGCGTCCGAGTGTGGAACGTTCAGGTCGACCTTACTCAATCCCAGAGCAACGGAGAGGATGACAAGCTTTGTGAAGCCATCCAAGTAAAGCGCGTGGGGAGCTCGTGGACGAGCGTCGCCGATGTGAGTGGGCTTGAACTTGTACAAGGCAAAGATGACGGCGATGGCTTGAGTGCTCGCCAGCAATCCGGTGTTTTGGTCGTGGGTGTCGGCATGGAGCTCTTGAGTGTAGAATGGTCATGAACGACGAGGCTACATACACGCTGACAGGGAAGAAGCGGACGGCCACGAAGGTTGATTACATAGAGAGCCGAAATGAACTTCCTCCCACGGAGCATTGCCCTCTGTTTGCCTCCATGATATCTCAATCTTCGGAAATTCGCTTCCATGAATATTTCAATCTCTGACATTCAACCTCCTCTCCCAGGACGTCTCGACCGACCTGGCATAGCCCTCTATCCACTTCCCACCCGCTGAGCAAAAAAGAAAGCCTTCAAGAGGCAAAAACAATAGTTCCTATGGGGATCGAACCCATGACCTTCTCCGCGCAAGACTCTGATTCTTCTATACAAGATGCGATGTAATAATGAAGATGGTGAGAATATCTTGTAAAGGAGATGTGATAAACCACTACACTAAGGAACTCGATTTGTGTGGCATTTCAAGTCGATTTTTTGGGACATGAAACTCATAAGATGTTATCTTGGCGTTTTTCTATATTCTTCCCCCGCACTGCTGACAGAGTCCTTTTTCGCGTCGATTCAGCACCATATACCCGAGGCAACCGGGATATTTTAAACTTCCCCCCTGTTCCATTCTCCAGATATCTACGAGGACGACTATTGAACAGCCGAGGGGTTGGAACGATGCTTATTCTGTTGCCATGCCCCTTCGAGGCTTCGAGAGCCAAGCTGCAGCGCGGTTACTGGTGCAGAGAACACTTCGGGGCCAATGACATGGCTTGGGGATCGCGAGCATTAGTCAAGTATCTCGAGGTCATTCCGGGGGAGCCTGAGTCGCTTGCTCTCTGTTGACCTTCGGCCAGATATAGAGATCTTTCCCGCTGACAGAATGGCGCTTCTCTTCTTGGAATGTTCATGAACCGGTCTTCCTGAGTGGGATTGTTACAGCCATCGTTTCAGCTCGAGGCCCAGACTGTCCACAAGCCTCACAATGGTATACTATTACTTCCACTATGCAAGGTGCGCAGTTGGCTGACGGGAGTTTCGTATGTGTGAAGACCGACGCCGCTTCTTCCGGAGGACATCTTCGGGTGCAATCCAAGCCTGTCAATGTCTCTAATCTCCAGGAGCCCGTCACGTTTGCATTTTCCGGGCGAACGGCGAAGAACAGGTTTCTCAAAGCGCCGATGACAGAGAGGCTCTGCCAGTGGAACAAAGATGGTGAAGATCTTGTATGTGGACAGCCGATTGAGACTTGCAGAGTCGCTGACATCAATTCAACAGTCCGCCCGCGGTTATCCCACGCCCGAATATCTCCATTTGTACCGTCGCTGGGGAGAAGGCGACATTGGCATCATTGTCAGCGGGAATTTCATGACCCGCTACGACGCAGTCGAGGCATATGCCAATCCTATCCTGCAGGACGATCACGATGGGCGCGTAGCCAAGTTCAAAGAGGTCACCGACGCCGCAAAGGCCCACGGGTCATTGATCGTTGCACAGATCTCTCACCCAGGCCGACAGGGAGCGGCAAACCTCAACCCCAATCCTGTCAGTGCTAGTGATGTCCAACTGACGATTAAGTATGCTGGCACCGAGTTCAACAAGCCGAGACCTCTCACCGTTCCCGAGATCAAGGAGATGGTTGGGTGGTGGGGGGAGACTGCTTACCTGTGCCACAAGGCTGGATTTGATGGTGTCCAAAGTAAGGCTCTACATACGACCTCACCCCGTATTTCTGTTGCCGGGTAATTTGGATTAACACTTTGCCAACAGTACATTGCGCACACGGCTATTTGTTGGCACAGTTCCTCAGTCCAACCACCAACAAGCGCACCGACGAATATGGAGGTAATCTGGACAACCGCTCTCGGATTGTATTCGAGATCATCGAGGAGATCCACCGTCGCGTCAACGACCCATCGTTCTTGGTCTGTGTCAAGCTGAATTCCGTCGAGTTCCAGGACAAAGGCACCACCCCCGAGGACGCGCGAGACTTGTGCCTCAAGCTCGAAGCCGCGCGAGTCGATTTCGTCGACTTGTCCGGGGGCACGTTTGAAGAGCTCGCTTTCAAGCACAAGAAGCCGAGCACGGCCGCGCGAGAGGCCTACTTTATCGAGTTTGCCGAGATGATTCGCCCGCTCTTGAAGAAGACCAAGGTCTACATCACCGGTGGTCTCCGGACGGCACGCGGGATGGTCAAGGCCGTCGAATCTGGTGCTTGCGATGGCATCGGGATTGGGAGGCCGCTGGCCGCAGAACCGTATCTGGTCAAGGAGTTGTTGGAGGGGAAGGTCACGGGCGCAATCGACAATCTGTTGCCCATCGCGCTCTGGGTGTCGAGTGGGACGCAGATGCATCAGATCGGGAAGGGAGATGACAAGATCAGCGACTGGAGTAACGAGAGCGAGGTCAAGAGATGGATGGAGGCCCTCGAAAAGGAAACGGCGAGGGCAATTAGCATGTTGCCTCAGGTGGACAGCTGCGGATTCCCGCCACTTAAAGCTGAGGCCGGATTTGCGTATTTGCAATCCTGAGCGCGAGCGTTAACAGAACCGAAGAACCAAGCGGGAAACCTGTAATGCGGTGCTGGTATAGACCAAAGGACAACGTAGAATCAAGAGGGTCCAAGTTTCGAATTTTGAACGTGGATTCTTCATTGCTTCACACTTTTGGTGGCCATATCCCAGCGACGTATCCTCTAATTCTGCGCTGTGCATTCATCAGACGCCAGAAAGTGACCATCTCCATAGACCTAGCCCAGTCGACAATATGCTCGTATTTTTGCTCGATTCGATCGAATCAGCAGTGGTTTCGGCTTCTCATATCCATCGCTCCACGCACACCAATGCACAATTTCGCAACCTAAAACTTCTGGAACGACTTCACCTGCTTCCCAGTTCGGGGGAGCACACGGAGAACGTTGAATCGGACCTAAAAACCCATGCAATCAGTACTCGTCCACAAATCATGATTCAGGTCCCCGTTGTGTGGGATGTGAAGGGAAAATTCTTACAGTCTTGCTGAGAGGTCGGCATTGACCGACAGTGACCTGGTCACCCTCCTCAACACGGAAAGCAGGGGACACGTGCGCGGCCAGATTCTTGTGTCGCTTCTCGTATCTGGCGTACTTGGGGACGAAGTGGAGGTATTCGCGGCGGATGATCAGAGTACGGTGCATCTTGGTCGAGACAACGGTGCCGGTGAGGATACGGCCGCGGATCGAAACCTGTCCGGTGAAAGGGCACTTCTTGTCTGTGAAGGCAACGTTAGAGAAATAAATTCATCTCGTCTCCTCGAGGCGAAGGGCACTGAAAAGCTCAAGATCGTTGCCTTGATGATCGCTCGCATGCCCAACGCCGATCAAGGTGCCGGAGGTGTTCACGCACCGATGTATGATCCTTCAATGGCCGTCTTTGGCGTTCTGAAGCCCAAGCCGACGTCTTTGTACCATCTTCGTCCACCCTTGCCGACGCTCCTGCTCTTCGTGGCCTTCGACTTGTGGTTAAGGAAGATGTGAGGCTGCTTCTGGTAGGCGCGCTCGGATTGCACGGTCAACTCGGTCGCCATGGTTGCGGTTGTTGACGGAAAAAGTGCGCAGTTGAGGTGATTGTCGTCGACGGCGAGATCGTAAAGGTCCAACTTGAGAGTAGGGTTTTTGGCCGAAATTCATCGCACACAATTTCTTTGCTTGGCGAGGAATCGCGAGCTAGGCCGAAAATGATTTGTGGGATCACACGTGACTTCGGGCTTGTTTCGTGTTTACGGCTTGGCAGGACGCGATTGACGAGGCTCGTCGCTTGGGTGCGGGACGTGGTTTGGGCCTCACCAACGATAAACATCATTGTCGAACATGCAGCATCTCTAGTCAAAACAACGCATTTGGGCCCAGCACAGTCACAGCGCATCACAATGGCGGACTCTGTCGGCGACCGTCCTTCCAGCAGGCCAAAGTCTCGACAATCCATCGCCCACCTTCCGTCCGCCAGGACACTGGGCTCGAGGGACAATGCGACAACTGATATTGCAGCCCTCCACGCACAGGCAGCAGCAGCTAGTCAAGCAGCAAAGAAAAAGTCGCGAGGGAAAAGCCTGGGTCCAGGGGGTCTTGAAGCTTTGAAAGAGTCTGCTGGAAACTCAGTCAAGGTAGTCGCAACCCGTTGTTATTGTGGAGTCGGATGCTAACAACTAGTAGACGACAGCGCCCTTCCAGATCAAGTCAATCCTCAAACCGACAGTGCCTTTGACGCCTCCAAAGGCGATCCCGACATTTGACGAACTGCGGAAGCGAAGTACCGGGAAAGGCAAATCGCCAGCAAAAGCTGCGGCTGAAGAACTACTCATCGACTTCTCCACGCCTGGGCCGAGTCGGCAAGATGGAGGGGAGACATCCGTTTCCGGTGCAGAAAACGTCGCAGACCCCTTCAGTCCTATCGCACGACGAAGCCCCAGAAGATACAATGGAAGCGCACAAAGCACGGAAGCCCTGCAGCGGGAGAAGGAAGAGGAAGAGCTCAGGCGCCAGGCGGAGAAGAAGGCAATCTTAGAAAAGAGAGCTGCGAGACGAAAGTCAATGGCAAATCGCAGGGTGTCTTTCGCTCCAGAGGCGACTTTGCACACTTGGAGTGTGATGGAACTTGTCGAAGATTCCACCACTAGCTCGGCATCCAATTCCACAAGAAGACAGTCTTCTATGACTGTGGCACAGTCTCCTGAGAAATCAACGACATCTCCTGAGTCTGCTAAGACACCATCGACTCCTTCCGGAGATGATGAAGATGTTCTGGTCAAAGAGTCGCCAGCAAATCAAAGAGGACTGCACCAACAGAAACGAAGGAGAAGAAGTTCCGGTCTCGCGGAACCTATGCTGGACGCCTCCCAAGACGACGTTTACTCTTCCAGCCCTTCGGGGGATGTAACGACAAATAGCAGCCCTCTGCGTGTTGAAGAAGGAATCGAATCCTCTGATGAGTCCGACACAGATGGTGACACCGCGATGAGCATTGAAGATGAGACGGCGCATACAATCAGCTCGCAGGAATCGGGATCTAGCACCCACTCCAGCCTTGAAGAGCGTCTTCGGCAAGCCGCGAATCAAGCAGGAACGCGTGGCATTGATTTTGATGAAGAGGGCGAAGAAATGTCAATGGAGATTGCGACCGGCACTGTCACCCATGCTTTCCAACCCTGGGCGCAAAATCGGGGAGTCGAAATGGATAACAGTGCGCTCATTGACCAGGAAAATGTGAATCCTTTCACTTCATCACGTACAGAACCAGCTACAGCTCAGTCGAACGACAGTGTGGTCGAAGAACCTCAAGACGAAACAGAAGAGGTGTCAATGGACGTTACGAGAGCTGTTGGAGGTATTGTATCCTCTGGATCTCCAGGCAAGAGGGTGCAGAAGTCTCCGGGATCTCGACGCAAGAGCGGTATCCGTCGCCGCCGATCCTCTCAGGATGACTCGACACTCGAGGAGACCATGGAATTCACAGTTGCGCAAGGTGGAATCCTCAGCGCCGGATCTAATCAGCCGAGGAACGGCACAACAACCCTTCGTGGCTTTGATGGAGACATGACCATGGAATTTACAACCATGATAGGAGGTGTTCTGGGAGGCATCGATCGCCGAAGCTCTATCGTGTCCGAGCAGAGTGATGGCAATGAAACTATGGATATGACCGCTGCTGTTGGGGGGATCTTACCCTCGATTGAGGAGCAGACTGAAACTCAGACAGACGTGGAAGAAGAACAGACAATGGCTATGGACATGACCAGGGCAGTGGGTGGCATTTTGCCGGGGAATCAAAGAGTCACACGACAGTCACTTGGAAACCAATCTGTCGGAGTTCTTGGTTCTCCAGCGCCCCGTCTCGAGACTACTAACCCGACAACTCCGGAGTCCAGCTCGAAATCTCAACATCATATCACCTCTGTCGCCTCGGAAACCGGTAGCCCCAGCCTTGCACTGAAGCCTCGACTATCGGGCAGATCACAAAGAAGCGGCAGCAAGCCCTCTACTACACCACAATCGAGACCTCCGAAAAGCACACCAACGAAGTCTCCAAATGTAACACGGGTTGAAACTCCCTCCAAACAGATCACGCCTCTTCCAGCTCGTTCTGAAGGCCCTAACAAGACGCCTTTATCTGCAAATGTCACACATAGGGGAGCATCGCCGAAGAAGCTTTTCAAGGCTGAAATCAAAGCCAGAGCCTCTCCAGCATCAGTCAAACGCGAAGCGGCATTGAAGACCAACACCCTCTTCTCCAGAGATACAGAAAGTGGCCATCCAACCCCAAGCGTCGTCCTCCGTGCTCCAAGGCCACAGCCGATTCGACGAAGGTCCAGCGGACTTGGTATCGACAAAGATGGAATTGGTTCTCCCAGAGTCTCCGAGTTGCTCGATCGTCGAGCCTCGATCGGCGACTCCGCCGCTGAGTTCAAGCTAGGAGACATTCAGCCAAGAGAGCTGCGTTTCGAAGACCCTCGGCAATTGGAGCACGAGATCGAAGCAGAGCGAGTCGACGAACATCGCCGCGAAAGTGGTAGATTCGTCATGGAACAGGAGGCTGACGAACATCAGGAGGATAATACGACACTGCAGCTCAGGGATATGATCCAGGCAATGTCACCTCCGAAGAAAACGAAATCTGGAAAGCTCAAAGGCAGAAAAAGCCTCGCAGTTGGAACCGCAAAAGGTCTTTTGGGAAAGAGGCCAGCAGAACTGGACGAGGACGACGACGACGAAGCTGACTTGACGCCAAAGCGCCTAAAAGTCGTGGCCCGAGAAGGAAGTCCGGTGAAAAACGTACACTTACCCAAACCACCCAGCAAGGATG
This sequence comes from Exophiala alcalophila, assembly GCA_001599775.1. Taxonomy (NCBI): domain Eukaryota; kingdom Fungi; phylum Ascomycota; class Eurotiomycetes; order Chaetothyriales; family Herpotrichiellaceae; genus Exophiala; species Exophiala alcalophila. The sequence goes on from BCHY01000001.1 coordinate 3,970,855, forward strand.
AAACTACCGGCAGACTCAGTACGAGATTGCAAAAGTCGCTTCAAGAAATGGCCGCTGCTTCCGGCACAACACCGACCACTGTTCCCGGATCACCAGGTCTGAAATCCAGAGCAGTAAGCCCCGAGAATGCCGGACGCTTCAAGGATGTTCAGACCAGTGGCTATGCAAGACCCGAGTCGTTCGAAGACAAGTTGGATAATGTCGTCGATGCAATTGACATTTCCACAGCACAGTTGCAAGAGGGAGCTGACCAAAGCGAGCAAGACAAGATATCGCTACAACAATTCCTTAATATAACGAACATTCACTTCATCGAACTCTCAACAACCAAGCGGCGGCACACAATTGCCCAGTCATGGCCTGTACGAGCGTCCGAAGAGGGCGTTGGTGACACGGAGGCAAATTTCGTTGCGGCGGCTACAACATTACCGCTTCTTGAATTGTACCAGCATGCAACGAGGGAGCTGAAGTCATACATCTCGACAGGTCGGAAAATAATTCGCTCCATCGAGGCTGAAACTCTTGCGGAGCAGCCACCACTCTTCCGCGAATATCTTGACGCTCGTCCAGATGTGAAAGTGGTGATGGAAAATCAGTTTCGAAATGGCAAAGCGAATGCCCGCCTCCAGAGCAAAGAAGGGTGGTATCAGTGGAGAGCACAGCTTGTGGACGGACTCAAGACTGGCCTCGATGGCATTAACCACGGCTTGAATGCAGATCTTGAACTGTTGCGCCAGCAGCAACAGCTTCTTGAGTCTGTAATTCCTCGACTACATCAGGAGAAATCTGAACTCCAAGACCAAAAAGACTCGCTTGAGCGAACACAGGAAGAACTGGATAGTGTCGACCATGAGGCTTTGAAGAACTGTCGTCAAGAGTTGCGAACCGCTCAAGAACACTATCTTCAGAGATCTGCCTTACTGGAGACTTTGCAGCGCCAAAAGAGAGAAAAGGAAGAGGCACTCCAAGCTGCGAACGAATTGAAAACTGAGATGATCGATCAGATTGCTGAAGCGGACCGTGTGAGAGAAGAACACAAAGGCTGGCCCGTTGCCGACGTCCTTGCACTCAAGACAAAGGTCGAGCAAATTGAAAAGCAGACTGGTTGGCAGTTGATAACTGCAGAAGAGGACGTCGATGAGCCAACCGAATTCGGTGCCGCGGTCACCATGATGTACAAGAACGACCTGCGACTGTTCTTCTATCCTCAAGCCTTTCAGTGTCAGGCGACGACAGCTCCCCGTCGCAGATCTGGGAGAACCTCAGCATCGACATCAGGCCCAACAGCTCCGATTAGCTTGACTTTCGCACCCACCAGCCAGGAAGAGATCGAGGCCACTACCCCGGAGCTGCCAACTGAAAAGCGCTTTTTCCTTCAGATGATTAGAAGCCAACTTCACGCTTTTGCCATGATGCCTAAGGGATCCATTACATCCAAGACCTTGTTGTCGACAGTCTCTCAAGGATGGGACCAAGCTTGCAGAGTGTCTGAAGAGCTGCGATTGCTGAATCTAGTGGGAATCACAACGGCATCAATCCTTAGCGATGAGAAGCTTGGTGTCAAAGTTATGCTGATGACTCCGGCCCAAGGCCGAATCGATATCGAGTTCGCGACCAAAGTCACCATTCTCAATGAGGGTGGTATCGTGGCATCGACTGCTATCACTGCCAATGCTGTGTATGGGGCTGCCGTGAACTTGTTGAGCGGCTCAAAGGGTCGGAAAGTCCAACACGCATTGGGAAAAGAAATAGACAGCCGGACGTTGGGTGAGGGAGCGTGGGTCAATGCCATTCATGGGTTTGAGGACTGGTTATGTGGACAGCAGAAGGCGAAGCAAGAGTCATTGCCACAGGAGAAAGGGAAAGCGGATGAAGGAAAATCGGCGCCTCCTCCTGCCGTCGCAGACGTTCAAGCGTCCGCGCCACCATTGCCAGTGACGGCTTCTCCATCAGCACCCAAGCGGTCACCATTGGCTCCCAAGCGAACGAACATGGTGCAGAAAAAGGCGCTGCCTATTCCCAAGCAGCGACTTGAGAAATACACTTTGCAACACGGCCACCAACACCCACCCTCGTCCCTCGACAAAGAAAATTTCAACCCGTCCGTTTCCACGTCGGGCAAACTTGCTCAACAGCAGCAGCAGCCGCCGCAAAGTGGTGAAGTCGACTGGGCAACGTCCACGCCCGGCAAGCCCGCCATGCCGCCCGAAATCCAGGAGGCCATAATGATGAACACGCCTATTAAGCGTGTCGGCGCTTTGAGAAGGAGTCCTATCTAAATCCATGAACGGCACGGGATCTTGGAACACATTGATATCGCGCGCAAAGCGAGCGAGCGCCCAGAGCAACTCGGAAACGGGCCAAGACTGGATCACGAAAAGCGATGAGGCTTCGGGGGCCCAGGGACTAGGGTTCCAGGCGCAATTAACCCGCTTGGGTCCTTTTATCGACGACGATCGGAGTTGTGTTTTTGATTCTTCTTTCCCTCTGTTGCTTTTTGTTTTCTCTTTTTCCCTTCGGGACTTTTTGCTCTCCCTCCATTGTAAGGAGTCTGGACCGGCGAGGACAAGCGAGGCCGAGTCACAGGGTACGGTCTACGAGGTGTTTGTTTGGATTGGATTGAGTTGAATTGAGTTGCATTGAGTTGAATTCATCAAGCGAGGCGAATTGGATCTGTTAAGTACTAGTGGGTTGCAACTTGCAAACGGGGTTGGGTTGGGCTGGGATGGGATGGGGAAATGGATGGTGATGGTGTCATATACTCCCTGCAGCGAGAGCAAGCAAATGCACACATGAACAATGAGATGAATTAAACGGCATTTCCCTTTGGAATTGGTGTTTTCATTCAGTCTTACTTTCTCTCCCGACCACTAGAACTAACTAACTACTATCTGTCCCTCTCACCAACCACCACCACCGCCGCCGCCGCCGCCGCCGCCACCACTTTTACCGCCAAAGCCACCGCTCTCATCATTCGCGCCAGCAGCCTTCTTGCCGCCACCGCCGCCACCACCGCCACCCGTGTTGTTCCTCTTCTGCTGCGCGGCCTCATGCTTCCTCAACTCCTCGGGGACCCGGGACACGCTGCTCTTCATGAGCATCTGCTTGAGGTCGTAGAGGACATCGCTGTCCTCGTTGCCGAGGAAAGTGACCGAGACACCTGTCTTCCCAGCACGACCCGTACGACCGATGCGGTGGGTATACGACTCGATGTTGTTGGACATGTTGAAGTTGACGACCAGGCTCACGTCGGGGACATCGATACCACGACCGGCCAGATCGGTCGCGACGAGGACGTCGGTCTTGCCTTCGCGCACAGAGAGCAGAGCCGCCTCGCGCTGTTCTTGCGTCTTGGATCCGTGGAGGGTGACGGAGCTGAAGCCCATGGATTTGATATCTCGCGCGACGGCGTCGCAGTTGCGTTTGATGTTGACGAAAACGATGATCGGCGGGCGGAATTCGCCAGAGGCCAGGATCTCGTTGAGCCGCTTCTTGCGCTTGTCCTCTCCGGGAACGAATTCGACGCGTTGCTCGACGGTGTCAACTGCTTCGCCCACGTTACCTATGGTTACAATCGCAGGCCGCCGGAGATACTTGCGAGCAATGCGCTCGACGGCTGACGGCATCGTCGCCGTGTACATCATGGTTTGACGATAACGATCTTTGCCTCCGAGGTGTCGAGACATTTCGCGCACATCCTCGGCCGCTTCGGTATCAGGCTTTTCATTGCTGACTGGCAGGGCGTCAAGAATTTTGTTCACGGGCTCCTCAAAACCCATATCAATCATGCGATCTGCTTCATCCATGATGACATAGCAGCACTGTTCAAGGACGATAATCCGTCTCTCGATGCAGTCAACTAGACGACCAGGCGTGGCGATGATAATCTCAGCACCGTTGCGCAGGTTGTAGGCCTGTTCTTCGATTGAATGTCCTCCCACAATGGAGACGACAGTGAAGCCAAGGGGAGAGGCAAACTTCCGTGCCTCGAGCTCGATCTGCTGGGCCAGTTCACGAGTTGGGGCAAGGATGATTGCATAGGGGCCATTATTCCTCCGCTGGTCGTCTTCATCCAACCGAGGGAGTTCTGCGATGTAGACGAGCAGAGGAAGTAAAAAGGCTGCAGTTTTGCCAGATCCAGTCACGGCAACGCCAATCAGATCCCGGTTCTGTAGGGCGATCGGAATTGAAGCCCTCTGAATTGGTGACGGGTCGACATAACCGACTTGGTCGACAATCTCCAAGAGGCGCCGAGGTAGTCCTGACTCTTTCCAACTTCGCATAGGATTCGGGATACCTCCACCCTTGGTGCTGATGTTGAAATCCTCCTTGAATATTCGCCAGTCTCTTTCCCGCATATGCTCCAGCTTTTTCTCACTCCAGTGCTTGTCGATCGCCATGCGACCGGACTCCTCTTTCCTCTTCCGCTCCATCTCAAGAATCTCTTGCGCTCGAGCTGCGCCTGCAACCGAGTCTCGGGACTGTAATGCTGCGGCATATTTCCGTGCGGAGGCATCGGCAGCCTGTTCGTCGAATCCTCCCAGCCGTCCACGGCCGAAGAAATTTACTTCCGCCCGATTGTTGTAGATTGGGTTGTAGTCCGGAGTTGTGTCTTCTTCGGCATTCCATTCAAAGTTGAACTTCTTCTCCGTCGTTCGTCGCCTCTTTTTGACGGCTGAAAAGGTCGAAACATTTGTTTCTGCACCCATGTATCTCTGACGAATCAACTCCGACTCTGCCTTCTCGCTCCGATCCTCTTCTGACTGTCGCTTTGTTGCCTTCGAATCGCGGCCGAATGCGACTGACTTAGGGGCGGCGGGCGGAGTGAAGTCAACAGTCTTGTTGTGTTCGCGTGATCGCATAGCAGCCGGTCCAGTTGGAACATCTCCCTTTCGTAGGGCTTTAGGTCCGGTTGGAGCTGAGCTTGCTGTCCCAGCCCGGGATTGGGCGCGCGGAGCTGGCGAATCTGAGCGGAGGATGCCGTTTTGAGGTTTTGAGGCCGCAGCCGATTCAACCTCCTTGGCTCTTTTCTCCAGCGCGAGCCTTTCGCGCTCTGCTCGAGAGAGAAATTTGGGTTTGCTGGCCGCCAGGTCGGCTTCTCGCTTCTTCTTCAGCAATTCCTCCACGCTCAGTGGCGCCGCCTTCGGCGTCTTCGTAGTGCCCCATCCTTTCTTCTTAGGCAGCGCAGGCTTCAAACCAGGGGTGGCTAATTCTAGTCCATCGCTCGGCGGAGGAGGCACCGCCTCTGGCGGTGGAGGGGGAATATCTGCATCAGAGGGTGGTGGAGGTGGCGCAAATCTTGATTCCGGCGGCGGAGGAGGAAGCTCCGATTCAGTGGACGGAGGTGGTGGAGGGGTCTGCGGTCTTGATATAGGGTCAACAGGTGGTGCTGGCACGTCATCGTGGTGGCCGTTCACCATTACATTCGCCATGATGGCGAGTAGTCGGTCGACTTGATGGTTCTCAAATCCACGTTGGCATTGCGGCCTGGACAGATGCTGGAACAAAGGGACCCGAAGGAAAGGAGCACTTCGGCAGACTGGAATACCGATGGGTACTAGCGAGAGCGAGCAACAGGATTGTTCATGGTTGAGATGTAGGAGTTCGTTGTTTTATCGAACCGAGATGTTCAAATGTTGCAGTTGCCCGCAAAGAGAACCGCCATTCCCTTTTAGGCAACTGACGCGCTGCCTTGTGCTTCTCATCACGTGACCAGGCTGGTAGGGGGTACAGCCTCGTGGATTCACTCTCTCCAGAGGGATGCTTCTAGAACCAAGGCACGGTTTCTATCTACTTCAAGACAAGTTGCATAATCATAAGTCTGGCGGAGCTGCTAGAGGCTTATGAAAGAGCTGCTCTTCTACATTGTGGTTGGGTTCCAACTGGTGTGTAGTACTCCGTAGCCTCTCACGCCCAGTACCGCTGATCAGGCAAGGTGATGTACTGGTAAAGAATGATTTGTCTTGTGGGAACGACGGGTACAAGGCCACAATGCAAACAAATTCGACTCTCAAGTCTCGGATTGTCTCCCACCGGCTACCAAGGTATTTCTGTCCCGTCGTAGGAGAGGAATTTGCCCGAAGCCTTCTCGCGTGTGGCGCCGTCAACCTAGATAGAAGAACCCTTGTCAGCCGTGTCGCTTTCGTAAGAGTTTCGGAGGGGACCCATATTCTGTTCATGCGCCTCCTAAAGACGGGCTGGATATCTCAGGTCACTCACCACCTGCAGTACACCTTCGACACTCTGGTCCACGGTCAGCGGCGGCTTGCCAGGGAAGCCCCACGACTTCGCGGCCGCGTCTCCCATCTCTGTTTGTACCCATCTGCATCAAAGTTAGGTTCATGTGCTTTTTTTTGACAAAGCTCAAACACCTCCTTCCTTGCAGGCTTGGAGAGAGGAGGCGATTGTTCACTCACCCCGGGTGCAAGGCCACACTGATGACCTTATCCTTCTCGAGTTCGAAATGCAGCTTTCTCGCGAGCCAGTTCAGCGCCGCCTTGCTTGGACCATATGCTCCGCCCGTTATTGGCTCCATCCACTCCCCGATGCATCCAACCGAAGAGGACAGGAAGATGACCTTGGGGGCACATTGGCGGGTTGTCGAGCCTTCGTCATCCGTTGCCTTCATCAGCGGCCAGAACGCCTGGAACATGACCAGCGGGCCGATAGTGTTGACTTCAAAATGGTCCCTGAATTCTTGCGCCGTTGTTTCAAGGGCGGGTTTCAAGGTGGTAGTATAGCCGACGGAGCTGATGAATACGTCAACGTGGTTGGTGATCGGGAGGACGTCGGTGTTGATTTTTTGCTTCAGGTCTGCCAGATCGGGCACCCGGCTGAGATCAACTTTGAAAATGTGCAGAGCGCTCTCGGCGCCCTTTGCCATTTTCACAGACAAGTTGGATAGGTCATTGGCGCGTGCATCGTTTCGAACTGTGGCGATGACAGTCGTGCGAGGTCGGGCAAGCAGAGCTTCGACTATACCAAGGCCGATACCTGTACACGTCTCAACCATTTGTGTTCTTCCCAATGTGCAAATGGAGCTATGTTAGGGGGAATACCTTTGTTTGCTCCCACCACCACAAAGACCGTATTTTCGCTGGTTGGAGACATGTTCGCAAATGAGAACAGTGGAGATGGCGGACTTCTATCGGCTGTTGTCTGCTCCGAGGTCAATAGACACAGTATTTATACGTGGTCCCTGAGACGCCAGGCTACCAGAGGACTTTTCTCTTCAGTAATCACTCCAGTTTGACAAGTCTTTGTTCGATTTGATTTGCTTGGGAGCAAACAGAGTGATTGGCAAGAATAGGAGTAGAATAGTTCGAAAACGTTGGTGCGGGGCTCCGGTGGACACTCACACTCAGCTCCGAACTCCGAGCAGTCGGACGGAATTCAGAATCCACGTCGATGCTGGCAGCAGTTGGAACCTACCCTCTTCAAGTCAGTTGTCTGACTCGCCTGCGAAAGAACTTGAGATGGGAAATCGGGAAGGGGCTGAATATTGGATACCTTGTTGACTGACAGAAAAACAAAAAAGCCCAACTTTTGAATATTTATACGTGAAGAGTAAATTGACAGCGCTCAAGGATGCTGTAGGCTCAGCTACATAATTGTTTTAACTCTGTGTCAAACTTCACACTCTCATACTAGAAGAAGCCACCAGAGAAGTCGTTTAGTCCACATGGCATCTATTGACGGTAGTTGAGTGTTGGCGTCAGTTCGAATGATCTTTAGACAGACGACTTGAGGCATGATAGAGATAGAGACAGAGTTTAGTGATCATGAGATTGAAACAGTGCCACAAGCAATATAATGCTAGATAGCTACGGATGCCATATGTCCTGTCCTTCTCCTCTGGATTGGAAACGCCCTATCCGAATGCCATCCTTGAACACCCATTGAAAACCAGCGTGAGACTCTTTCAAGTTTCGAAAAACGCCCACGCTCTGAGTCCATCTCAACATAGAAATGAAATATTCTGGTTCACGTTCTGCTTCACAGAGAGAGCAGTTGCATCAGTTATGCGATGACCTCGTTCTTGTTTCTGAAGACATCTCCTTTCGAGACCACATCAACACCCAAGGTCCCAGTACTTCGCGAGGCTACTATTTCATTATCGAGAGGGCCAGGACGGGCAAAGATAGCACCAACGAACGACAGAATGCTGTTTGTCCGGAGCACCATACAGTAGTACAGCGTCAAGCCCGTGACGACAATCTCGTCCCTCGCGGCCCTCGATGTTGCCTTTGGCCCGAGAAACTCGATACTGCCAGCTTTCTTCCCACTCCAGGCATTGGCTGAAAGCTTGGCCACGGGATTTTGCTCCTCGTCGAGACAGATAAAGTCCCACGTCTTGAAACCGCAGTTGCTGGTCCAGGTCATGGGTACCAGGGTGTTTGGGCTGTCGGAAAACGCGCGCGAGAGATGAGTGTATCGGGTTTTGAAGCGTTTCAGGGCCTTGAGCTTGCCAGGATGCCCATGAATTTCGTAGTCTGCATTGATCGAGATTGCTTTGAGAGTGCCGGTCCCAATCACCTTGTCGTCGCTTGCGGATATGAAGATGATGCTGGGTGATCTCAGGGCTTGAAAGTCGGCAATATAGACCGGATCGGCTAGCTTGTCTTCTTCAGTGATGAGTGCGTGGAATTTTCTCCACGAGAAGTCGACCAAAAGTCTGGAAGGCTGCTGAACAGTATCTCGCTGTTGCGGGATTTCGTTGGAAAAGTCCATCTTGGTGGAGGTTGCGAATGGTTTGTCTGTTTATTTGGTGTTTTTGAAACTCCAATTGTTCAGCCAGACCAGTTCGATCGAAGAGACCTGTCACTCTTTATACTCCTTGAGAACCACCATCGAGGCCCCGAGAGAGCCCGGCCCCCCTGGTCGTAGATAGACGATTAGTGACGTGGGTGCACGATGATCAGGCTGGCCACTGGCAGTGATCAACAACCAGCCTTGAGGCATTGCTGTGGATCGGCGCTAACCTGTTCTGGTGCTATGCGCCGCCCGTATTGTGGCGGGACTGCAGATGACTCTCTAACAAACCTACCAGGTAAGTAGTAAGCTCTCCTACCAGGCACCGACTCCAGGCTAGTAGTCCTCCGTCCGTGTCGAAGCCATCAGGGTCTTCGAAGCTTCACCTAAGAATAGCCAAATCAAAGCTGCCAATTTAGTCCCTGAACAGTACCACAGGCGAAAAATGGTCATGACTCCCCTCCCGTCAATGACCTCTCGGTTTTGTCAAATCCACCTAGTGTATTGCGCGGAGAAACGAGTCTGCACTACGGACATGGGTCGAGACATATACCGAGAGTGTAAAGGGACGGGTATATTCGTGTCAATATCAACGTGGATCTGTGTGTATACGGAGCCGGCCCCCGCCACAAAAGTATGTCAAGGCCATATCATTATCAGACTGGAATACCATTCGCTATGCTGCCACCTTCCTATGCTAACCGATCCGGCGAGAAAGACTCACAAGGGCCTCCGACGCGAACAAGTTGCCGCGTAAAATGGGTATGTCGAGAGATCTCATGAATATCGGATTGGGGGAGGCTGACAGACGCTGTCGTCAGACGGAATGAACTCTTGCCATGGGAACGAATCCTCATACCTGGCCTCCATTCACCAGTCCCAGTCCTTTGGTTGGGTCAAGAGTCGCCGCCTTGGGCAACTTCTGGACCGAGACCGGACCATTGATCTCGCGGTCGAGATTCATATATTCCTTCGCAGCGTCTTTGGTGCCCCTCTCAAGCAAGTACTTCATGTACGTGGTCATGAGTCCCTGCACAATGGGCTCGGGCAGGTTGCTCTTCGTGACAATTTCATCCACAACTCGGTGAATCCGTTCGTGCTGGCTTTGCTCCGTCTCACCGTTCGTGGGTTGCTCGATCTCAAATCGCAGATAGCTGCTCCAGAACGCCGGACTCTCGAGGTACCAGTGCTGGTTCTTCTGGAAGACTTGGCGGGCCTCTTCCTGAGATCCCTTGACCTTCCACAGGAGCTGGGCCCACTCCGCGACGAGTGATGCCTTGGCAGCAGCATCAATCGCCGGCGACTCGATGTGAGTCTGATACACAGCGACGGCGGCATTCAACCCGGAGTGCCGCCTCGTGATGTTCGCCAAGGAAACGATCGTTTCGACATGGCCTGGCAATGAGACCAGGATAGCCTCATGGATGTCCTTGGCAATATCAACACGACCAGACATCTCCTCAAAGTAGGCATATTGCAGCCTGGTGGTCGGGAGGGCGATCGGTACAAAGAAACAAGACGCGCGCTGATAGATGATCCGCACTTCCTCCTCTTTGCCCGGCTGAGCCAACATCCATCTGGCATATCTCAGCCAGAATTCGTCGTGCTGCGCACAAGTGACCAAGCACCGCTCATACAGGAACTGCGTGCGAGTGTAGTCACCCTCGCCTTCCTCAAAGTCGAGGTACTTGCGCCAATTCACAAGTTGGCTCTCATCCAAGTCGGTAACATGGAAATATGGGCGCTTGATTTCAGACTCGTATGTCCATCGCTTGGTCGTCTCGGTTTGCGTCCGTCGGAAAACTTCGAGATGGTAGTTGTCAATCCGGGATCGTAGCTCCCGTTCTACATCAGCCTGACCTCGGCCAGCCTTGTAGCCGGCACCTTCATTCTCAATATCCATCTGGAACTGGGTGAGCGTCACGGAAGGCGCAATGGCCGTGAGGGGTCTTGACTGAGCCATTTGTCGGTACTTTTCGAAGTATCTGGCGTATTGGTGCATCGGTATATGGATGACTCTGCCGAGGATCGCAAAGATCCGGTCAAACGACTCGAGACGCTCTTCAAACTCGATATATTTGTCCCAGAAGGGATGCGCGAGGAAGTCCAGCCCGACGGATGCAGCGCCTCTCTCGAAGAGCCTAATAATGTCCGAGTCAGTATTGTTGGAGCGACTTGGAAGGGGCCAGGAGAGGAGGACGGAGGAAGCAAACGTGGAATCTGGAGGGATGTACGTGACGTGATAATAGTCCTTCAATCAAAAAGTGATGTTTCATTCCAACAGATGGTCCTGCAGGCATGATGACAGGCACAGGGGCCATCTCTCGGGCAAAGCAAATCAAATCGGCTGACTGGTGTAAGATGTGAGAAGCAAGTTCAAAGGGGAGGTTGGCGGACGACGAGCTCACCAATCCTTGCGGTGGCCATCGTCAATGGATCAAAAGGCTCGGTTTGGCAGTGCTTGCGTGCCATGCTGTGTTTAGGTCTCAACAAGAGGGAAGTGCTCGCTTGTATACTTACTCTCGAATGTTATCGGCGTCGTGGCTGGTCTCGGTCTTGAATGAGCAGTAATGCGTCCACAAATCGACCGAGTTGGTCACACTGGCGACTCCTCGTTCGTAAACCTGTCAGAGTCTTAGTGTATAGTCCGTTCTCTTTGACTCCAAACTTCCTTACCATGTCGGCGGCTTCGGTTCCAGCAATGGAGAACTCCAGGTCGGCATATTTTTTCCAGTATCCGAAGAAGAGAGGGAATTTGCCGAGGAAGCGATCGTAGATGCCCCTTATTGTCGTGATTGCTTGGGAACTTGAGTTCCTGTTGATTCCGCCTTCCAATCCTTCGCCGGCGCGAACGAGCTTCTCCCAGATTTCGAAATTGTCCGGATCATCGTTCTAGAGAGTACTGCGGTCAGCGGGCGGTGCTTCTGGGACACATCGACTCCAACGTACCACTTCTGCCAGGAGTTTGCGCAGCTCCGAGCTCTCCTCGTCGGTCCCTCCATAGGCGTCCATCGACGCGGCCTGCGCGGAACAGGTTTTCCGAGGTGGACAGTGACTACCAAGCCGATTGCGGTGCAGAAATGATGAGGCGAGATGTCGATGAAGGCGCAGAGGGGATAGATAGGCCTGGTTCGAAGGATGAATGCTGCGGGGATTCGAGCAGGCTGAGAGCTGTTCAGCGCATGTGGAAGTGGGAGAAAAATGGAAGAGGCTGAAGACGGCAGCAGCGATTGTACGTACTCGTACTGCAAGCCGCAGCCGCAGCCGCCGGCGGAGAAACCCAGAGTGTACGAGTCGGAGCGCCAAGACTGCGCAAAATTCCCGTTGCGGACTCGGACTCGGGGAACATGTTCGTCTTCAACTCGACCACATCAATTGCAGCCCGGCCTTGACACTCCCTTTGGTGTGGCTGCTTGATTGAGCTCTTCCCTTACTCATCCCAATTCCCGATTACCAACGCCGAGAAGGGACCACGCTCCCTTACTGATTTCAGCAACAAGGACCGGCTTCTGAACGTTTCCCACGACTCTACCAGTTTCTTTTGCACAGCACCATGGCCGAGCCTGGCCTCCAGACGGTCAAGGCTCTGCCGCAACGGCTGAAAGACTTCTTCGCCCTGTACCCTCCTCACCGATTCTCTGCAAAATACACGGGCATCACCATCCCTCTCACGCGAAAAGAAGGCAAAGAGGCGGCCATCGCACGATCTGCCGGATTGGAGAGTTCAAAGTTGGCCGCTATATCTTCAGAGTCGTCGCCCTCAGAGACAGAATCTACAATCCCGACACCCACCGCACCCCTTGCCGACACCAAATTTCCCCAGAACCCTTTCCTCCCGCGCAAGGACTTCACCACAGGCCGGTGGGCAGGTGCAAAGATTGGCTTCCGGCGACAAGCAGAGCTCGTCAAGCTCGCGAAGCAGTACGGGATCGAAGAGCTTCTACCGCCCGGACGCAAATCGACGGCGTTCACGGAGCAGCGGATCCTCCAGCGCGGACTGAGAGTCAAGGGCACCGGCGAGGGCGAAAAGGTCAAGGGACACAAGTGGGAGAGGAACGTCGGGGCGACGCTTGAGAAGAGAAGGGTTGCGATGGAGAAGATGCCGGAGTTGATTCGCGAGTGGAAGCAGGTAAGATTTCCCTCCACATCTGATCGAGGCGAGGTTCCTTGTCTGAGTGCTAATGTTTGGTCTTTCTGCAGCGAGGGCATGGAAGAGGGTGGAAGAAATACCCGAAATAAACTGGTTGACCTTCTTTCCCGAATTTCCATTCAGAGTAATGGATGGCTGGATATCTGGTCTCGCGGTGATCAGAACTTTCTAAGTCGACTTAATCTGAGAATCTCCCGCTACGCCTCAGCCTAGGTTCCGAACATGTTCTTTTATGAAGACATTGCATGGACAGTCGACGTGATGAACCTCTACCGAAGGGCGTCATAAATCCGAATCTCCGCCCCCCCACGACATGTAACATGGATTCAGACATCCACAGAGGGAAACGTCGGTGGAGGAACCGGCTTTTCTTGTATATAAAACAGCACAGCGCCTCGCACCCGCGCTCGCAGACTTGATGCTCTGCGACGCACAAAGAAAGGTGCGGGACTACACTGTGGCATGAGCACAGGTTGTAACAATAGTTCGAAAAAGGAGGAGAAGCAAAAATGCAAGCCACAATCTCCCAAGGGATTAAAGGATGTTAGAGAAGAGAACCTATATCCATTTATTAAAGGGTATCATCTAAATGTCCCCTGATATCGTCGATTATTCACGTTGACATGGCGCACTTCCGGGCTCTCAACCCTCAACTCAAGTGATGGGTGTTGTACCTTTGAGATTTTTGGCGCTGTCTTCGCTCGCCCTTTTCCCCTTTCTATTTCCATTTCCTGCATGCAAAGGGTCTGTCTTTGGACGAGAAGCCAGGTCAAGGCCAAAGACTAAAGGCATTCTTGACAGACCACTTCTCTGTCCGTCCCATTCCCATTCCCCTTCCCGCTACTCCACGCCCTTCTCGAGTCCGCTTCCGCTCTGGCGGTTCGTGACGATTCTCCGGGGTGGGGGCCGTCTTCGAGGGCGAGGACGCTCGCATCGAGGGGCCTTGGATTAAGGAGGTCCCGTTCGGCTTGTTCGTCCACAGCCTGGAGATTAAGCCGCGGGTGCCCGTGTTTATTACATTCAATTCCTTCGCGGATCCGTCGGGCCGGCGGGAGGCATTTCTTTTTGAAGATCTCTGCTCTCCGGTGTTCGGGGAAGAGGCGGTGGTTGATGGGCTCCGATGACTGCTGGTATGACCATAAGTTGAAGTGCTGTGGCTAGTCTCTGGCTTCTCGACCAAAACGCAGATTCTTGATTTCGGACACTGCTTGGAGCGCCTTGCTAGAGACCGGCTTGAGGTTTGTTCCTGCTCAGGGCCAAGTTTCAATTTGTGGATGTTGATATACGCCCCAACTTCGTCGTCGGACATTCCGAAAGGCATTTTGGGTCATTTTTCCGGAGACCAGACCACTCTCGACTAGTTGAGTACAGTACAGTGCAGGGCAGTGCCTTATTTGTATTCTGTACTGGGTGAGATGTTTGGTGAGTGGAGTGATCGGCGGGTGCCATGGGGTCGGGCTGGACGCCTGGGGCCGAAACCTGGGGCTCGACACCATCAGAGTCGGAAATAGCTGTGCACTGTGGCGAGGAGAGACGAGTCCGGATGACGACCCTCGTTTTGGATGCAGATGCAGTGGTCCAATTGGGTACCAACTTTTCTGGAGTTCCCAGAAACCAATAGGCCAGAGAAGCAGGAAGCCTTCCGAGGGAAATGCTCCACTTGCAGCCTTGCCTTCTCTTGAGTATCGATATGCAGGACATCAAATGAGTTTCCGACAATTCCTTCTTTTCACCAGCGTAACCCAGAGGCATACCATCAACATGGCTCCAACAAGCATCACAAGACCGCTGAAGAGCTGGAGGCCCAGATAATTGCGGCCGCTGTCGCGGACCAAGGCTCCTGCGATGGGACTTCCGATGAGAGACGCTGTCGCACCGATTGCTTGAGCCATCCCAAGACGGGCACCGAGGACTTTCGGGTCTGGGCAGACGACAGGGAAGATGCTGGGTGGGAGGGGGATCAGAGCACCGCTGAAGAAGCCTATATCTGGTCAGACTCGGAACTCGAACGGAGCCGAAATAGCAGGATCCCCACGTACCATATAGGGCTGTGAAGGCCAAAAAGGAAGCCCTGTCGTGAACTCCTGCCCAAGCCAAACAGAGAACGGCGGATACGGTGGCACACGTGAGCCACGGCAACATAATACCCGCGTAAAGAGCAGCAACGGATGCAATCAGCCGCCCGGCAACGGACGAGCCCTGTGCGATGACAATAGAATAAAGTCCCAGAGAACGAGGAAGGCCCAGCGCGAGCTCGGCAAAATTGGGAATATAGAAAAACGGGACGAGGTACTAGACAGAGAGAAGAAATGGCAAAGTCAGTAGCGGACCTTTCTCATGACCTCAAATAGGACTGGCAACTTACACCGCAGAAGATGAAAAAGTTGGTGAAAGTATAGAACCAAAAGCCGAGGTCCTTGAAGGCCGCTTTGTCAAAGAGCTTTCGGGCAGTGCCAGAGCTGATATCGCCAGTGTTTACAGCCCCCCAAAGCAAGAGAGGGAATGCAATGAGGTAGGAGCCGAGCATGATGAAGCCCATGACCCTGACGGTCCAGGCGAAACCCAACGGGTCGATGAGTTGTTGGAAGACGATGGTATAAATGATACCACCTGGTTCTCGTGAGCAAAGCTACCCAAAGAGACTCAGTGAAGGATGACGAACCGACTGGGGCACCGCATGTGACGATACCCATGGCGATTGCCCGATGGGCTTCAAACGACCGACTGACCAACGCGATGCCAGGGATGTAGAGAACGCCACATCCCAAACCCATGCAAATGCCTTGCGTCAACATGATCTGATAGTACTGTGTTGACAAGCTCAGCATGAAGATGCCAAAACAAGACATGGCTGCTCCTCCGAAAAGCATCGATCGATAGTGGCCCAGGTCAAACCAAGGGCCAGATACAACGCCGGTGACGATCAGCAAGTAGGATGCACAGGTGCCGATCCAGGAGATGGTGGAAGCAGCCGTGTTTGGCAGAAATTCCAGTTCGTAAAAGTTCTGGAATATGCCGAAAGAGAAGGTAAAACCCCTGGAAAGCACAGGTGGCACGAGTCAGCGATGTAGGAAGCCCCAATAGGAGACTCTGTCCCTTACCAGACATTGAAAAAGACCAGCCAACAACCAAGGACTTGAAGCCACGCTCTTAGACCGCCATCCTGGACAACTGGTGGAGTGGGAGGAATCGTTTCCTTCCCTTCGATGGCGACTTCGAGACTGCCAGGGGAATCGACTGGGGCCGAGTCGATGCCAATCTTCGAGACGCCATGCTCTCGATTCGACATTCCGAGCGTGGCTATCCTCTGTTGTAGGTTTGAACACGAGACAGTCTGCTTCTCTTCAATTATATCAACGAGGATTGCCGACGGTCCGGTGGGCTAATCAAAGTGGAGAGCAAGGACCACCACAGAGGGAGAGAACACGGGGAGTTGCAGGGGCAATAAATGTGTTCAACCATTGCCAGACATGGGCTTTATGATAGGTGAATGTGAACAGAAGAGGTGGGAGGAGAGAGTGTCGGGAGAACAGGTTGATCGACAGAAGTACCCAACGTGGGCATATATTTGTAAGGCAGAGTTGCAGGTTGCGAGCTCGATGGGTATGGGGTATTAAGTCCGATGAAATTGAGATCCGTGAATAATCACAAACCTATAGAATCCACTCCTTTCTCCCACAGAGGGGCAAGTGGAAGCCCATCCAGGGCAGTGGGCAGTAGTGGGCAAGGGGTGCGTCAAATGTACCGAGGCCCTGCTCGAGTCTTGAGGGTGCTCGACGCGACAACGAAGGATTCAGTTTGCGTGCTCAAGGAAAGCAACGTCATTAGAACTAACTCATGGCGGATCGCCCAGTTTTCGTACGAGTACCTGACCTTACCTATGTGTCATGAGTCAGGAATATTGATTGGCATTTCGATGACTTGGACGATTGTTCAAGCGTCCCTCGGAGGAGTCGTTCCTGGTGTGAGAGGTTGACATCCTCGATCTGCCTGCTGTGACTCGTGAGGAATTGAAACAAAGTGTACTCCGTAGGGGCGTACATAGAGGATGTACTGCTGTCTGACCTCGGTGTACGAGACACGATGATTTCCACGAGGAAGCCAAATGCGGGGAAGGGACAAATGTCAAGCCGGGCGCCCTTTGGCGAGAGTGGTGGATGAGTGAAGGAGTGAAGAAGACTCACTCTTCAACACCGCCGGGACTTGCACCGGCACGAACGGCACGGTTGATGTGAGTCGTGAGTCGTGGCAGGGCACGGAACTTGGTTCCGTGCAGGGCAAATGCTTGGCCAACACTAGAATGCGGAACTCGGAACTCGGCCGCCCACATCGTCCATCGCTGCGTACGAGATACGGTGACTGATATCTTGACATGTTCGATACCACACCGTCGACCTGGATCCCATCAATTCTTCCCCGGTCCGTATGGAGCTGAGGGTGTTGGGGGTGAACATAATACGCCCTGTCACGACTTCCCAGTGCAAACATTCTCCCGAGGGATGTTCCATGCTTTGATCCGCACTCACCACATCACGTCGCGAAAGAAAGTTGCTCGCCTCAAAGCTGCCGCAAAGACGCACCAATGCTTCGCTTTACTTCGGTCAGGAGGCGTCCCGGGGGTCATGTATGTGCGCGGAACCGAACGTCTCGCCGTCCAGAATTGGGTCGACACCGTCCATGCCCTTCGCTATAAGGACTACCAACTTGTCGCTCCCGTCAAGGCCATATCAGAAACACCAGAGATTGTGACGGATTTTGGCACCCTGCAGGAGGTTGCAACCGTCAAAGAAATGGCTGCTCAAATGGAATCGATGGGCCTTGAAAGGTGGTGGCGCGTTGCGATGGGTTTCATTCACTAGTGATCTCGCCTTCCATTGTAAGGAAGGAGGAAACCTCCACGACGCCAGCTCGAAATCGTGTTGATCCGTGACCCGGTTCAGTTCCTGCCGACCAATGCGGCTCTATCTCAACCCGGTCGTGAACAAGGTCTCGACCCGCCCGAGGTTTAATGTTCCGGTGAAGCCTTCACGCTATGCTGCCTTCAAAACACGACCCAGATCGTATCTTACAATTTTTGGTACTCCAACTTGCCCTCGAGCTTCTTCGACTCGGCCACCTTTCTCACCGCCTTGTTGAAGTCATCCTGGTTCACGGCATCCCGGTAATCCTTGATCGCGAACAGTCCAGCCTCGGTAACGACATTTCGCAAGTCCGCTCCGTTGAGGCCGTCGCTCATCTTGACCACACTCTCAAAATCGATGTTGCCCTCCGTAACTACGCCGGCAGCATGGATCTTGATGATCTCCAGGCGGCCGACTTCATTCGGCAGTGGAATCTCGATTTTTCGGTCCAGTCTGCCTGCCCGCAGTAAGGCTGGGTCGAGAGTGTCTGGTCTGTTGGTAGCCATGATGATCTTTGTCTTCCCCAGGTAGTCGAAGCCATCGAGTTGATTCAAAAGCTCCATAAGAGTTCTTTGGATTTCTCGGTCGGCTGACGTCCCTTCACTGAACCGTCTTCCTCCGATGGCGTCGATTTCATCCATGAAGATGATACATGGTTCGTGTTCTTTTGCATAACCAAACATCTCTCGGATCAGCCTCGCAGATTCACCAATGTACTTATCCACAATCGCCGATGAGACAACTAGAAACAGAATTGTCAGTATGCGCTTAACCTTCAGCTAAGAAGGGGGTCTTTACCTTTGAGGAAGTTGGTGTCGAGACTGCTTGCTACTGCTCTTGCCAACAGAGTCTTCCCTGTTCCCGGAGGCCCGTACAGGAGAACGCCCTTAGGGGGCTTGATCCCTACCCGGAGGAAAAGCTCGGGATTCTTGAGCGGGAGTTCAATCACCTCTCGGAGTTCTCGAATTTGTTCGTTCAAACCGCCGATACCCGCAAATGATACCTGGCCAGGATCTTCCAGTGACATGTTGTAAACCAGAGGATCGACTTCTCGGGGTAACATGCGCATGATGGTGAGGGTGGTCATATCGAGTGCGACTCGCGTGCCTTGTTTCAATTTCGCCTTGTCCACCTTGGACCGGCAACCGACGACATATCTGGGGCCTGAGGATGCTTTGACGATAACTGTTGGATATTAGAAAGACGCCCAGTATATTTGGGTAGTAGAACATACATCGCTCTTCGTCAAGTTGCTTCAGCACCTCGCCGATGATCTGACCGACACTCTGTAATGCTTTGATGTTGTCCTCTGTGGTTTCAAACTCTTTCTGAAGACCTTTGATGTCCATCCGGAGTGCTTTCAGCTTGGCCTCCCATTCTCGAGACTCCAGCAGTTTCTTCTTGTATTGTTCGATGGCCTGCTGCCTCTCGGGATCTCCGCTTCCATCCATACCGCCACGGTCCAGGACACGAGGGACTTGTCTTAATCACGGTTCGGGGTTGGTCGCGTAGTTGTGGGCTTTGGAGGAGGGGAGATTGGAAGACAAAGTCCGGTGAGGCGTTGTTGAAATGATGTCGGGGCGTTGTGACTGTGAGATAGATCGTGAAGGTGATGTTTCGGTTTGTGAAGCTGGCGACACCGTAGGCGCAGGTACCAGAGACACGACGCGGCCAGCGAAAGTAGGCTAAGCCGGTTAGTAGTTGGGTCTGGGAAGGTTTCCCGAGAGAGCGTTGACGGTCACGTGCAGCTCGTATCTCATAGCTCGCCGGTTTCGTCCTTAGCGAGGGGCTCGTTGGAGCCCGTGCAGTGTTGAGCCCCCCAAGCGGTGACGATGCACGCTGGCTCCAATGGCGGCGGCGCGAGGGACAATTGGCTTCTGGCCCTACCCAGTAGCAGTGACGAAGGGCGACATACAAGCACGGGAAGGCACAGAGCAAATTCTCATGTCCATTTGGGAGCTTTCCTGGTAGAGGCTGGAGGGGTTCAGAGGAGCTGCATTGGTGGGCTGATCGGCCGGCGTCCCGCACCTGCGCCTGGCCGGCCAACGAGTCATTCGCCCATTGCTGAGTGAACTGCTGAGTGAAGTTTGGAGCGAGCACTTGCTCGATTCTATGTAGCCCTTGCCCCACCAGAAACAACAAAAAGAATCACCCCTCTGAACTCTTGCGATCTTTCCTCTACTCTACACTTCTTCATTATTCACCTCTCAGGAAGCGGGCTGTTTGATCCTACTCCTTCCATTGTCTCATCCCCCTACATCCACACCCAATCCAAAAGCAATACCCAGCGTTCCTTACAACGCCAAATCTCGCCAGTAGGTACTTTTCCCAAGCTCTCCCCATCGTCTTTCTTCACCACAGCTCGCCCCAGCACAGCTTCGCTCACGGAGCTCCTCGCTTCATCCTCCTTGATACTCGTCGCTTGATTTCCTATCGTATATCCCTTTCTGCAACCTCACTCCGCGAAAGCTGTTCCCTGGCTACCCTCCCGATTCTTTCCACGACTGACCCACCGCAGCCATGCCGATTGTCAAGGTCCACGCCCGCTCAGTCTACGACTCCCGGGGCAACCCGACTGTCGAGGTCGATGTTGTCACTGAGACCGGTCTCCATCGCGCGATCGTCCCCTCTGGTGCCTCTACCGGCCAGCACGAAGCCTGCGAACTTCGCGATGGCGACAAGTCAAAATGGGGTGGAAAGGGTGTCTTGAAAGCCGTCGAGAACGTGAACACCATCATTGGGCCCAAGTTGATTGAGAAGAACATTGATACCGCGGACCAGTCCGCCGTTGACAAGTTCCTGATTGAGCTCGACGGAACGGAGAACAAGACCAACCTGGGTGCCAATGCAATCCTGGGTGTCAGTCTTGCGGTTGCCAAAGCTGGTGCGGCGCAGAAGGGCGTTCCCCTATACGCACATGTCTCCGATCTTGCTGGCACGAAGAAGCCCTACGTTCTCCCAGTGCCTTTCATGAATGTCCTTAACGGTGGTTCCCACGCTGGAGGCCGTCTGGCCTTCCAGGAATTCATGATCGTTCCTGAGTCCGTACCCCTCCGCCGAACTTCCGCTCACAGCTAATCAAGTTATAGTCAAGCTCCTTCGTTCAGCGAAGCTCTCCGATGGGGCGCTGAGGTCTACCAGAAGCTGAAGACTCTTGCGAAGAAGAAGTATGGCCAGTCTGCTGGAAACGTTGGCGACGAGGGTGGTGTTGCCCCAGATATCCAGACCGCCGAAGAGGCCCTTGACCTCATTACAAATGCCATTTCCGAGGCCGGCTACGAGGGTAAGATGAACATCGCCATGGATGTTGCCTCCAGCGAGTTCTACAAAGAGGCGGAGAAGAAGTACGACCTGGACTTCAAGAACCCGGAGAGCGACCCCACCAAATGGATCACCTACGAGGAGCTGGCCGATCTCTACAAGTCTCTGGCTAGCAAGTATCCGATTGTGTCGATCGAGGACCCCTTCGCGGAAGATGACTGGGAGGCGTGGAGCTATTTCTTCAAGACCTCCGACTTCCAGATTGTCGGGTAAGCTCCCACCCGGCTGCGCTGAACTTTGACGGCAAAGGCTAATCCTGTGTTCAGTGACGATTTGACTGTGACCAACCCCAAGCGCATCAAGCGAGCCATTGACTCCAAGGCCTGCAACGCTCTCCTTCTCAAGGTCAACCAGATCGGCACCCTGACCGAATCCATCCAGGCGGCTAAGGACTCGTACGCTGCTGGATGGGGAGTCATGGTCTCTCACCGCTCCGGCGAGACCGAAGATGTCACGATTGCCGACATCGTGGTTGGCATCCGAGCTGGTGAGATCAAGACCGGCGCGCCAGCACGATCTGAGCGTCTGGCCAAGCTCAACCAAATTCTGCGCATCGAGGAGGAGCTGGGATCCAACGCCATCTATGCCGGCAGCAGCTTCCGCAAGTCCGTTACCTTGTAAGCATGAGGCAGTGACAGTGGTATTCGGACCACCAAACCGAGGAACAGTATTATCGATAATTCCCTCTGGAGGACATCAGGTAGCTTGACGCGGACCAGCTTCGACCCACGACGGTGACACGATAGCACTGAACTTCTTTTCTATGAATAAAACGAACCATTGCGGATAGTTTGTTGAGTCCAGCGCTTCCTGCCTCGTAGGCTCTGGGTCAAAGCGACGTGAACCACGTACTCGTACTAGTACCTAGCCTGGTCCCTGTACCTTAGCCTTCTAGAGTTCTGAGGGCCATCCACTGTGATAAGGTACTGGACCTCGTAGGCATTTTCGAGAGTCCAAAGTGCCCCAGGCCGGTGAAAAAGAGGGCTTGGCATTTCCCGGGGTCCGGCCCTGACTGGCGACTCGCGCACGAGGCACTTCCCGCAAACGCCCCATTTTCGAGGATTTTGCCGCCTGCGGTTCAAGAGCCAAAATTCTTGCCTGATCAGAAACGTCTCCTACATCCCACACCTCTCCTTCCTCGACATCAGTCTCATTGTTGCGTCAATCTCCCCATACACAGCGGAGAAACGGCCTCTGGCAACATCCAAACAGTAATTAAACCACAAGATGCCGCCTTCAAAGTGGGGTGAGTCGCCATGTCCAGCATTTATCGCCGCCAGGAGCCTCGCCGTCACCTGATGCCTACCGACATGCTTGTTGCTGACAATGGGGATGTGCAGATGAGGAATCTGAAGAATCTTCCGAGGAAGAGTCAGTAGAGATCCCTATTGCTGCTCGTCGCAAGTTTGGCGACGAAGAGGATTCAGATGATGTAAGTAGGCTCATGCTCCCATGTCCAATGACCAAGGGCGGTCGATATTGATGAAAGGCAGGTCGCCGACAACTGGGAAGAAGAAGATGACTCCGACGCCGAGAGAGAGAAAGCTGCGAAAGCTGCCGCTGCCAAAGCCAAAGCAGACGCAGAGGCAGCTGCCAACAAGAAGTCCAAGTCACAGCGGATAGAGGAGCACCGAGAAGCAGCCCGACGAAGGCGAGCCGAAGAGGGCGGAGAGAGCTCAGATGAGGAGGAGGACGAAGCCGATAAACGTGCACGATTGCGACAGACAGAGCAGGACTCGGATCTTAAACACGCACAAGACCTCTTTGGCGCGCTCGATGTCGGCCCAAAATCGCGGACGGTACCTAACAAGGCGGCGATAATAGAAGACAAGGAAAATCCGGGCCAGATGATTGATCTATCGGCCCTCCCATTATTCAGGCCCGCCACAAAGACCCAGTTCGATGCACTCTCCGCGACACTGGTTCCTCTCCTCACCGCGGCCTCGACGAAACCCCATTATTCGATCTGGGTCGCGACGTTTGTCAAACAGATTTGCGCCGAACTGCCTAGCGCCGAGATCAAGAAAGCGGCCAGCGCGCTGACGGCTTTGAGCAACGAGAAGATGAAGGAAGAGAAGGCGCAGGAGAAGGGTGGCAAGAAAAGCAAGGCAGCAAAGACGAAGGCCAGCCTCGCGGCGACCCGAGATGTCGGACGAGGCGTGGCAGACACGACGAGCTACGAGGATGGCCTGGCCGAGGATGACTTTATGTGATAGTGCTTTTGACCATTTCCTTGCGCAATTCTCACTTCTTTTCGGGGACTTGCATCAGCGCTCAAGCCGTCGAGCAAATGAATGTCACGCCTGGGATGAATTCGCCGCATTCAAGATAGCCGCCATACTCTAGATTGTTGCCTTCGAGATGAAAGTAATAGAGGCACTTAACCGCCGGAAGTCTCCTTCTCGTCGACGATTACGGGGTGTTTTCTTTACCCTGGCTCTTACCCTGAGTTCTGCTCTGCTTGCTTGCTTCTTATCACCATGACCAGAGTTGGGACAATCGGGGACGGAGATCCGTACAAGTATGTAGCTGGGGAGAAAAGTCGCCGCCCTTAAGGACTCCAGCCTCGTGTACGAGTACAACCTTGCGTTTAGGTACAGTAGTACTAAAAAGTGAACGCCGAATTCCACCGCTCAACTCTACGACCTTCCCAACTCCCACTGACCCCGGGTTTCCGTTGTCCACCATGTGCCTCTGCATTCACCATTGATCCTGCTCATTAATCATCGGCCCATGTGCCCAAAATGGGACCCGGGGCTGGATACCAACTTCACGAGGAGCGGCACATTAAGTACTGGAAGCGATGCGCTCAAATCCTCCCCGAACCATACACAGCGGGCGAGGCCAGTCGAATGAGTTTTGGGTTCTTCATCGTCGCGGCCCTCGATCTTCTCGGAGCCCTCGATTCCATCCCACCAAGCGACAAGCAAGGCTGGATCGAGTGGATCTACTGCTGTCAAGTTCCTCACACTGGAGGCTTCCGAGGCTTCACAGGGACAGTGCTTGGAGGGCTGAGAAGTGTGCACAACTGGCATTGGGACCCTGCAAGTCTTCCCAATACCTATTTTGCACTGGCTACTCTGGTGATTCTGGGAGATGACCTCTCTCGAGTCAAGCGCAAGGAGTGCCTACACTGGGTCAAGGGCTTGCAAAGGCCGAATGGCAGCTTTGGAGAATTCCTCGGGGAGGATGACCAGGTTGAAGGAGCTGATGATCCCAGGCTATCCATGTGCGCGGTCGGCGTCCTAGCCATCCTACAGGGGGAGCGGGAGAAGGGAGATCCTTCTTATCTGGACGAGGAAAGTTTACAACGGTACACTGCAAGCTGTCAGGTAGGAGGAAGCACCGCGGTACGCGAGGTCCATGGCTGATTGAATCCCCAGAGTCACGAAGGTGGAATTGGCCAAGGACCTTTGCTTGAAGCTCATTGTAAGTCTGCTTGAAGCGCATGAAAGGATTCTGTTCTGATACTGTGGTAGCTGGATTGAACTACTGTGCCGTCGCGACACTATCATTCCTGGGTCTCCTTCAGGAACCCGCGATATCGGCGGAAAACATCGCCCAACAGGCCAAGATCGATTCCTCCCGCTGTACGCGATGGATGCTCGACCGCCAAACAGCTTGGATCGACGAACCTGACGAGGACGAGGACGACGACGAGGCCAAATCAGGGAGAACTCAGGATCAATCCTTTGATCTGACCGCCGCCATCCGGGATGGTTTAGATCCCGAGGAGGTAATCGCTGGATTTTGTGGCAGGTGTGGGAAGATTGCAGATACCTGCTATTGCTACTGGAACGTGGGAGCGCTGGCAGTGAGTGTCCCCGAGACGACATACGCCTTTACCGTTGCGGTTTCCTAATCCTTCGCAGATCCTTCGACAGCATCACCTGGTCGACGTCAAGGCATTGCGTGCATATCTCCTTGGGAAGGTCATGCATCTTGTCGGCGGGTTTGGGAAAGGCCCAGGCGAACCCCCTGGTGAGCATGCCCGTCGACGAGAGACAATGAGAGTGTTTTGCTAACACGGCGGCAGATCTATTGCATTCGTATCTCGGCCTCGCGACGCTGGCATTATACAACGAGCCTGGCCTGAAAGAGTTGGATCCTACATTCTGCTTCAGTAGAGAGGCTGTTGCCCATCTGAAGAACGTGGCATGGAGAAAACGATGACCCTCGTTGACAATGATGAAGATTACCTAGGTACCTTAACTATCTGTGCCAGTTTGGGCACGCTGAAGCTCTATCTGGGGGCAATGCTCGGTGCCCTCCCGTAGTACCTGAGGATTTGATTTGGGACCCTTTACGGAGTCTTATGGGGGTGATGGGATGTTCACCAGGCAAAACGCCGTAGAAGTCGCGCAGTTTCCTGGTACTAGTACTAGCACCACCATGGGAACCACAGGCTCCCTAGGCCTCCCTAGCCCGGCGGCGCAAGGCGAGGACGGGCAGATGCCGCCTGGGGACTGACCAGGGCAGCCTGCGCCACGCATGAGCGCGAGGGGGCAGACTTCCGGGCCCCGGGCTCCGGCTGTAGCCTGTACATCCGTGGCGGCTCTTCTTTTCCGCCGTCAGCTTCTCTGCCGTCATTCAAGTCATTCAGTCATGAATGACTTCGACCGTGTCTCAATCTTCATCTCTCCTATTGTCTGCAGAATCCATCCCCAAATGCTGTCAGATACTCATTCCTGGGACTCACGCTGCCGGCCGTCCAAGTTCAAGGCGCAAAAGCCAGAGCAATAATTGAAATGCTTGGGCCTCTTACGAAATCGCTAAATCATCACTACTAGGTACTAGTAGTAGTAGTAACCTGGAAGGTAGCCTACCTAGTACGGCGCAAGATCTGATCTCAACTCCATGTCACCCAGCGCCTCAGCCACGCTTCCATGACCCTCTTTGGACCGAATTGCTGACAAGCCTTAGCTATTCTTAGCGATGCCTCCTCCACGTTCCCCCAAAGAGCGTCAACGCCTCGACAGGGTCGCCAGATCCAGGTGCTCGTGCCAGCGGCGGGCACAGCACCTGCGATCGCCTCGCCCGAGTCCTTCTTACTTGTAGGCCGAGCATCTGCTCCATGATGCTGTGTTCCTGACTGCAAAAAACAATCAGCGCGTCCCTTGTCTGTCTCAAGTCCTCCGAGAGCCGCGATCGCCGACTGAGAACCACCGCTCTCCATCCAACTGACGTATGACAAGATGCCCAAACGGACGCTCTTCACCAACATCACCCCTCTTCCTCCTTCGGTGTCGCGAGAAGTCGCGATAGCCATGCTGCACAACCATGATGAGATGATTGAGCTGAACCCGCTGGTCATCGAGCACCACCCGATCAAAACCCCTCGAGATGCCCCCGCCGACGAGTTTCTCGACTGCGCGTGGCAAGAGTTGACGGACAAGATTCATTACCTGCCCGGCGGCATGGTCAAGGGAAAGGTCAGCTACAAGGCATGTTTTCACGACATACCCTCCGGACTGCAAACACACATCTACGCTCCTATGGGGCTGGACATCCGGGAGAAATGGTCGATCGGGGGATCTTTGCCTGGGGAGCCTCCCGAGCCGCGCGAGTTGGGTGTCGAGGTCCCTCGGCAAGGTCTCTATCTACGGGAGGATGGCGACATGAAGTGCAATATGCTGTTGACCTCTTTTGTGCGCAAGAACTTGGACAATGCGCACAAGGTGTTGGTGGAACGCATTCTGCAGAAGGCAGTGCGAGTCGAGGATGCCGTCAACTCAGGCGGCGTGTCGGCGACTCCATCCACTCCCAATCCTCGATTCCAATCCGGGTCTCACATGTCCAACTCGCGATTCATCAACTCGCCGCTGGTCCAGCAACGGCCCCCCTCCCCTCAGATGCTGTCGCCTCAGCAAGACCTGGGCTGGCAGACGCTTGCCAACCATCCGGCGTATCGAGTGGACGAGAAGCGTGCGAGCACAGGATCTCTGCCTCCGTACCAATCTCATTCGCAGCGCTTCTATAGTCCCCAGACGAAACCTCAGACTCAGACTCAGCCTCATCCTGGACCTTCCAAACAATTCGTGGCCGAGTTACCAGGATCGACGTATCACGTTGGGAATCTGACCGCCCCGTCGGAGCTCTCTGGGTCTGACGCCACATCGAGGCGTTCGCTGAATCTGCCTTCACAGTCTGAGCCATCGAGTATGACCTCGGACTTCTCGGGCTACCAGAGGCCCAAGTCCCAGGAGTACGCGGTGGACAATAACCATTCTATGGCGTCTGGATACTCAGATCGGGCCAGCATGGTCTCTGAACTTCCCTCATCATTACAAGAGGGCACTTCACATCCGAGGTGATGAAATGAACGACTTTGGGACTCGATACAAAGGAAAATGTACAAATGGGCCTCTCTAAACCGTGTCTTTTTTAGCCTGGAGTTCCGGAGCGGCTATCTAGACATATACTAGATTTGGATCATTGATTTTTGGCATAGCAGGCATAGCAGGCCTGCCCTGTTTCTTGAGACAGGCTCGTGCCGCAGGAAAGAATTCATTAAGAGTCTAAGGGACTCGCTCCCACCAACTCGTACATTCTTCGATCCCATCACTTTATCTCATGAATCTCCATCTCCACCTTTTTTTCCAGCATGATCTTCAGAGCAGCTCGCACGTGCAGAGTGGAGCGAGAAAATCCCGTCAGGGACCCTGGATGACTTAGCTTGAGGCGAGCAGCGGAGGCTGTGTTGCGACTCGCTATAGAAAGGAGAAGACGTAATCATGAGCGCGACCTGGCATGGGATGCGCCTGATCGACGTGGAGAGGATCGATCACCAGGCCTTGGGAGGCTTGGATAAACCCCTGGGACTTGGGAGTGGCATGGGCTCTGGAATAGTATGTCGTATTCGTAGCAGAGTACGGAGTACGCCGTAGAGTCAAGAGTGGTAGGTGAGGCGCAGAGGTGTAAATTGTAACTTGTAGGGTCTGAAGTGAGAGGGGTGACCAGAGAGGTAGGTGTGTGAGATGGATCGCTCCGCAAACGACAGATGCTCGTGACTACTGCGACTCGCCTCGCCTCGCCCAATCTTCCCACTCCTCGCCGTCGGACCTCAACTCCTGCCGCCTCGCCAACGCCTTTCCACTTTGTCCGTCCCTGACTCCCCGAAGGCTGAACTTTCCCCAAGTCCCTGACCCATTCCATCTTCTAACCAACTTTTGCCCGCTGTCACTCCCAATTGTGAACCCGTCTGCGTCACCAAATTCCTTGGATTACTACTTTCCAGCCACTGACTACACGCTCCTTCGCATATCTCTTCTCAATCGACTGCATTCCTTCGCTCTCTCGGAAGACTGGTTACGATTCCAGAGCGCGTTCCAACTCGTATTGGCTCCTCCTCGTCGCGCGCCTGTCCACATGTTATCCGTCGTCGCGCGAACCCGCATGAGTCCCTATTTCACTCCGCACAGTCGAACCGTCGCGAGGGATGCAAGCTCCCAAGACAAAAGCAGAGCTCCAGCAACATAAGGCAAAAGTAGGTTTGGTTTGCGATCCAAGAGTCGTTCAGCAGGGCTAATAACTGGCGCGACTTAGCTTGCGAACTCCTATTCGGAATTACTTGAGTGAGACCTTACCCGACAAATTGCCCCAGCCCTGCGCTGACCTCCATCGCAGCCAATTCTCCTCGAAAGAGCTCAAGACCGTTGGGAACTACACATTAGGGAAACTCGTTGGAAAGGGCTCCTTTGGCAAGGTCTACCTTGCGCGGCATAATCTGACTAATGGGTCAAAGGTCAGTCCGGCCCTTCTAACAGGATGCGCACACGACTAAAGAAGGGGGACAGGTTGTACTCAAGGCCTCGAAGAAGGAAGATTCCAACCTTGCAAGAGAAATCCATCATCACCGACAATTCGTCCACCCACACATTGCGCGCCTGTACGAAGTCATAGTCACAGAATCCCTGGTCTGGTTGGTTTTGGAATATTGTGCTGGTACGAGCCCTCAAGAGTTTGACAAGGGGAATCGCTGCTGAGAACTCACCACAATAGGCGACGAACTATACAACTACTTATGCAAGAATGGAGCCCTCCCTGTCGAAACTGTACAAAAGATCTTTACCCAGCTTGTCGGAGCGGTTGCATATATCCACAGCAAATCCTGCGTCCACCGAGATCTGAAATTGGAGAATGTTCTTCTCGACAAACATGACAATGTCAAATTATGCGATTTTGGTTTCACCAGGGAGTATGAGGGCAAAGCGAACTATCTTCAGACCTTTTGCGGGACGGTGTGTTACAGCGCGCCCGAGATGCTCAAAGGAGAAAAGTATGCAGGCGAGAAAGTTGATGTCTGGAGCCTCGGAATCATCCTCTTTGCGCTGTTGAAGGGAGAACTGCCGTTTGATGAAGACGATGATGCGGCGACCAAGGCGAAGATCTTGAAGGATGATCCGGTCTACCCTGCCACCTTCCCAGAAGCCGCAAAGACGCTGATCTCGAAACTACTCTCCAAACGACCTCTGTACAGGCCAAGCTTGTCTGATATTCTGGCCGACCCCTTTCTGGCGGAACACGCACCCCAGCAACAAGCGATCTTGAAACTTTCCCAGCCGGCGGCCTTTACAACGCAGGTGGAAAAAGACACTCTCGAGCGTATGAAAGCGGCCGGTGTGGACATTGACAAGGTCATCGAGAACGTGCTTGCGCAGCGATGCGACTCATTAGCTGGATGGTGGGCTTTGCTCATCGAAAAGGAAACGAAGAAGCAATCACGAAGAGAACGGAAGCGGAAGGAGAAAGAAGCAGAGCTCAAAGTTATGCGACGTCTGAGCGGTGCTAGCGCGCGCCTAGAGCGTATCGCGCCGACTCTGGTGGAAGTCGACGAGGAGGGATCTCCCGGCGAAACCGAAGGTCGTCGGAGTAGCAGTCGAGGCCGGACACAGCGAAGGAGCACTCCTCAAATTCTTGTCAGCGACCTCCCACAGCTCCCTGAAGGCGGTGTTATCCAGTCACCTGGGACTGCAACACCTCCGCCGGCTCCGATCGACAAGGATTCGCTTCGCTCGCATAGTGGCTCGCGGCCTCCAATCCCTCCGAAGGAACGAAGTCGAAGGAGCAGCACCATGCAGCTGGTCTCAACAAACCCAGATCTGCTAGCACCTCTGCACGGAATCACCAAGAGGCGTGGCAAGCTTCGTAACAGGCAATTCCTGAGCCAGCTCACCGCCCTGAAACAGTGGATAGTCGACTCCACGAAACGAGCCAGGTCACCAGGCAATCCCGTGGCCGACAAGACGTTAAACGGTCATTCCAACAACGCGAAAGCGGTCATCTCAAAAAGCACGAATCGACTAGATCGGACCAGCAACATCGTCGCCCGACCAGTCAATTCCAGCAGATCCTCGTATGGTTCCGCCTTGACTCCGGTCGTTTCCGGATCGAATCCTCCAAATCTTGTTACCTCAGGCGCGCCCGGCGTACCTCGCGTCGACACGACCCGAGGAAGAGCTCACCAAAATTCTCCTTCTCCCGTTACCCCTCGCTCCTCATACCGGCGTAGTTCCACCGGTCTTCGCAGCCGGAAGTCAACGTCTTCTTCTGTTTCTTCAGTCCGAAGTCTACCCCGACATCCTTCACACAGCAAAGCATCATCACAGAGCTCCAATAGTCTCGACACCATCAACAGTCCAGGAAGCAGAAGCCGCGCCCGCTCACCTCACTCCACGGTCAAAGTCCTCCCTGTCACCCCTACGGTCAGCACTTTCCCGTCTAATGTCCGAGTTGTCAGAACTCCCCGTGGGTCGGACTCGGCGCCGCAACCTCGTCCCCTTTCTGGAACTCGAGAGGACTTTCTGAATCTTCCACGATGCAATGGACAAACAGGGCCCTTTGGATCAGGTGTTATGTTTGCCAGACGCAAGAAATCCCCTTTCAAGGGCCCGATGCTCAATTCCGCCGTCTTTTCTGCTGCGACTGTGCCAGCCGCGTTTGGTAGTCCCGCCATCGTCGGAGCGGGAAGACACCGCGAAGGTTCCGATGGAAAAGTCAACATGGGTCTACGAGATTTCGTAGCCGGTGTCCAGGGGCGAAGGAATGCGTCGAAGAGAAAATCTCAGATCATCGAGGAAGAAGAAGAGAACGAAGCGGTGATTGCAGACGAAGAAGAAGTCGAAGAGGTCGAGGCATTTCCGGCCGTGCATCTAAACAAAGGCGAGCGGGTGCATAGCATTACGATATGGAACGACGCTGTTGAAGAAGGAGAGGAAGAAGATGACAACAACAGTGTTCCGGACGGCGCAAAGCAGAAAGAGCAGGCCAGTGCCCCTTGAACTGGATGAAGTCCGCCAGACGGCTTCTTCTACGATGATCACCAAGAAAAGTTCCATGAACATTCACTCGGTTCCACGACCACGAGTCAATTTCTTGTCTCTGGGGTGCGCGAAAGCAAATGGCCTTTAAGAGCATTTGAACGCTATGACATGCACGGCGTTGTTCTCTGTCTTTCCCATCGAGGATTTGGGTTTGGAAAGCTTGGGATCTCACACTGCTCAGGCGATTTTGTTTCCCTTTCTCTTTCTTTGTTGGCCTTGACCCCAGCTGCCCTTGATTGAGATGTAAATGGATATGGATATGGACATGGAAGGGGGCCCAGTCGGATATTAATGGTGTTTCGGAGATATTTTCCTCCTGCCACTTTTCTGTATTATATGGCATACTTTGAAATCATCCTATGAATCATGAAGAAACGAGAGATCTTTGGTGCACGGTACTCGTAGCGTAGAATGCGGACCCAGATCTTAATCGTACTACTAATCAGGACCCGCAGACAGGACCCGCAAACGTGTGACAACAGTGACTACCTTGAAGGTTCTTAACCTGGTCTCTTAATCTCTTAGTCCTGAGTCGCACGGGTATTAGTAGAAGTAGAGTTCGGCCGTGGAATCATGGATGACAGGTGCCGGCGACTGGGCAACAAATCATTGTCCGCGTCTCGTTCCCTCTTGTGATGTCAAGACTCAACAAGAATGCGAGACAGCGAGGGAGGCACGGTACAGATTATCGGTACTGTACGATACATGTCGGGTATGCCAGCATGGCTCTGAGCTGGTCGCTGAGTGGTCGAGGAAGCAGCAGGCGCGCGGCTCGGCAAGACAGAAGCGGGGCCACCAGTCAGACCTGCGAGTACGCGAGTAACTTAAATTTGACGTTTCTTCTCCTCCACAAAGCACATCAACCAAAGAGTCCATGCTCACTACTCGTACGAGTACTCAGTGGTCAGGGGCAAAGAGGAATCACTTTCTCCCATTCTCTCATTCTCGTACCATGTACGGAGCAGGAGATATTGATGATAGCTAGGCCCGATTCGATTCTTGTCGTCTGATGTCTCCTCTGCGCGCTTCTCCGCCATGTTTTGAGTATTAACTCTCAGAGTATCTCTCTCCCCGGTCTGGAAAACGTCCTCCTATGCAGCCTCTGCATCAGCAATCCTGCCTCGCCCACGACTTGCTTCTCCTCGTCGGCTGTGTGACCCGAGAAACTCCCCGATATCTGTTGTTGTCCCGCTCGGCGTTGACGTGATGATGCGGGTCGACCATCATTTTTCTCCGAATATGCTTTCTTTGCCCAGGCCCCAGAGGGTATCCGGTCTACAGTGACAGCTTTGCTCCTTCAACAGTCCAACCATCCGAGATCCAGAGCACCGAGTATGGCCTGTGCTTACCAGACGGCCCCGTGCACGTGGATGCGTCCTCCTGCTCTCCCACCAACACCAGATTCTACGAGTCCCCGAGTTTAGAGTCTCGACCATTGCAAAGATGCGTGGCTCAGCCCACTATTGGGTCGTCTTTGAAAAGGTTCATCTTTCAGGAAATTATCACAGAGTGAAGCCTCGGCGAGTATTGTAACCGCCCTGTGCTGATGGAGTTCCAGACGCAATCAGCTAAGCTCACAACATTCAGTCTTTATGGAGCTTATGAGATCTGCTCTCCTTTTCAAGGTGGGTTTATAGTATAGAGTTCCGTTGACTCTTCGTCCACAGCAGTGCTTGTCGGTCTTCCTCTGAGTCTCTCGTTAGATGTTTCATTGCAACTGACCTCCAGTCACTCCTTTCTGTACAATGCGCCCAGCGCTGCTGTGGCTACTCGCCAGTGTTGCGCTGGCCGACAAGTTGCGCTCAACGGCCCTCGACACCATTTTGCCCTGCCCGGGAGCCGCAAATACCCCTCCGCCTATCACCGTCACTGCGCAATATCAGCCAGTCTCGACATGCACAGCTTCTGTGAAGACGTGTGTAAAGCGCAGATGTCGAACAGACTATTCCTACTCGACCTTCGACTACGTGTCGACAGTGATTCCCTGTCCTTTTGGCAACAGTGACTCCGTCAGTACGATTACTGCCACTGAGCAGCCCGTAGTACTGTCTCGCGCTACTTCTACAGTATCGGAACTGAAGGTCACCTCGGTAGCGAGAACCAGAGGAGGGAACGTCAGGACAACGACCAGTACCGCAACCTCATATACTACTCTGATTAAAGAGTGGACCGCTGTATACAAGGATCTCGGATCTCTGGCCATTCCTGGCTATCGAGGCAGCGGCCTATGTCACCAACAATGCCGTGGTCTCGGTGGCGAGCGACTCCAAGTGGTGGAAGCAATTGAGTGCAAGAACAGCCACAACCAGCCTACAGTATGCAGCAGATGGCCAGAGACCTGGATATTGCAGCCGACTGCGACCTCAGCGTCGACGGACACGGCAGTCTGCTCGTCTCATGCAGTTACCCTGCCATCGGCGGGCACGTTTACCTTCGCGTTCCCACGGCGCGCACCGCCAGCGACTCTACATATACCTGAGCGCACGATTACCTATACCATTGATGGTGACGTGAGTCGTCGTCCTACGGTGGTGACCACTACCATCATCGAAACGGTTGTGATCGTTCCTGCTCGCCCATGGACTGCTTATGTGACTCGATCTTGCCTTCGACCCACAGTCATCGATTTTCACGTGACAGTCACGACGACAGTCTATTATACAATGCCGCCTTTTACTCCTCCAACAAAGTAAGTCGCTGTTCGAGGAGTGTCGTCGTCGTCGTCGACAGATCTGACATCCTTGATCCCATACTTCAACATATACAATCTTCGAGCCTCTGTTTGGAGAACATACACTAACAATTGAATAGACCCAGACCCATTCCAGTACCTCCTTCCTGGGGCGATTGGACAATCTCTTCAACACCAGCCCCAATTTCTACCTCACAGGTCTATTCTTCGAGTAGAAGCTCTGTCAAGACCACTTCAGCGAGCGGCGCTGCAAGCTCGACATCCCAACCTCCCTTCTCGACTCCCACTTCGTCGGTACTCAGTACTAGCTCGTCCACTTTGACCAGCTCTGGATGGACGTCATCTTCCACATCGCTATCCACGACGAGCCCACTGTTTCCGACAAGCGCTTCGAGTTCGATCGTTCCAGTCTCACAGAGCACAACTTCCAGCGCAAGCTTCGTTTCGTCGGCGACAATATCCTTTTCGAGCACTCTTACATCAGAGAGCTTGTCAAGTATTTCTTCTGAATCCAGCACAACGGGGTTCTCTTCAGCATCGTCGGTAATCACCTCTGCTTCGTCATCGTTATCAACAACCACCGAGACTTCGAGCTCTCCCAGCCATGCCTCGAGCACGTCTGTTGCATCTAACAGCTTCTCAATCGAGACTTCAAGTTCGACTGCCGAGAGCTCGACTTCATTAGTGTCGTCCAGCTCAATTGTCCAGACCTCGACTTCGTCTGTGCCGTCCAGTTCGTTTACCATATCAAGCGTATCTTCGGAATCTTTGGCGTCAACAAGTCTAACTACCTCTGCAAGTACCTTGACTTCCTCTACGACTACCTCCACCACGTCTGCTCCCGCTGTCCCAAGTGCTTTTTACTTGGAGGTTGAACGGCTGGTATCCGGAAAGCGTCAGCGTCGACAATTGGCGCAGCAGTTTGTCGGTTTCGACAACAGCGGCTCTGTCCTTGCAGTCGACATCTCATCTGCCCGGATCTTCCTCCATGACGGTACATTCCTTTTTGCCGAAGATGACTATGTTGGGACGAGTGTATTGACATCATTTCCGCCATTGAGACTCTCGACAGACCTACCAACTGGCTTCACCAACTGGGATTTCATTAACGGGAACGGTTTCCTCCAAGGTGCCTTGGGGTTTTGTCTACTTGACACTGGCGACATTACAGCAGTCACAGAGGGCGATGTATGCGCCCGTCCCGTCAATCTTGTTCAAATCGGTAAGAGCTTTTGACGGAGATGTCAGATCTGTTAGACTAACGATATATATCTAGATAATTTACCCTCTACCTCAACGTTGACCACATCTACCGCAGCACCTACCTCATTCAGTAGTGATACAAGTATTGTTGTGACGACGACTTCCACAAGTGCGGCCACTACTAGTGATCTATCGACATCGACCGGCGAGACTGCCTCCACATCTTCCGCAACCTCTTTGGTCACTACTACTGTGCTATCAACTTCGACTGGCGAGACTGCCTCCACATCTTCCGCAACCTCTTTGGTCACTACTACTGTGCTATCAACTTCGACCGACGAGATTACCTCCACATCTTCAGCACCCTCCTCGGGCACGACAATGGCTACAACGTCGACCGGGGATATTTCCACCACGTCATCCGCACCCTCGTCAGTCACTAGTAGTGATCTATCAACGTTGACCGGGGAGATTACCACCACATCTTCCGCACCTTCGTCGGCCACTACAACGAGTACAGTGCCAACAACTTCTGGTAGTACAGAAACGTCTAGTGCGACGGGAACCTCAATTACGAGCACTGAGACGACAGACCGCGACACGACAACACTCACCTCAACGTCAACTGCAACATTGACGACGACAGAAGGAACTCCCACACCAGAACCGACCACAACTGAGAGTACAACTTCTTCAGAAGAGCCCACGACCACAGAGGAGACTACTAGCGGCACAACGACGGAGGATACGACCACTAGTCCCACTACCACTGAAGACTTCACCAGCAC